>MU224782.1:2194233-2204637 GCA_018584345.1 Thuja plicata | reverse complement strand
GCTGTCCATCCTGCGGATATCTGTTTGGAGAGACTGAAATTTACTCCCTTTGAAAGTTCTATCTCTATCCTCTTTCCTATTATCCTTCTCATGGCTCGGGGATTCATACTGCTCAGAATTATCCTCTATCATAATTGTTGATCATGTGAATGTAATGCATATTTTCTAAGTGCAACAACATTTTTAAAATATTACAAACCTCGTAATGATTATTTCTTATTTATATGTTGATTTATGTAGTAGAGTATTGGATAATTAAGTATTCTATATGTTTAATACTTAATATTTGATGCATATTATAGTTAGGTCAAGTCATTTATGCTTCTATTCAAAATTTTTACCTCTTACAAACTATGATTATGTAACCCTTTATACAAACACCTACCTAAGAAAATAGGGGACTCAATCACACTCCTTCAAATTAAAAAAATTCATTTACTAATTGCATAAAATTAATTTTCTTGTTTATGTAGCTCAAAATTTAGTATATTAAAACAAGAAAAAAATACCATTCATGAATCACAAAAAGTAATCTTTGAGCTTTATAATTTTAAAAAATGACACCTAATCGACTTTACCTATCAAAATTTTATGCTTTCAAAACTTAGACCTTCTACATAGGAAATGTAAAAATATGTGGACACATAAAATAGTTGTAAGGGGGATCATACTTGTTTATCAAGTTATTGTGGGTGTTATGGCATGTCATAAGACAAATTTTATTGGAGATAATGAAATAAAATAGAACACCTAATTTGGGAAGAGGATTATAATGAGGTTATGAAAAGTGGAAGGGATATACTATTTTAGTTCATGCACTCATCTTGAGCTATGGGTGTGGGTTTATAAGATAGAGATTATGATGAACTTATGATGCATGTTGGAGATATAGAAGAGTAAGTGTATTATAATTGTGTTGTACAATGAATAATACATTAGACTACTTTAGAGTGTGGGGCTTTTCTTCAGAAAGGCTTTACCACACATAAGTTGTGTTATAGTACATTATTTATTTTATGTTTATATATGTTTATTCTTTTTCTAATTTTTAAAATATTGAAATTCCTAAAATAAACTCCTCAAAACTATAATGCATGAATAATTTTTTCATATCTTGCTTCCTTTCAAAATGTGTGTCATATACG
Organism: Thuja plicata; assembly: GCA_018584345.1. Classification (NCBI taxonomy): domain Eukaryota; kingdom Viridiplantae; phylum Streptophyta; class Pinopsida; order Cupressales; family Cupressaceae; genus Thuja; species Thuja plicata. Next base: position 2,203,492 of record MU224782.1, on the reverse strand, counting down.
CATGACTTGAGACCAAAAAAAAAGTCCCTAAGTAAGCTTAACCAATTAGGTGTGAAAATGAGTCAAAAAGTAAATAGATGGTTAAAGAAACTTTTCACTAAGAAAGATAAAAAAAAGACTCAAGATGGATCCTAACAATTAAATCCTATTGGGGTACTCATGCACACTAAATTTATCTCGAAAATGAAGAAAAGGAAAAAAACCCTATGGGAAAAAATCCTCCCCAAATGAGAGAACAAGATAAGGATACATAAAATATTATAAGGTTGTCTTTGAAATATTAGGAACATGAAGAAATCCATGAAGCACAAGAATATATAAACAACAACTAGGGTGGTGTGGAGGTCAACAACAACTAGGGTGGTATGGGAGTGGTGAAGATGGTATTCTATTGGCAATATAGAAGAGTGATGTTGCTTATAGTAATGATTTGTAGTAGGGGGAATGAATAGTGCCAAGATTAAGCCCCCTAAGGGTTGGGTGTGATTGGGGCCTAAGTCCGCCAAGGCCACCAACCTTTGTATGTAGGCACCAAACCCATGTAGTTTGACAATTGAAGTTAGTATTGTGCAAGATTGTACCTTGCCAAACATCATACTTTTTCAAATATAATAAATTAAACAAAACATTACACTATACTAGAGCCAATATATGACTAGGTCAAAACAAAAACTAAGACATACCCACATAATCAAGTGTTATGGAAATTGTACGGCTATATAGGTGCATATAAACAATGTGAATTTTATACGAATTCCAATGAGGAACCCAAAAAATTATTGTAAACACCCCTATTGATTTTTTTATCAACCGTATATGTTTGGTCCCTTTAGTCTCAATGCAGGTGATGTCAATTTTTCTTTAGAACATATGTGTGAAAGTAGTTGAAACGATATCCTGAATAAGATAAGGGGCTTGCCAATTTAAACCTCTCATACTACGTTGGAATCACTAAGAGACTCGTAGGCTAACAAGATCCATGTAAAACCCAATAATCCTTCTACAAAGAGATTATACAAAAACAAGATAAAATGTTAATACTCATAGACATGTGAATGAAATATGCATAGAAATCCCTCATATATAAAGGCAAGGGAACTTAAACAAGATGGTTGAGGTTGTGACCACTACACATGTGTACAAGATAAGTGTAGAAACATGTGTCATGTACACATGACAACACAAAAAATAAAGTGTGTGCAAGTAAGCTTAACCTACTAGATGTATAAAGTAGTTAGCTGACTAAAACCACTTCTCACACAAGTAATATATGGAATCTAAAGAGAAGATAATAACACATTAAGTTTTGGTTAAGTTTTAGGAATAAATATGTCACTTATACACTAATCATTTCATTATAAAAACCTAATCAAAGTGAGTTCAAAATGAATGGAAAATTGTAGGTTATGCACTTCTTGTCTTTCTGACATTTTTTTTCCTATGAAAAACACTTAACATTCTTATTAATAGACGTTGAGGAAAACTACCATTACATTTAAATTTTATATCATAATTATTTAAGTGCACACAATTAGCAAACAACTAACCTAGGTTGAATTAGTTGGGATTGATAATTGAAATTAAATAAGAATAAATGTGGGATTGAAATAAAATAATTGTAAGCCTTAGCTAAAAACTTGATGATGTAGGTATGTTATGGCAAATGTTAGAAGTTGATCCACCAGTGCTTTGCAACTTTAGTGAACTAAAACAAAGATTTCAAATTTTATGAATTTTTTTCTTTTTAACATGGATTGCCTACACAAGTGCAAAATCAATCTCCATATCATGTGGACATAAAGCCATACATGGTCCAAATCCAAAACATGCAAATTTTATATAGCTAATCTTAAGTTATTTAGACTTTTTCTGGGTAGATTGCATATAAGTTTTTTTCATCAATACTTAGGAAACAAAAAAACTTCTACGCAATCTACCCATAAAAAGTCTAATTAATTGCTATGAATTTTGGAATTTTTTTATCATTATAACTTAAGTTATTTAGATTCTCTTGTCTTGAGTTTTTTGTCCAAATGTATAGAAAGAAAGACAATGTTTAAGAACATCTTGACGGTTTTACTAGATTGAAGGTTAAGTTCTCCTTAGTTAGATATCCAATTGACCTACTTTACAACTCTAAGAGAAAGATTGAAAGAAACAAACACGAGTGTAATGTGTCAAGTATGAACTATTGATGTTATGCTTTAATAATGCTCTAGATTCATGTTCATTTTTCTTACAAGTAAAATTGTGTGCACACTCAATAAATGTCTATTGTTTTCAAAGCCATTAAATAAAAGAACCATACTTAGAAATCAATAAAAAGATGCATTATATTTAATCGCAATTAAGATGGTTAATAATAATAATAAAATTGAATTCAAAAAATCAAAGACCAAATCTTTGACTTTAGTAATGACTTGGTTTAAATTTTCTCACAATTAATTAATGAAGTGGTTTAACAACAACAATGAAAATTGAATTAAAAAAATGAAGACCAAATCTTTGAGTTTAAATTGGATCAATTCTACCCCACATATACAATCTAAATGATAACTAATATATTTAAAAACCAAGAATAAACATACAAATAGACATCAAAGTATATAAAATCAACCTAGTTAGATATCTAATTGACCTACTTTACAACTCTAAGAGAAAGATTGAAAGCAACAAACATGAGTGTAATGTGTCAAGTATGAACTATTGATGTTATTCTTTAATAATGCTCTAGATTCATTTTCATTTTTCTTACAAGTAAAATTGTGTGCACACTCAATAAATGTTTTTTTCATACTAGATGAATGAATGCTATTAAATAAAAGATCCATACTCAGAAATTAATTAAAAAGATGCATTATATTGAATCACAATTAAGATGGTTAATAATAATAATAAAATTAAATTCAAAAAATCAAAGACCAAATCTTTGACTTTAGAAATGACATGGTTTAAATTTGCTCACAATTAATTAATGAAGTGGTTTAAGTAACAACGAAAATTGAATTAAAAAAATGAAGACCAAATCTTTGACTTTAAATTGGATCAATTCTACCTCACATGTACAATCTGTAATGATAACTAATATATTTAAAAATCAAGAATAAACATACAAATAGACATCAAAGTATATAAAATAATAAACCCCAAGACAAAGATAGAAAATATTTAAAAATCAAGAATAAACAGACAAATAGACATCAAATAGACATCAAAGAATACAAAATCATAAACCCAAAGACAAAGATAGGAAAAATTGAAGCTATGCCATTACAACAAGACAATTTTGACTATTTAATCTATTGTAAAAACCTTGTCTTCCAAAGGTCGTCCAATGTGCAACTTTAGAATCCTAGGGGAGAATCCTTTGCTTAGACTTTACATTGTCCCACATGTCTATAACTAATACAATTGCCCCCATGAAAACAAATCATATAATGCTATTAATGAGAGGGATGGCTTGTACACCCAAAATGAAATAAAAACTATTTTTTTCCCCGTCCCACTAGGTATACCCCAATCATGGTTTCCCCAACTTCACTTCAACCATCGCATGCCTTGGACAACATACAAACAAGACAAACTATTTGCAAACTTTGCCAAATTTCCACTCATTTGCATGCCTTCCCCCACTACATCCTATTTGTGAATAAAAAAAGCCAAACATTATTATTAACTACTTAATATGAATGAAAAAATGAAAAAAAAAAAAAAGTGAAAGGGAATAATATAAAAATTATTAACTACTAGATTTTATGTGTAAAAAAGTCGAGAATAGTAAAGATCAAATATTATAGAGGAAAGTTAAGCAGATATAATCTTAAGTAAAATTTTACGGTTAAGTGTGTTTGAGTTGGAGTAGTATTTGAAAGGACAATCTTTCAGGAAGGCCTAATGTTTCATCTCTATCAGTATTACTTAGATTTAATAAATGTTAAGTGTATCATTCATTCTTACGAGAAATACATTTTTGTGAACCATTACTCATGAAACATAGGCCAACGAATTTGACTTGAAAAGAACACACTTGAATCGTGATAACAATTACATAACCAAATATTATTATTAGCTAGAGAACATGGAACCACATCACATACCAAAAATGGTAGGAGAACAGAATTGTAGAGTAAAAAGAGCACCAAAAAAATGGTTGAATAAATGAGTGAAAAAAACCGAAAAATAAAATAAAATAAAAAATTGTTAACTACTCCACCGTGGGTCAGCTGAGGTGTGATGTGTTAACTACCAGATCAGTGAGAAGGGGTCCTTCGTTCTGACCCGGCAGTGCAATTAAAATATTGCGGCTGAGATGGACGTACGGTTGCATGGGGACAAGAGAATGTGACGTGGACGTTGCGTGTGGGATAAGACAAACATAGCATGCAAGAAAACCGCAGCCGCCTTTCACATCCAGCAGTTGCCGACCTCCATCACATGCGACATGGCCGATTTTCTCGGAAGCTTTGCCTAATATCATACCTCTTAAGTCCTAAGCTGCTTAAACATATTTGTATTTAGTAGTATTTTATATGGGCAATTATATATATATATATATATTAAAAAATGTGTTAATAGTATTAGTGATGTGTTTTTTACACATTTAAATAATAGTTGAGATGAAGATAATATTTCTTGAATGAATAGTCATAAGTATTTAAAGAAAAAAGGTAAGGAAGAGAATAAGAGTTAAACAATGAATAGTCATAGCATTTGAGAGTATGAGGAGAAGAAAGATAATAAGAGTTAAACAATAAGTAAAATATAACATCTATGATGGTCATTGTCATGATTATGATTGCAGATCACTCTATTTGAATATCATATGATTCTATGGTGAAACGATTAATTGTAATTTTACACCTTATCTATACCAAATAGTGGTAAATAGTCATGTTCTTCTTTGTTGTAAAGCATTAGTTTTGTGCATATGTATGAGTTTTTATTAAGAAATGTGTTAAAAGTATTGGTGATGTATTTTTTAGCATATAAATAATGGTTGAGATGAATAGAATTTTTCTTAAATGAATAGTCATAAGCAATTGAGAGTATGAGGAGAAGAAGAAATAGAATAAGAGCTAAACAATAAGTATAATATACCATCTATGATGGTCATTGTCATGGTTGTGATTCCTTGACTACTCTATTGAAACATCATCTGATTCGATGGTCAAGCAGTTAATAGTAATTTTACACCTTATCTATACCAAACAGTGGAAAATACCCATGCTCTTCTTTGTTGTAAAATATTAATTTTGTGCATATATATGAGTTTTTATGAAGAAATTGTTAATAACATTGGTGATGTGTTTTTCAACATTTAAATAATGGTTGAGATGAAGAGAATATTTCTTAAATGAATAGTCATAAATATATGAATGTACAAGGAGAAGAGAGAGAATAAGAATAGAACAATAAGTGGAATATGACATCTATGATGGACATTTCATGGTTGTGATTATCTAAACACTCTACTTAAACATCATATGATTTAATGGTCAAACATTAATAGTAATTTTACATTTTATTTACACCAAAAAGTGGTAAATATTTATCTTATTTATATGACCAAAACTAACATTTGACTATTGAATTGAGTTATGTTGAAAAACAACCTTACCAAACTATTTGAACCACCTTTTCAAAAGACCATATACTCACTAAGTATATGATGCACTATACACAAAGTCTCTACTTGTCATGACAAATTGTGTGAGCATAATAATAATGAGCTTTAAATAGAACCCTCAACTCTTTTATATTGTGAAAATTCAAACTTTCACCATTTAGAAGACTAATACAAAAGAATTTGTATCATATCACCCCACGACCTAATTCTTGGGAAGCTAAAAAAATTGTTGTTTCTTAATCTTGACAATATGGATGGAACATCCAATGGCTAAAAATTCATAGACAATTTCCAATATCTTGACCCCCAAGTAGTTTTTTTATGAATATAACATGTGATGATTTTCAAGGGACGGTCCTAAAAGAAGCTTCTTTACTACATGGTTAGGCAATAGTTTTTTTAATATTTTCCAATAATTTCACAATTAACAGTTATCTTAGTTGAGATATTAATGAAGGGATCATGGTGTTTCATTTAAATTAAAAAAAATTAAAATTAAAATTGTTAAATCCAAAAAAATTAACATCTCCATTTAAATCAATCTCATTCATAATGAGAAATGTTTTATCGGAGAGAAACATAAGAAGTGCTTGAGTTTTATACGAACATATGTAGCTCCTTTGCATTATGGTTGCCTTCACTTGTTCTAGTGATATTATTTTTGTCATGATGCCCTATTTTATTGCCAACAATAGAGTTGCCTTTACAAGACATTGTTGGAGGAAACAAAGGCATTAGTACTTCCATGTAAGGATAGGTGGAACCATACAACTACAATGATAGAGATGTTTGTACAATTATAGAGGTATTTTTTAGATAAATATTTTAGATAAATTAAAAAATGTAGCAGACATAAAATTGTTAAAACTAGATGGCAAGATTTGAGAGTCTTTTTTTTAATGACTTCTCAAATTTATTTTTAATTTGTATTCAATGAATATGATTAATTCATTGCAATTTTTTTGGTTTGGTTAGTTTTCATTGGTTTAGGTAAACTTTGAAACACAATTGGAGAGAACAATAAGAGTTTAGTTAAATTTAGTTGGATTTTATCCATTGCATATGTTTGATAGAGTTTTATTATGTTTTTGGATTTGTACAGTAAGGAAAGGGAAGCAACGCGATGCAAGGTATTGTCCTCCTTTCCCTAATGCACAAATCAGAAGGAAGATGGCCCAATAGGCTCAAGTAGGACTTAAGCACTGAATGAGTCAATGATCCTTCACAATGATAAATTGGGGAAGTTTGATTTGAGGGAAAATGATAGTATGATGCAAGATAGGAGGATAAATAAGAAAATATAACCAGTTACAAAAATTTATACAAACTGACAAAAAACTAACATACAACTGTAATGACCTAAACTAGAAACCAAAAGACTATATTGACCTATAATTTGAATTCGAGGCTGATTTATAGGGAATAGAATGCCTTGTCCATTCTGTTCCCAAGAATAGATAGCCTGAGGTGTTCTGTTCCCAGTGATTTTGCTTGAAACTTTCACAGTCGATCCGACAAATGCTGCACTTTCTGGATTAAGTCTCGACAACTTGGCTACCTATTCTAGCACACAAAAAATAGGGAAAAGGTTATGGAAAGGGGTTTTCCTTGGTCAAACCTTTGTTTAAGAGTCAACCTTGAAAATGAATTGAAATTTCATAAAGGAAAGTATGTAAATGTAAAGACAAATGTTAGATCTACCTTGTATATATCTTCATGAATGTATATTAAGATTGCACATATTTATGAAGATGCTTGTATATTGCTTGAATTGTATTTGTTGAACCTTCGAATATAGAAAGGATTCAAGGATGCTTTCATAAATGTATGGATCTATGAATGCCACTCCTAGATCTTCAATATTGTTATGCTTCATAAACACTTGCTATGAAGGAATAATGTATGTAGATGGACTAAGGATCTTCTTACTTGATTGGGAATTCCTCTACTTAGCCATCATGGGAAATAATCTTTCTACAATGGAGAAGATTGCCTTCAAAATACATTGGAATGCTTGAGGAAATGTTAGATCTTGAATGCTCACCTTAAAATCTTAAACTTGATAGCTTGATAATAGATGTGGATTGATAATATTGATACATGATGTCAAAATGAGGAGAGATATGCCACTGATATCCCCCTCACTATATTTTGGGATCTAAAATTAACCCATGCCAACCACAGGATCTAATTTCCCACCAAAACATTTCAACGAGGCCTCAATTCAAATTTGAGCCTAATTGTGGGGGAACAAAATGCCTTGGGTGTTGTGTTCCTAGGAACATAACACCATGGGCATTATGTCCCTAGGATAAATTTCTATAATTTAAAGGGGAGGTTGGGAGATAGGGAAGATGCCAAAATAAGCAAAGATAGTTAGTCAGATCAAGCATAACAAGCATGACATATTGAAATCACCAAAATAGGGCCTAATAGAGCATCTAATTATACGTGCTAACTTTTTAAGATGATCAAGATTTCTCATATTGGGACTTGTATATTAATAATATTTTTCATATGGAGTGCATTATGGTGAGTTGAAATGAGTTTTAGGTTTTGTGGTATGATACATATGTTGAATTATATGTGGTGATATTGTGGCATAAGTTGTGGTGCAACACACATGGTTTCAACACCCACATAGGCATCAAAACTATAAACAGAGGTGATTACATAAGGACCCAACCAATTAGGATTAAATTTCCCCTTTTGGCCGAGTGGAACATTTACATTTCTCTAGTTCTCATAGAGAAAAAGATGACCTCTCTTGAAAGTATGAGAGAGGATGTTGAGATTGTAATTATTTGATAGATATTTTTTAAGAGCTTGAATGTGCTCAAGGGCCTTTAATCAATGCATGACGAGCAACTTGAGTTGATTTAGACGTTATGTACAATACATGTCATCATCAATCAACTATTTAAGGGACACATATAAATACAAAATTTCCAACTCTAGAGACATAATAGCATGGACACCATACACAAGGTTATATGGAGTAGTACCAGTAGCCATACAAATATATGTGCAATAGGCCCATAATGCATAACTTAATTGAGTAAATGCCAATTTTTACTTTGCATATTAATTTTCTTATGCAAGATTTGTTCAATGGTCTTGTTAGATGCTTTAGCCTAGCCATTAGATCGAAGATAGTAAGGAATAGAGAGTTGATTTTGAATGTGAAATTTCTCCCAGAATTGTTTCAACCCCTTTTCTTAAATGACATGTCATTACTATAAACAAAAGGGGAAGGAAATACAAAATGAAAAATTATGTTGTTTAGAAGAAAGTTATAGATTGCTTTAGCCTTAGTGGGTTAGAACAAAATAGCCTCTACCCACTTCTTAAAGTAATCAATAGCTGATATGATGAAGGTATGACCCTTAAACGAAGGGTGAAATAAATTTCGAAGGATATCTAAACGCCACGTTGGAAAAGGACAAGGGTGAAATAACTTTCCAATTATATCCAATAGTACCCATGTGTATCAATTTATGTATTAAGGATTTACCACCAAAGTGTCCACTCCCAGAGCCTAAATGATCTTATTGAAGGTCAAGGGGTATCCCAACCTTAGAGACATCAAAGAAGAAAAGCATTGTAAGACCTAAGATAAAAAAAAAATGTTAG
>MU224782.1:2118590-2153198 GCA_018584345.1 Thuja plicata | reverse complement strand
CAATAGAACCAACAGGTGAACCCCCCCATAATGCTAAACTGGGAGAGGTGACAGGAACACTGAAATGCAATGCCAGAAACATCTGCAGAAGAAGAACCAGGAACACCAACAGTGCAATAGAAGTACAGACACAGGATAAAGGGCGGTGTCATCGACACATAGCATGGGCTAATTTCATGGAAGGTACGCTCACTTGACAAAGGTGGATGCACCTAAAATGGCATAAGCATCATAACCCCCCATGGCACTTTATAACAGAGTGCAAGTACTAAAACCATACAAGGTGTACAAGATCCCAGATATACAGAAGTAGGCACTTTATCTCAGTGCATTTATAGAACAAAAATGTATCAGAAGGAGCATACAAGCTCAGAAGTCAGAAAGAAGAGTGAACCAGAAGTACAGTAGAAGAGATCCCAGGACCTGTAAACCCAAGCAATCCACCAGAGTGCATAAAATGCCAAACTTGAAGGAGAGAAAACTTGGAGTAGAATCTGGGAAAAAGACCCCTGCAACTGCATAGTGCACTGAACTAGCTTTCTGACAATATCTCATTTTCCAAAAAAGGAGTTCGGATGAGCCAGATATGACTCCCGGAAGGCAAAAAAAGACATCAGACTTTAACAGAAAAAAATTCTATTGAAATGGCAGAACCCAAAACCCTAATCACCATAGTCAGAAAGAGCTTAGAAAGAGCTTTCCGACGATATAACGAAGTCCAAAAAAGGCCTCCGTATGCTCCATATAGAGCAAAAACAGTGAGAAGGCCCCAAAAATGCTCCAAAAGGCAGAAAACAAGCCCTAGGGGCTAAACAAATTGAGCCCCCGGGCGCATGGAGAGCGCTGGGGGCTGGGCCGAAGCCCCTGGTCGCTCATACGACCGGCCGCGGGTGCAAAAGAGCCCGTGGGGGCTGGCAAAAGGACCGCCATCGGGCGGGGCGGTGCTGAGGGCAGAGGACACTGGCGGCGACAGGGAGTAGAGGAGGCCGGGGCCCGGGAGGCGGCGGAGCCTGGCAGCGGAGGGCGGCAGAGCCGGGCGCAGAGTAGCTGTGGGCGGCGGAGCGATCGCTGGGCGGTGCGGTGGCCGCAGGGGCAGTGCGGTAGCCCCAGGCGGAGCGCGGGTGGCGCGCTGGCTGCGCGGTGGCGACGCACCCCAGAATACATAGACTGCGCCAAAAAAACATTAAAAAACATATGTTTTTTAATTTTTTTTTCAAAAACCATGCCTGTACGGTCCTCAAGAGGCCAAAAAAATTTGTCTGATGCTCCGGTGTCCAAATCAGACATATTTTATATCAATCCTGGGGTTTTTGGGCCTTCCAGACTCAACCGTGAGGTCGGTTTTGGTCCAAAATGCCTCAAAAAATAGAGACCCCCAAAACTAATAAAAAGAGCCAGGAAAAGACTAGTGAACTTCAAACCCTCGCTTGCTTCAACAGAGAATGAACAGCGAACAGCAGGAGAGCTCTAATACTATGTTAGATTTGATAAATGCAAATCTTCCCAAGATCACCTGCATGCATGACAGTTACAAGACAGAAGCAAAAGACAGAAGAGAGAAGAAGCTATGGCGGCCAAAAGGCCAGAGACTGGAAATCCATGTTGAAAGAAAAGCTTCTATATTCAACAATAATGAATTATAAATTACAATCTCCGTATGAAATGTAAAGAAGTGAATCCTTATAAAAGGAATCACGAAACCCTAAAGAATTATAAAGCGCCTAAGTGAAACTTAAGCCTAGAGTAATAACTTAACTAATTAAATCAACATGATTTAATTAATAAGAAAACTAATGATTACTCTAACAATCACTTCAGAAGAGTGAAAACTTGGTAGCATGTTACTGGTGGTTTTTCCCATGTTGGGTTTCCACATTAAATACTTGTGTCAAATTGTGTGAATGCTTATGGTTTTCTTTACTGTTATGTTACTACAAGCTAATTTCAATTGACAATAAACTACTTGATTAAAGTTGTTGATTTATGCTGCTGCTGTCGAGTAGATCTAAAGTACAGAAAGTTTTATTTGCTACATCTAGACCTGAGGATAACTGATTCACCCCTCCCCTCTCAGTTATTCTAAATTCATTCTAACAATCTATACAATTGTCTCACCTCATAAAGACTCACCGAGTGTCCCAACGCTTATCTATAGATTCCTACACTTGTTGCATTCTTGGAGGGTAGACAAAGTTTGAGTCCTACCTCTTCATCTCTTCTTGTTTGAATTTATACACAAGGTACTTGTTTGTACATTTTTTAATTTTTATTATAATATTTTTTATTTTGCATCTTGGATCTTGATTGTTTCCTAGATGATATCAAAGTATACTTGCAAAATATCTCCCTTTAAGGCTTGATTTTTAGAGGGTTGTGGACATAAGATGAAAAAAAAGCTTGATGGAGTGAAATAAATATCACAATTACACTCAAAAGAGCCAAAAACCCTTGTTTTCATATAAGGAACTTCATATGATGCTTGAAAAGTTGTGGCACATGATTCCAAGCACTACATGAGTGAAAAATGGAGAAAGGGACTATAGATGAGATTTTGCATTATGGAAAAAATTCCCAATGATGCACATCCTTACATGAGAGCAGAAATATCATTCACCCCTTCTTTAAAGATAATCATCACAATTGCGTTGAAGGAAACTTGTCCAATGTGGTGTAGAAACTGCATGATATGTTTGACTTATTAAATTACTTTTCTAGAATCTGATATCTCTTATTTCTCACTAAGATGGTCATACTCTAAAGAATGATTAAGTAAACACCTTAGCAACCAACAATGCATGAGGATTATGCTATTAACATTAATTAGTGTCAATCACATGCCAAATCCTCACAAAATTACTGAATAACATATGAAAAATAACCTTCAAGTACTACATGCACTAACCCATCTCAAATTATGAGCTTGTAGAGGAGACGTGGTTTGAAAATTTAGGTACATACAAATAGTTGTAGAAATATGGTTCTTCATGATATTATCATCAAGCAATAAAACCAAAGGTTTCCCTTGTAGCCACATCTACAACTAGAATTTAGGTTCTTTGCTTCTACATTTAAAACGAATGTTATGATTATTATAAGAAGACATGTATCTTTAGGGTTTATGTTCTCCATCTTTGACAATTTTCTAGAATATCAAAATTTGATTAGGCCTCTTTGGAGACCTTGTACATATTTTTTATTATGTAAATGCACTAAAATAAAGTGTCATATCATTGTATAGTTTTAGGGGGTCCATGTTTTTATCTCACAGGGGTTTTATATTTTTTTCTCAACTTGTTGAGGTTTAAAAGGCAATTTGGTATTTTTCTTCTTTGTCCATCTCTCAACATAAAACATGTAAGAACTTAACTCACAACATATAAGTCTATAAATACACATATATAACGTGTTATAAAGCTGAGTGTGTGTTCATTATGGAGGGAATAATGCATGTAATGTTTCATCTCTATCCTATGAACATTATTGTGCATGATATCAGTTGGCTTCCATCATCTTTTGTTGAACATGCCAAATAAATGAGGGGTACATGAATCATTTATTTACAAACACTTTCTAGAACCTTTACTGAATTGGTAAGCGCTTAAACCATTCAGAAACTTATAACATACATAAAATTGAAATCACCAAACCATCAACACAATGTTCATACGAAAATTTATATGGAAACCCAAACTGGGAAAAACCACAGAGAAGCTAATTCTCATGAAATGAACATCGGTTAAGGTAACACTGGTTAAGGTGATTTTTAAAAGGGCTTATTGCCAATTTTATCACTGTCAATCAGGTTAATTTCTCTTATACAAAAGATGTTTTACAAAATATTTTACTTAAAATACATGAAATGATATAATTGGATCTGTCTATGCATGAAACAATTCCAATTGAAAGCACAGTAATCAATGACAATAGAGATTCAATACAGATCCTCTACCATAATCTACCAAACCTTGACAACACAGTATGTAAAACCTTCTCTCTATACCACAATGATTCCTCAATTAACTTTCTTCCACTTGCACACTGCTACTAGATATACACTGAAACATACTCGCGCTACATCACCTTGAGATTTTTGTTTCACATACATACACACTCACACCCATACCTCGTATACAACAAGATGTCTCTGTTTATACATACATTTGATAGGAAAGACACATATGTCGGCCAAGCCACAAAACATGTCAACCAAAAAAAAATATAAATTACATTTATATTAATACACTACCACCAAACCTAAATCTGGCATACATTTCATATCACATTTACCAAAAGCTAAGCCAGTTTTGGAACCATCAGAACACCACAACCACATCCAAGATATGAATAACAAAATTTTTGATCTAACCGATAGATAAGAACTAATATAACTTGTCCTAAATGAGATATAACTATTATACCCAGAACCATCTGACGTACTACAAGAATGTCAAGGTAGCAAGAATACCTAGAAGAACTCTATAAGCATAGTAGTCAACGGATATCGACAAAAACTGCAACCACTTAAACATGCTGATGTAACAAAAGATGTATTCCATTAGAAGAAACAAGTATAGTAGACATCAAAACTGTACGTACAAAATGTGTTCTATATATAACCAAAACATGTCACCGGCTCACCGATAACCAACAAGTATCCAACCGATACTGTCGAGTAAATAATATGGAGGTTTTGACACCAATGACAACAATGCTAGTAACATCTTAATATGTCTAACAATCTCCCCCTTTGGAATTAATAGAAAAGTGACACAAAATTAAAAAACATAAAAAATCCAAACAACCCAAAAACTCCCCTTGAGTTGATACTTCATTAATATTTTTTTCCTCTTTCTCTCTCCCTTTTTGCCACAATGGTAAAGGGCCAAAAACCAGAACTTAGAAAATTCAAACAAATACAACAGTTTCCAAAGTAAAACCCTTCTTATACCTTTCTTTTATGATTGGAAGCTTCCTCTTCCACTCATAAATAATATCACCCATTCAAGCACACATACTATCATGCTCCGCTAGCATGTCAAAAGATAAAATCTAGTCCGGAGACTGAAACCACCATTCACAAATCTCTACATTGCCAACACTACTAGAAACATGCCCTAACTAGAATTCAACCAAGTCCTTCACCAACCAAATTTTTTTCACCAAATGTTCTCTCTATCTCTACAAGTGTAACATCTTAGCCTGAAGCTAACCAACCTCTATTCTCTATTTTTCTTCTCTATCTTTGAAATAATCATATGTCTTTCCTAGCTCATTCAATTCTTTCTCAATAACTTCAATTCTACCTCTAAAAGTGTAAAAAATAGGCCATTTAAGACAATACTTGTACATATCCAAAATTTCCTTTATAAATTCCTTGTTCTCACCGATTAACCTGGATAACTTATGGTTTTGCATCAATACACTTTTCTCAATAGAATCCTTGATCTTTGTGAAATCAGCTCCACTCTTCAACAATCTGTTATCAACATTTCTGACCAAATCAACTAGTAGCACACCAGACACACTAGAAACCATGGTCTTCTTACTGATCAAGTGATCAGTCAACAATTCCTCTGTCTCTATCCTGCCCACCAGAGAGAAACCTGATCATAATTCACCAACTCTATCAAAATCACCATCTTCTAACCAAGATTGAACCACATCAGAACTCATAGAGTCAAAATCTGACAAAAAAATCACATCTTTCTCAATCTTGTGTTCTTCTTCCTTTTCTTCTACTTCATCATCCTCTAAGATAGTAACAATTTACTTTCCTTAAACACTAGTTTTTCTTCTTTTTGGTTTTGGAGAGGAACCACCGATAGAAACATCTATACTTCTTTGACCAGAGAAGGAACCCTCCTTACCATGACTCGCAACACTAGAAATAACCAAACTAGAATAATTTTTCATCTGTAATGAAGCTAAATATGATTTACAAGTATCTAGACTGTTCTCCAAAACCCCTAGGAATATATAATCTATTTACCGACAAAGATGTTATTCCTCCACTCCAAGTTCTCTTTACTCGAGAATGATCTCATGAAATAGAATTCTAGATACATGATCAATGAACTAAATCTAAAGCCATAACCATCCTTTATGATCATCTTGACATTCCAAGAAAAATATCCACAACATTTTGTACAGATCAAATTGAACATTCTCCCTAACTATTGTATAAGCAATGTAAACTGCCACAGCTGAAGTGGCACCATCAGGATTTCAAAACTGAATTTTATAAGAAATGCCATAGGGAACATACCTCACCATCGAATCTTCAAGGGTATTTATCAGAAGTGCACAATGATCATAGCCAATACCAATTAACTCCTTTACTTCCTTGTAACTAATTGACTTCTTCCTTGGTAGGTAACCAATACTACACAACCTCCTGATGTTTTCAATAACCTCTTTCGTCACCTCATATGAATTATTCAACACTAGGTTTCCATCCTAAAACTGAATCAACAAGAACATAATGAAATCCTTTCCATCACACTAAGGGAATTCTCCCCATATATCTAAACCAAGATGATATATTCTCTACATTTCATCAGCTGACAAACCAACCTCCAACTGTCTGATCCTACCATGATCAAATTCCTATAGCTCAACCTTCTTCAACATCCTTGACATAATCACACCAGTATCACAAACCATCAATTGAGACTCCATAATTGCACTCGATTAATCTTCTTTTACCTCTCTACTAAAATTATGATTTTTCTTTTTGAAACAGTGCTAAATGATTTCAAAAATTCGCCTTTATAACCACAATCCATCATAACTTCTTTTCCTGCCAAAAATTTATTATCGCTGATGCAATCCAATTGTACTTCACACATCAATCAAATGAAATAATTTTAATCATTAATTTATCATCCAACATACTAGAGACAAGCTAGTTGCAACCATTATCACCTTAGATTAGTGGAAGTGACTGATATAGCATTTTAATACTCCCCCTGAACCAAAGCATTCATCTTAATTACCAGAAGAGCTAGTACTAGTATCTGGTGCCACATGAATCTCTTCATCAGGAAAATATTTCTTCTTCCATGTCATGTTAGTCTTATGAGATTCATTTAAAACCATAAAATTATTACCATCTTCAGTAATTACCAGAGCACCACCAGATCTGCATGTGTTAGGATAATGACCAATGTGACCACATTTGAAATAATTAACATTCCTCTGATTTGATATCACGAACCAAACCCTAGATTTGCATTGATTAGCCATATGACCATAATTATGATATGCATATAAATTCCCATGAAAGATATTTTTCATTCCAATTTTATTAACTAGATTAGAAACTTGAATTTTGCATTGATTCACTTTATGACTACCCTTATGATAATTAAAGCATTGTACCTTCTGTTCTTTCCTCATCTTACACTCAACAACCTTATGATCAAAATTATTGCACATGTAACAATAAATGTTAAAAGATAAGTACCTGTAACATAAGAAAAAGAAACAAGAAGAAGAAGGTGGTGAGGTGTTATATGTATTTATTAATGTTAAACCACCTAGTATTTTTTTAATGCACATTAGGGAAAGAGAAAGAGGGATCCCCAAATATAACCTTCAAGAGAACCCAAATTAGATTAGCACAACCCAAATGGATATAGGGGTGCTAATGCAAAATTCAAGTCCTTTCAAGGGTGAATGTCTAAAAGATCCTAATTTATTTTCTTTGTACTTTCCCATTATTGTTTGTTGATTGATATTGATTAATGCCTATTGATATTGTTTGTGTTTGATTAAATGACCTAAGAATAGTTGATTGATTAAATGTAAACCAAGTAAAATAGAATCACATGTAACAATCAAGCACATAAAAAGACCTAACCTGATATCTCAAATTAAGTGCTATTAAATGAAAAAGAGGAAATTAGAATCACCATGAGGGATAATAGAGTTCACAAGATCAAATTCGAAAATGGAGTAGCAGACTACAATAGAAATTGAAACCGCGCTGGATCCGAAACCTGCAAGATGAAATCTGCTGACAGTGTAAATTTGAAGTTTCCAGGGATAGGTTGAATTGGAGGGTGCATTTTGAACTTGGGTATAGGTCAAGGTTAACCTGTACCTACACTATCCAAAAATATGAGATTCGAACGTCTGACAAACATTGTAACCCTAAACCAGCCGAATCCAATCTTGAAAACTTGAAAACCTGCAAATCTTCTCATATACACAAATAAAATGAAATTTGTTGGGGGGGGGGGGAAGGGGGGGGGGGATTGACTTGGTAGAGCCATCATCTAGGAATTAACCTTAAACTAAAATAAAAACATGTAAAAGTAAGACAAATGTAAATATTCACCTTGCTTGTGAAACCTTTATGGATGGATTCGAATCTGCTACCCACAAAGATGTATGAATGCTTGTATGTAGAATGTTGGATGTTGGATGTCTTCAAAAATGCAATAGATCTACAAGTGCCAAATCATAGATCATGGATGTAAGTATGATTGAATTTTTGAATGGTTGAATGCTTGTACAATGTTGATGAATGTAGGTCTCCTCCCTTGATGACCAAGTCCACTATCTCCAATGAAGAAAGAACCTAGATCTATGAAAGGAAATGCATGTTTTATTGGAGAGAATGAATGAATTCAATGAATCATTTCTTTTCGTGAACTCCTTGAATGCACCTTGAACTTGATAGATTGAAATCAATGGCTTGAGCATGTAATGGATCTAGAACTTGTGTATCGAAATGGATTTTTAATGTAAAGTTGGATCACTTTTTGAATTTTTGGATGATCAAATGAAGTGAGTAGGCCTCCTTTTATACTGATTTTAGGTATCAAAACAAAAAGGGACGAGTGCACTAGGCGGGAAAATATGAAAACCTTGAAATGAACCCAAGTTCCCGTGAAACCAATGCCTCGGGTACAGGTCAATCTCAACTTGTACCCCAGGTATAGGTCAACTTCAACCTATACCCTAGGAGGCACAATCCATGAAAAAATCCTTAGGATCTCGGGAGTGCAAAAGAAACAGACAAAAAATGAGGAAAAAGTAGAAAATCAAGCATAAATGCATCCATGTTCTAGGAGACCACTAAAATAGGGCCTAAAAGGGGTCTTTGAGCATCCAAATTAATGTGTGCTAACTTTTAAAATGGTACATTTAGCCCCCACTATAGTGGGAGTATAAGCCAAATTTAAACTCATGGTAAAGTAGATCAAATGCATGAGATGATCTCATCAAAGCTAAGGAGACAAGGAAATGTCAAGCCCCCAAGTGACTCTAGTCCTCATCAAATCCAAAACTAAGACAAGAGATACATCTCCAAACAAAGGAAAAAAGGGGGTATGATTTCCTGGGCCCAGTAAGAATGCTTGTCTTACTATGAATCACACAAAAATGCATGCTACAAAATATGGCATTCATAGTCTAGCGGTTTTGAGTGCCATGATAGTCAACCCATCAAGGATTCATCCTTAGGATTTGTGTCTCGAAAAGGGGAATCCCAAAAAAAGTGATCCATGCATAAGGATTTGTGTGTCCTTGGGGGATCAAAAATATGCAAATGTGGGGACCAAACATTATGGATTTGTATTTCCATAAGGGATCCAAATGTATAAGATCATCAAACATAGTGCATGTGTGCAAAATGTGAGTGGAGTGCACACCCCCACGTTAAAGATATTGCAAACACCTTAATGGGAGAAATAACTTTAGTGGATCATACATGTATCCACTAGAGACATTTTTATTATGAAACACCCCCCTATAAAAGACACATCAAGAGAAATGAGCACATGACAAAAGAGAGAGCACAAAAGGGATCTACCAACTTTGGGGTCAGTATGATCATATGATAATATATGAAATATTGTATCGAAATGAAATGTCATCATTTCCCAAAGGAAGTAGAACTATGACACAATGGAAGAAAGCCATGCAAGAGTTACAAAGAAGAGTTTTTTTGGGACGAAATTATGAAGACCAAAAGGATTCGGTGCTACCATTTTGCATCATCCCAAGTAGACAAAACAAAGACATATTTATGAACAATGGCACATGGACAACACAACATGCAAAAAAATATAGAAGAAGTGAGATATAAATAGAAGAATGAGGACAACATTTTTGATTCGTTTATCACCTTGTGTCAAAAGAGAAACAAGGGTCGCTTAAAGAAATCTAAACAAAACATATAACAAGAAGCACATCACGAGGGAAGCACATTACAAAATGCAAACACACAAAGGGATACCATGCAAAAGGAGATAGTCAAGTGAATCTCCTGCCCCCCCCATCTTGGTCTGTAGTGTTTAGGGAAGGTGGAAAACTTGAGAGGATAAAAATTAAGCACAGTAGAAGGAACAATAGCCAGTTCCAAACAAGGACCATTCTGTGAAGATAGGTCATTGTGTTCGTTACTAGGAGTGATTGATAATTGTTGTGAAATCATAGCTAGAAAATCATTATCAAGATCAATAGTCTCATAGCCATCAGAATCACTAGCATGCATATCATTGTTAGTATTAATAATATCATATCCAGAGTATGTTCTTCATCAAGATTAATTGTAATAGAATCTAAGATACAAATAAAATAATCATGTTTATCCATTTGAACTTTGTTATTATTCACTTCCTCCATAGGTTCAAGCATAGGTTAATAAAAGGAAAGTGAAGTAGGAGGTGTATGAGGTGAAGAAGGATTCTAAGAGATGTGTGCACAGGCTCTAGCTCAATGTTTGTGATGATGATAATGAGCATGTCAATTAAATTTGGTCTTGCTAGATATTTGAGGTGGAGTGAAATAAATCAAAATAGGTTCCTTTTATTCTTTAAATGGGAGGATAAGAGGTGGAGAAGTCTATAAAGGAGGAACTGATGGTATAGGAAGAAGACCATAACTAGGATCAACATTGGGTTTACTAAGTTCAACAATCTTCTTGGATTTGAAGGCTTGGTATGATCGAAAAAGATAATCAAGATGAGTTGGAGGTGATTGAGGTATAGAAGGCCAAAACAAATAAAGGTCAACACAGTCTCAAGGCCTAGAAGGATGATAAAGACTATGGTTAATGGTCTTGATCTCATCATCATGGCAAAATTTAAGACATTTGTGAATAGGAGAAGCTATGGCTTACATGGAGGACAACCAAGAAAGACCAAGCTTGAATTGAAACTGACCGGAGGTAGGAATAAAAATGAAGGTAGTATCCACAATCTTAACACAAAGGTCCACATGAAAAGATATAGAACCATGAGGAGGGTAAAGGAAACCATTGAAAGTTTGAATTAAGACATCAGATTTATCATAGGAATCCTTTTGCAAATGTTTAATAAAATATGCTCTTCAGTTATAATATTCACCATGCAAGTGAAATCAACAAGAACACCAAAAGAAGGAATACGAACAACCCTAGCAGTAATGTAAAGAAGACCATCAGACACTTTAATTGTTTCAACAGGATCAAAGGTGATGCAAGGTTTAAGTTGAGATTGAGGTTGAGGTAAAGGTTTAGGTTGGATATGCTCAACATGGTTAACAAAATAGTTGGTGTTAGGAATAATAGTCCACAAAAACAACTGAGAGGGGGGTGAATCAGTAGTGATATAGAACATTAAAATTTATACTTTATAAACCAAAACTACAATGCAAATGATAACACAGTAAATGCTAATACAATAAAACAATACTTGTTGTCGAGGAAACCATGTTAAAGGTAAAACCCCGGTGGGAATTAGCACCCAAAAATAATGTACTGAGAGTATAGTATCCGTGTTAAAATATTTAGCCCTGTTAGGAGTTTATTACAATATTATAGTACATAGTCTCTGTTAGATGACAGACCCTGTTAGGATTCAAGAAAAATAGTAGGCTCACTGTCCAAGCACACTACCTAAAGAAGGTTAAAGCCACCCTCAAGGATTCACAATCCGAACAAGTGTATATAAGAAATATACAATCCAGTGAACTATCTGATAGCGACTGTCTTTGCTTGGTTAGTTCCAATGAAGTATTCTTATCACAAACTTTGCTCTACATCCAGCAAAAAACAAGCCTCGCAGATTTCACACTTCTCTTCCTTTTCAATCTCTACCACACCTTTTCAAAAGAAAAGATCACTCATATATACCTTATTACAATAATTCATTAGGTCGGCCAATTAAGCTTTCCCAAATACACAAATAATTAATTAGGTCAGCCAATTGGGCTTTCTGAATATACAAATAATTGTTTAAACCCTTGCAAAGATACACACAGTACCTATAACAAGTAAACATCAATTAAAATCCATTAGTTATACTCCACAATCTGTAATCCATGCTCACAATTCATAATACACGCTACATGTCTGAAGTCGGCCACCAAAATAGGTCTCCTCCACAATACACACCACCACTGACATCACCAGTACTCTCACAACTATCGATTAGTAATGAACATTATTCAATGTGTCCTCTATCATCCCATAATCTCAAATACACTATAACATCTTTATCTTTAAGATATACGCAAAATATAGAGACCTTCTCTGTCAAGCATTACTGTTAGAGTCCAGAAACTAGTCTTCACTAAATCATCTGTAACATCACCAATATGTAACCTCAAGTCAAGAAACCTTAGGAATAAGGTCATTACACATATGTCTCTATATATATGTCTTCGATCCTTCTGAATCATTTGTATAGTATCCATACACTTCTATCAGTCAAATAACCAGTCCGTTCTCTTCACAAAAACATATGTTGACATCAGTGACAAAACATGAATATCAACTACATGAATAGTATCCAAATCTGATATCATCCAACAATATCCCCCTTTGGAATTGATGGAAACATATGGGAAAATCCATCAACCCAAAAAGTACTCTCTCTCAATACAATCTTCTCAATATCCTCAACACAAATCTCCCCAAAATAGTAGGGATTTTCACATATAATCTTTCCCCCTTTGGAAACAATGGAAAAGGGTGCCATAAGTCTTCTTTTATCTACTGTATCTTTTTCAAATCTTCATGTCTCCAATAACTGGGTACAAAATCACCCAAGTGCACCAATATTCCAGCAATTACTCCCCCTGAGGAGTAAATCCATACATCAAATCCAGAAAGTGATATAGCTCTGAAAGCCACTCAACTGATGCATACCTTGCCAGGGAAAACTTTAAGAAACCCCCTTTTGGGAAAACATGTAAAATACTGGTGAATCCTCCATTATTTTGGGGGGGTAAATTTAATATTGTTGGCAAATTTTTTTAATTTGAACGAAAAAAAATATTTTTTGTACTGGCAATTCTTTTTTCAGTTATATGAAAATTCTATAAAATCGTGGAGAATCTTTCATTATTGAAAAAATTCATGGTGACAGACACACATACCAAAAAATCATTATTATTCGATGGTTGTTTGGGGGTAGCACCCCCAAGACGAGACAAGAACCAACCCTACTTTTTATAACCATTGGATGATCCCAGATGGACGGCAGGAATTCTATTTCGGGATAAGGTTTAAAAGGACACAAAGATTCCCCTAAAAGTCTTGGAAATAGAGACACACATCAAATCTATTTCGGTACAAATTTTTCAAATTCATAAAGTTTCATTGAAAGTCTCCAAAATAGAGACACATGTCACATAACCTGTACGCTGACCTTAAATATCTACCACATATTGGCGAATATGGTTGTCAATTATGACAAGCTTTAGAAATTATAGGCGAAATGTTTCAATTTATAGTGTCCAACAATCAATTTGATTGGTGATATTGTGATAGAAAAGGATAAAAATACATAAACCAATAGGTGATGGGCCTAAGCATTCAACCCAATATTTATAAATTCCAGGCGACATGGACAACCTGATTTACACATTATATTTGCCAAATCTTGGGTCGCGGACATGAGAGATTCACCAAATGGTGAATATTTGCCACTAAAATCAATTAATTTTCAAAAGGAGGGGCTCTGACCCCAAGCATGCTTTTGAGATACACAAAAACATTGATTCGAAAAGGTTTTGTAAATATATCTGATATCAGCTCCTTTGTGCTAATACACTCCAGTTTAATCTCTTTCTCTGCTACCTTCTCCCTCAAGAAATGATACATAATAGAAATGTGTTTAGTTTTTGAATGCATTACAAGATTCTTCAACATATTCACTATGCTAGTGTTATCACAATGGATTACCACTGGCTCTTCAAAAATTATTCCAATGTCCTTCAACATTTGTTTCATCCAGACAACTTGTGTGCAATTTATTGCAGTAGCAACATACTCTAATTCAACAGTAGATTGAGAAATACAGTCCTACTTCTTACTTAACCAAGAAACCAACCTTTTCCCAAGGAAAAATGCACCACCACTTGTACTTTTTCTATCATCCACATTACCTTCCCAATCAACATCAGTATAAGCCTACAAAATAAAGTCATATAATTTTTCATACCATAATCCATATTCTATCATTCCTTTCAAGTATGTGAAAATTCTTTTCACAGTAGCAAGGTGTGTCTCTTTAGGATCTACCTGATATCTTGCCACAATTCCAACTGCATTGGTAATATCTGGTCTAGTGTAATTTAAATATTGTAGACCACCAATCATAGATCTGTAGTTTTTCTGAAAAACACTTTGAGTCTCATCATTACTACTCAGTTTGTAACTAGTCACCATAGGTGTTCCAACAAGTTTACATTCTTCCATTCCAAACTTCTTCAAAATTTCCTTAAGATACTTGGTCTGAGATATAAAAATACCATTCTTACTCAGATTGATTTCCAAACCAAGAAAGAATTTTATTTCACCAATCATTAACATCTCAAATTCATTTTCCATTTCTTTAGAGAACTTCTTACTTATCTTATCATTGCCTCCAAAAATGATATCATCAACAAAAACTTCTATAATTAGGATTCCATCTTCATTAGTTCTTAAATATAAATTACCGTCTGCATTACCTTTTCTGAAGCCAAGACAAAGTAGATACTTGTCCAGTCTTGCATACCATGCTCTCGGTGTTTGTTTCAGTACATACAGTGCTTTCTTCAACTTACAAACCATGTCTTCATCTTCTGTCAAAGGAAATCCATCAGGTTTCTAAATGTATACTTCTTCTTCCAAATCTCCATTCAAGAATGTTAATTTCACATCCATTTGATATACTTTAAAGTCTTTATGTGCAACATAAGCAATTAAGAATCTCACAGCTTCCAACCTAGCAACATGAGAAAATGTTTCTTCATAGTCTACGCCTTCTTGTTGCGAGTAGCCTTTACAAACCAGTCTAGACTTGTTTCTTACCACTGTTCCTTCCTCATCCATCTTATTTTTGAAAACCCATTTAGTTCCTATCCCATTTTTTTTCTTAGGTCTTGGAACCAATTCCCAAGTATTTCTTTTCTTTATCTATTCAAGTTCTTCTTTCATAGCTTTAGTCCATGATTCATCTCTACGTGCATGATCAGTAGTTTTTGGTTCAACTTGAGAAATCAAACAAATTTCATCTCTATTTCTAGATCTAGTCATCATACCTTTACTTGCATCACCAATAATTTGATCTTCGGGATGATTCTTCTCAACATACCTCGGAGTCTTAGGAGTCTCAGTAGCCTCAATTAATTCATCTTCAATCTCATTATCAACCATCAAAGTTTATTTAGGTTCAACACTGACCTTTTTCATCTCTGTAATCTGAGCATAGTCATATATTCTTTCCCAAATCTGAAAATTTTCATCTATCCTCACATTGGCGCTTTCAATAAACTTCCTCAATCTCATATTGAAACATTTATATGCTTTTCTCTTAGTATAATAACCAAGAAATATTCCTTCATCACTTCTAGCATCAAAATTCCCTATCTCATCATCTCTTTTGATATAACATTTACTTCCAAATATTTTGAAATATTTTACAATAGGTGTATGATCAAACCATAATTCATAAGGAGTCTTACTTGTACCTTCTCTGATATGAATTCTGTTCAAGGTGTACACAACAGTACCAACAACTTTTCTCCAATGAACATGTGACACATTTCCTTCTGGAAACATAGTCCTTGCAGCATCTAATATAGTTCTGTTTCTTCACTCTGCTATCCCATTCTATTGTGGTGTCCTAGGAATTGATGTTTGTCTGTATATTCCATGTTCTTCATAGTAGGTATTAAATAAATCGGATGTAAACTCTCCACCATTGTCTGATCTCAAAAATTTAATCTTCAAACTAGATTCATTCTCAACTTTTTCTTTAAATAACTTGAATTGTCAAATGCTTCGAATTTCTCTCTCAAATATGTAACCCACATCATTCTAGAAAATTCATAAACAAAAAGTATAAATTACCTCTCACCATAATAATATCTTGTTCTTGTAGGGCCACACAGATTTGTATGCACTAGATCCAACTTCCCTTTTGCTGAATAAGATTTGCTTTTAAAACTACTTCTGGTCTGCTTCCCCATAACACACTCTCTACACATAGTGTTAGATGGCTTCACAATCTTAGGTAGATCTCTTACAGCATTAGTCATACTTTCCTTCACAACGTTATCAAAGTTAACATGCCAAAATATTTTGTGCCATATCCAACTGTCATCAACCTTCACAATAAAACAAGAAGCTTTAGATGTATTCAATTCAAATACATTACCTCTAGATTTAGTACCAGATGTGATCAAGTCTCCTGATTTACTTCTGATAGAGCATTTCCCATTAGTTAATTTTAATTGATAACCTCTATCCACTAACTGCCCAACACTCAACAGATTATGCTTAAGTCCATCAACAAGTAATACATTGTCAGTATTAGTCTTTCCATACAGAGAAATAGATCCAAATCCAATGATAAGCATAGGAGTATTGTCACCAAATATAACACCACCATCATATTTTTTCAGACTCACAATTTTATTTTTATCTCCAGTCATATGATGTGAACAACCACTATCTATAACCCATTCAAATTTCTTTTGAACACAAAATACTAAGGCTTTTTCTTCATGTATAGGTTCATCATCCTTTATAGAAATAAATCCAATTTCATCATAGTCACCATCATCATCGAAAACACCCTCACTAGCATAATAACATTCCTTGTCTTTAGGATACTTTGTTTTTTAAAACTTAGGTTTATGCTTAGGAACCCTTGTAGGACATCGAGATGCAAAATGACCAATCTTGTTACATGAAAACATTTCAAAGGTAATTTTCCTTCAAATGTACCCTTACCTCTCTTTTCTCTTCTAGCGATCAGTGCTACCACTTCATCAAGCTTTATTTATTCCTCATGTATTTGTTCCCATTCATCAACATAGTCTCCAAGCTCTTCTCTCAAGTTACTATTGCTGGTGCTCACAATTCCAGATAAGGTCTTTTTGTTTCTATGCATGGTTTCCTTGAATGCTGACTCAACTTTAGGTAAATAATCTCCCAATTCTGTGGCCTCAAAAGTATTTAGATTTCCAATCAACATCTCTCAAGTGAAGTTCAGTGTCAAAGGTATAATCTCCTCTATAGCTTGTACTTTAGTTCTATATATAGGTGTCAGAGATCTAAGAATCTTTGCAATCACTTCTTCCTCACTGTAAGTACCTCCAGAGTTTCTGATGCTAGTAACCACATCAGTAATTCTCTTTCCATATTCCCTAATGTTCTAATATTCTCTCATTTTCAGTGATTCCTTCTTTGTCTTTCAGTTTTGTAACTTTTCTTATTTTGTAAACTTATCTCCTTCATATAGTGCCTCTGATATTGTCCAAATCTCATGTGCAGAGTCCAAGTATTTTACTTCTATGAATTCACCTTTATAAAGTGCACTGATCAATGACTCCCTTATGACCATATTGCATGAAAATAGCTCCTTATCATCTTTAGTAGCTTTCTCCAATTCATCTCCAATCGCTGTCTTTTCATTCTTTTTCGTGATCATCCAGTAGTCAATTCCCAAACATAGCAAATGTCTTCTCATCTTGTTCTTCCGACTATCAAAGTTTTCATGATTAAATTTTGGACTATCCTTCCTGTAGTAAGTCATCTTCATGATCACCTCAAGATGTTAAGCTTTCTCTCTTAGGAATAGAAGCTTTGATACCAATTGTTAGGAATAACAGTCCAAAAGTACAACTGAGAGGGGGGTGAATCAGTTGTGATATAGAACATTAAACTTTATACTTTATAAACCAAAACTACAATGCAAATGATAACATAGTAAATTCCAACACAATAACACAATACTTGTTGTCGAGGAAACCCTATTAAAGGTAAAACCCCAATGGGAATTAGCACCCACAAATAATGTACTGAGAGTATAGTATCCATGTTAAAAGATTTAGCGATGTTAGGAGCTTATTACAATATTACAATACATAGTCCCTATTAGAGGACATACCCTGTTAGGAGTCAAGAAAAATAATAGGTTCACTTCCCAGGCACACTACTCAAAGAAAGTTAAAGCCACCCTCAAGGATTCACAATCCGAACAAGTGTATATAAGAAATATACAATCCAGTGAACTGTATGATAGTAACTATCTTTGCTTAGTAAGTTCCAATGAAGTATTCTTATCACAAACTTTGCTCTGCATCGAACAACAAAACAAGCCTCACAACTTTCACACTTCTCTGCCTTTTAAATCTCTACCACACCTTTTCAAAAGAAAAGATTACTCATATATACCCTATTATAATAATTCATTAGGTCGGCCAATTAAGCTTTCCCAGATACACAAATAATTAATTAGGTCAAACAATTAGGCTTTCCCAATTAGTCAATAAAATTGTTTAACCCCTTGCTAAGATAAACACGGTACCTATAAAAAGTAAACATCAATTAAAATCCATCAGTTATACTCCAAGATCCGCAATCCACACTCACAATTTATAATACACACTACATGTCTGAAGTCGGCCACCAAAATAGGTCTCCTCTAGAATACACACCACAACTGACATCACCAGTACTCTCACAACTATCGATCAATAAAAAACATTCTTCAATGTGTCCTCTATCATCCCATAAGCTCGCATACGCAAAAATATCTTCATCTGTAAGATATATGCAAAATACAGAGACCTGGTCAGTCAAGCATTACTGTCATAGTCCAAAAACCATTCTTCACTAAATCATCTATAACATCACCAATATGTAACCTCAAGTTAAGATACCTTAGGAATAAGGTCATTACACATCTATCTCCATATTCATGTCTTCGATCATTCTAAATCATCCATACAGTGTCCGTACACTGTTGTCAGTCAAATAACTAGTCTGTTCTCTTCACAGAAACATATGTTGACATCAGTGACAAAACATGAATTTTAATAACATGAATAGTATCCAAATCTGATATCATCCAACAATTGGCTTCTTCAACTTTATCATCATAAATAATGTCTGTAGAAAAAAAATAAGATTGGACAATAGTATTGGTTGAATGAGATGGAAAAGGATCAGTGAATATTTGCAAATTATTGTTAGGAGGTGCAACATATTTGTTTCCCTGATTGATATCAGCATCAACAAATATAGCATTAGAATAAATACTTTCTTGGATAACGTTGTTCAAAGAATAACACTTTTCAGTATCATGACTGTCGATGATGGTATTGACAAAAGGATTTGGAATTAAAGGATCGAGGAAGAGGTTTGCTTGGATAAATTTGTTTTATAGGAGGAAGCTTAACAATATTAGCATTTAGTAACTTTGTCATCACATTATGCAAAGATTCAGATAAATGAGTAAAATTGTGAGAAGGTATAAAAATAGAGGAAAAAGGAACCACACCTTTGGATGTTGCTGCCACTTGATCATCTACTATGTTGGATGATTTTTTGATCTTGATGTAGTTTTTAGACTTGTGAAACTTGTTAGAATGAACTACATCATCACTCTTATCAACTATAATAGGAGCCATTGGAGTGTTGTTCTCAAACCGACTCACTTGTAGTTGATAATGATGAAGCACTATGCATAATTATGAAAAAAGAAGAAAACCCAGTAAGGCTAATATTATCTCTAATGTCTTTTTGTAAATTAGAAATAAATATGCGTTGTATATCAAAATTAGGCACATGATAAAAAATTTGAGCATGCAATTGTTTAAATCTACCAATAAAGTCACTAACTTTTTCTTTAACACCTTGTTTACAGTGCATTAAATCTATCAAAGATATTTGAGGACCAATATTATTTTGAAATTGTGGAATAAAAGAAGTAGCACGTTTTTGAGTGGAATCAATGGAATAAGGAGGCAAGGAACAATACCACTGAAATGATTTGTCTCAAAAGGTCCTAGTGAACAACTTAGTCATGAACCTATAGTCTAAAAAGGTCCTAATGAACCTGTTCCTTCATGGGACATGTCTAGTCATTATTATGAGATTATATAATGACAATTGATTATGTAACTGCATATATAATAATAATAATAATAATAATAATAATAATAATGTAAAGGAAGAAAAATCTTTTCTTTCTTTCTTTCTTTCTTTCTTCTGTGTTTATTTAGTTTTATTAGGGTTTGATTGTGTATTTCTCTAACCTTTACATTTAAATTTAATTGTGTTGATTGTATATTGAAATTGTGATTAGGGAGAAGATAAGATGTTCCACCTTTATCCCCAAATTCACAAATGAAAGATCCAAGTTGATCAACCCAAAAGATGGATTAATGCACAAATGAATCAACCATTTAGAAAAGAGAATGAAGAGGGACATGTTAAATTCTGTTAATTAAATATATAGATATGATATATGACAGTAATTGAAGAAATAGAAGAAATGTATTAAACTTAAAGAATTACAGATAAAAGAACGTTATTTTCTGAGGTCTGTACTTTGTTTCTGGAAAAACTGAAGTATGGTCAGGAACTGAAACATAGAGACGAACAAAACCCAGAAATATTTTCTGATCTGACACCGTCTTATGAAAAAGGTCGACCTTGACCCACAAATGTCAACCCTGACCCAATAATGTCGACCCTGACCTACACAGGTCCGATAGAGAATCTGTTCATGGAGTTCGGAAGAAAGCCGAAAAGGGTATCCAGATCTAAGTCCAAATCCGTAGTCTTGAACCTGTACCTGCAAGAAAAAGAGGTTTGTTTGTTGGGGGGAGGGGTTTTCCTTAGTCAAACCCCAATTTAGGAATTAACCTTGAAATCAATAAAGCATAGAATGCTAGCAAGTAGTAGAATTGAATCTAAGAATGAAGCTATGATATTCAATGGATATGTAATTATAATTTAAATGTATGAAAGTATGTGAATATGAAAGCTTGAACTTAATAGAAACCATAAGCCTCCATGATTGTATGCTTGAAATCCACCTTGAAGAGAGGATGAATGTGTCTTGAGGATTCACAAAGGATCTTGAAGGAAGATCACACCACCATGATGGCTAGATCTAGGGTTTGAATGATGAATCTTGAATGCATGTGCCAAATCCCTTTAAAGGCTTGAAAGCTTGAATCCTTGATCTTCAATGGAGAACTTGAATGCTTGAGATGAATAATTGAACACCTTGAAAGCTTGGAAACATGTGGGATAATGAAGGCTTGAACTTTTTTCTTCTTGACAAAATCTTAGTTAGAGCCTTTTGCACTTAGAAGACTTAGAGAAAATGAGAGAGAAAGGCTTCCTTTTATATGAAACTAGGGCACAATCTTCTAAGGAGGCTGACATAGGAGAATTAAATTCCAATTAGACCCATGCCCATAGAAGAGGACCTATATTAAATATAATTTAGGAATCAACGCTTCAGAACCCGAAACAGCCGATCCGAAGGCAGGAAAAATGAATTTTGGATGACCGCCGACAGCCGACAGGCTTCCAAATTCAAAAGGGGGACCCTGGTCAGGGTCGAGGTCAACCGTGACCTAGTTTAAGGTCAAGGTCAATGTTGAACCAGGGGTTCAAAACCCTTGGAAAACATATC
The DNA here is from genome assembly GCA_018584345.1 of Thuja plicata. Lineage (NCBI taxonomy): Eukaryota > Viridiplantae > Streptophyta > Pinopsida > Cupressales > Cupressaceae > Thuja > Thuja plicata. Next base: position 2,131,275 of record MU224782.1, on the reverse strand, counting down.
ATAAAAATAAAAAGGGTGCGTATCTCTTCAGGATTTGACAACTTATGTGCGTTACCTTCCAAGGATTTAGCAAAAATAAAAGTAAAAAGTAAAAAAGCGTGTCTCTTCAGGATTTAGAAACTTATGTGCGTTACCTTCCAAGGATTTAGCATGCTGAAAAATGCAAATTAATGTAAACTATAGTACAAGGGAGACCCTATATATGCCCCCTCCTTATCATGACTACCTATTAGGCAGGATAAGGAAGAGTAAGAGGAAACCTACTTAACAAGGTAAGGAGATATCCAGCTTAACAACAATGTATATCATATTGTTAGCGAAGAGCCTTGACCCTTACATCCAAGAACATAGATAATCATGGAATGGATATGTCACTTAAGGAAAAAGGATCCTCAAAAAGGAAGAGATCTTATCATCAAGAGCTCTACCCTAGAGGAGTGCTTAAGATAAAATGCCATCTTCCAAAGAAAAGAGGGAACAAAGGTTCAATCAACATGCCCCCTATAATCAAGATCAGGAAGAGGAATCTTTGGATGAAGGAATCAAACTCTAACCCAAAGCAAGAGCAAGAGTTTATCAGAAACATATTTTGCAAAATAATGAAGAGGTGATGACCTAGGACAATCACCTCTCATATAAGAGGGTATCAATAGTCAAAACACAAATCTTTATAAAGAAATAATGTTGTAAGATAAACACATGCTGCTAAGCTAAGGAAAGTAGCTCCTCAGATTGAGGAAGAAAGAACATACCTTTCCCCCTAGGTGTGAAGGCAAGGGATATATCAATTTATATCAAGAGATTTCATAGCAAAGGTATATCATTACAAAACAAATGTTTTAGAAAAGATATCATTGATGATTTATAGGGATAAAATATAGAAAGAATAACCAATAAAGATATGGAAGATGAAGAGAAATAAATCATAGAAAACATACATAACTACACAAGTAAGACAAGAACAACACCATGGATAACATAGCTTCATGATCTAATCCTACTAGCATGAAAGCGAAAGAGAGAAAAGAAAAAGTGATTACCTCACCTAGTAAGATGCCCACCTTAATATGAATCACCAAGGAGGGAGAGCCCAAACAGGTTCACCCATAAACTGTGCTTGTAATTGTAAATGCGTCTTCTAACGGCTTTTGAAAATATACATAGATCTACATTCTTGTATCACTATGGAATATAAAAATGCGTGCCCATTCAGGATTTAGCAACTTATGTGCGTTACCTTTCAAGGATTTAGCATATCATAAAAATAAAAAGGGTGCGTATCTCTTCAGGATTTAGCAACTTATGTGCGTTACCTTCCAAGGATTTAGCAAAAATAAAAGTAAAAAGTAAAAATGCGTGTCTCTATAGGATTTAGAAACTTATGTGCATTACCTTCCAAGGATTTAGCATGCTGCAAAATGCAAATTAATGTAAAATATAGTACAAGGGAGACCCTATATATGCCCCCCTCCTTATCATGACTACCTACTAGGCAGGATAAGGAAGAGGAAGATGATACCTACTTCACAAGGTAAGGAGATATCCAGCTTAACAAAAATGTATACCATATTCTTAGCAAAGAGCCTTGACCCTTACATCCAAGAACATAGATAATCATGAAATGAATATGTCACTTATGGAAAAAGGATCCACAAAAAGGAAGAGATCTTATCAACAAGAGCCCTACCCTAGAGGAGTGCTTAAGATAAAATGCCATCTTCCAAAGAAAAGAGGGAACAAAGATTCAATCAACAAGCCCCCTGTAGAAAAGAGGAAGAGGAATATTTGGATGAAGGAATCAAAATCTAACCCAAAGCAAGAACAAGAGTTTATCAGAAACATATTTTGCAAATAATGAAGAGGTGATGACCTAGGACAATCACCTCTCATATAACAGGGTATCAATAGTCAAAATACAAATCTTTATAAATAAATAATGTTGTAAGATAAACACATGCCACTAAGCTAAGGAAAGTAGCTCCTTAAATAGAGGAAGAAAGAACATACCTTTCCCCCCAGGTGTGAAGGCAAGGGATATATCAATTTATATCAAGAGATTTCATAGCAAAGAGATATCTTTCCAAAATAAATGTTTTAGAAAAGATATCATTGATGATTTGTAGGGATAGAATATAGAAAGAATAACCAATTAAATTCAACACAAAAGATGTGCTGAGAGTAAAATGGATCCTAGAAGACTGGAATAAGATTCCTCTTGCCCCCAATGAATAGAAAAGAGGAGAAATACAATCTAACTTGTAGAAGAATGAGGGGAATTCCCTATATAGAAATTATGAAGAAATTGTAATACCGCACAAGAATGAGATATAATTCCCAAAGTAGCTCTTTCTCTAACATATAGCTTGAAATGCACGCAGTCAGCAAGTAAATGTTTATTACTATAATGAAAAGGACATTTATATTTAGAGAGAGCATTTCTCAGAATGGGTTTGAAGATTTCTTTCTTGGAATTCATTAACTGGACATACACCTTTTTAGCCACATCTTGAGGAGTATCATGGTGGTCTAAGGTAGGTGTTGGAAGAAGAATATGAAGAGGAGGATGATAGTTAAGACCAGCTACCTAAAATTGAGAAGGTGGGAATCCTATACAATGCATATCTTGTTTAGGAGACACATGAATCAGGTTTTTAATGCCATGTTCATTAACACCAAGCTCTAAACCCTTGTAACCTTGTTTATCAACCATAGTGTATCCAATAGTATACCTATCTTGCAAAGCGTCTATGGGAGATGATTGATTTTGATGCTCATGAGAGAATGTCGTGTAAGGTGGAACAATAGTTTTAGGAGAAGTTTCTTTAGATTTCCCTTTAATATCATCATGGACGAGATAAGAAGGATAAGTTAAATCTAGAAATTCTTGCACATCCTCATCTTGTACCATAGTTTGAGCCTTAACAAAAGTATGAGAAGAACTAGGGATGGAGGATGGAAGAATAGGAGTGGGGTTATTAGGAATGATTGGGTTAGGAAGGTTAAGAGGAAGATTAGGAAGATTAGGCAATGGTGTATCATCTACCAAATTCTTCACATAATCCAAAAGAGTAATGAGTCCATTACACATATCCTTAATAGAAGTTTTAAAAGTAGGGAGACTAGTATTGGTCAATCTCATAATGGCATAAGCAAGTGCACCATGAAGAGTGAGGAATGTAATAAAGTGGAGGATAGTCTCATACACATCATAAGTACTATAAAGAGATGCTAAGAGAAGAATAATGAGAAAAATATCCATACACCAAAAGATCTTCATAATGAATGAAATGCAAGAAGTGTTTTTGTATTGTTATGAAGATTTATTTAAATTTTCAAGATGCAATTTCTAATCTAAGATGTAAATCTAACACCAACGAGAAGGAGTTGTCTATCACGGGTTCACCAAAATTTAAAGGAAGAAAAATATTTTCTTTCTTTATTTATTTATTTCTTTCTTTCTTTTGTGTTTATTTAGTTTTATTAGGGTTTGATTGTGTATTTCTCTAACCTTTACATTTAAATTGAATTGTGTTGATTGTATATTGCAATTGTGATTAGGTAGAAGATAAGATGTTCCACCTTTATCCCCAAATGCACAAATGAAAGATCCAAGTTGATCAACCCAAAAGAGGGATTAATGCACAAATGAATCAACCATTCAAAAAAGAGAACGAAGAGGGAGATCTTAAATTCTTTTAATTAAATATATAGATATGATATATGACAGTAATTGAAGAAATAGGAGAAATTTACTAACCTTAAAGAATTTCAGATCAAAGAATGCTATTTTTTAAGGTCTGTACTCTATTTCTAGAAAAATTGAAGTATGATCTGGAACCGGAACGCAGAGACGAAAAAATCCCTGAAATATTTTCCGATCTCACACCGTCTTATAAAAATATCAACCTTGACCCACAAATGTCAACCTTGACCCAATAATGTCAACCTTGACCTGCACAAGTTTGACAGAGAATCTGTTTGTGGAGTCTGGAAGAAAGCCGAAAAGGGTATCCAGATCTAAGTCCAAATCCGTAGTCCTGAACCTGTACCTGCAAGAAAAAGAGGTTTGTTTGTTGGGGGGAGGGTTTTGCCTTAGTCAAACCCTGATTTAGGAACTAACCTTGAAATCAATAAAGCATAGAATGCTAGGAAGTAGTAGAATTGAATCTAAGAATGAAGCTATGATATTCAATGGATATGTAATTATAATTCAAATGTATGCAAGTATGTGAATATGAAAGCTTGAACTTAATAGAAACCATAAAACTCCATGATTGTATGCTTGAAATAAAACTTGAAGATAGGATGAATGTGTCTTGAGGATGCACAAAGGATCTTGAAGGAAGATCACACCAGCATGATGGCTAGATCTAGGGTTTAAATGATGAATCTTGAATGCATGTGCCAAATCCCTTCAAAGGCGTGAAAGCTTGAATCTTTAATCTTCAATGGAGAACTCAAATGATTGAGATGAATACTTGAACACCTTGAAATCTTGGAAACATGTGGGATAATGGAGGCTTGAACTTTTTGCTTCTTGACAAAATCTTAGTTAGAGCCTTTTGCAGTTAGAAGACTTAGAGAAAATGAGAGAGAAAGGCTTCCTTTTATATGAAACTAGGGCACAATCTTCTAAGGTGGCCGACATAATTAAATTCAAATTATCCACATTCCCCTAGAAGAGGACCTATATTAAATATAATTTATGAATCAATACTTCGGAACCTGAAACAGCTGACCCGAAAGCGGGAAAAATGAATTTTGGATGACCCCTGGCAACCGACAGGCTTCTAGATTCAAAAGGGGGACCCTGGTTAGGGTTGAGGTTGACCCTGATCTAGGTCAAGGTCAACCTTGACCCAGGGGGTCAGAACCCCTTGAAAACATGCCAGGTGGGGTAGAAGGTGCCCGGAGAGGCCCAATCAGGGTCCTAATCAGGCACAGAAGCAGGGGATGATGCAGAAATCGGAGGATGATATGATGGAGGTTAAAAAAATACCCTAAGGAGGGCTAAAATTTCTTAACATGGAATTTATTCTATTTTAAGATGATACATGAAGCCCCCACTTTAGTGAGAGTATGGAAATCAAACATGCTCACTGTAAAGTTAGAAGAAAGACACCGGTGGATTGCAAAAAAGTAGAACATCACTAAGTCAAGGACATGAGTCCTTAGATAAAGGATTCTAACTCAACATACATACATAAATATATGGAAGATAAAGAGCAATCAATCATAGAAAACATACATAACTACACAAGTAAGACAAGAACAACACCATGGATAACATAGCTTCATGATCTAATCCTACTAGCATGAAAGCGAAAGAGAGAAAAGAAAAAGTGATTACCACACCTAGTAAGATGCCCACCTTACTATGAATCACCAAGGAGGGAGAGCCAAAATAGGTTCACCCATAAATTGTGCTTGTAATTGTAAATGCGTCTTCTGACAGCTTTTGAAAATATCCATAGATCTACTTTCTTGTATCACTATGGAATATAAAAATGCATGTCCATTAAGGATTTAGCGACTTATGTATGTTACCTTTCAATGATTTAGCATATCGTAAAAATAAAAAGGGTGCGTATCTCTTCAGGATTTAGCAACTTATGTGCATTACCTTCCAATGATTTAGCAAAAATAAAAGTAAAAAGTAAAAAAGTGTGTCTCTTCAGGATTTAGCAACTTATGTGTGTTACCTTCCAAGGATTTAGCATGCTGAAAAATGCAAATTAATGTAAAATATAGTACAAGGGAGACCCTATATATGCCCCCCTCCTTATCATGACCATCTACTAGGAAGGATAAGGACGAGTAAGAGGAAACCTACTTCACAAGGTAAGGAGATATCCATCTTAACAACAATATATATCATATTATTAGCGAAGAGCCTTGACCCTTACATCCAAGAACATAGATAATCATGGAATGGATATGTCACTTAAGGAAAAAGGATCCTCAAAAAGGAAGAGATCTTATCATCAAGAGCCCTACCCTAGAGGAGTGCTTAAGATAAAATTCCATCTTCCAAAGAAAAGAGGGAACAAAGGTTCAATCAACATGCCTCCTATAGTCAAGAGGAAGAGGAATCTTTGGATGAAGGAATCAAACTCTAACCCAAAGAAAGAGCAAGAGTTTATCAGAAACATATTTTGCAAAATAATGAAGAGGTGATGACCTAGGACAATCACCTCTTATATAATAGGGTATCAATAGTCAAAACACAAATCTTTATAAAGAAATAATGTTGTAAGATAAACACATGCCACTAAGCTAAGGAAAGTAGCTCCTTGGATAGAGGAAGAAAGAACATACCTTGCCCCCCAGGTGTGAAGGCAAGGGATATATCAATTTATATCAAGAGATTTCATAGCAAAGGTATATCATTACAAAACAAATGTTTTTGAAAAGATATCATTGATGATTTATAGGGATAAAATATAGAAGGAATAACCAATTAAACTCAACACAAAAGATATGCTGAGAGTAAAATGGATCCTAGAAGACTGGAATAACATTCCTCTTGCCCCCCAGTGAATAGAAAAAAGGAGAAATGCAATCTAACTTGTAGAAGAACGAGGGGAATGCCCTATATAAAAATTATGAAGAAATTTTAATACCACACGGGAATGAGATATAATTCCCAAAGCAGCTCTTTCTCTAACATATAGTTTGAAATGCACGCAGTCAGCAAGTAAATGTTTATTACTATAATGAAAAGGACATTTATATTTAGAGAGAGTAATTCTCGGAATGGGTTTGAAGATTTATTTCTTGGAATTCATTAACTGGACATACACCTTTTTAGCCACATCTTGAGGAGTATCAGGGTAGTCTAAGGTAGGTGTTGGAAGAAGAATATGAAGAGGAGGATGATAGTTAAGATCAGCTACCTCAAAATGAGAAGGCGAGAAGCCTATACCATGCATAACTTGTTTAGGAGACACATGAATTGGGTTTTTAATGCCATGTTCATTAACACCAAACCCTAAACCCTTATAACCTTGTTTATCAACCATAGTGTATCCAGTAGTATACCTATCTTGCAAAGTGTCTATGGGAGATGATTGATTATGATGCTCATGAGAGAATGTCATGTAAGGTGGAACAATAATTTTAGGAGAAGTTTCTTTGGATTTCCCTTTAATATCATCATGGACGTGATAAGAAGGTGAAGTTAAATCTATAAATTCTTGCACATCCTCATCTTGTACCATAGTTTGAGCCTTAACAAAAGTATGAGAAGAACTAGGGATGGAGGATGGAAGAATATGAGTGGGGTTATTAGGAATGATTGGGTTAGGAAGGTTAAGAGGAAGATTAGGAAGATTAGGCAATGGTGTATCATCTACCAAATTCTTCACATAATCCAAAAGAGTAATGAGTCCACTACACACATCCTTAATAGAATTTTTAAAAGTAGGGAGACTAGTATTGGTCAATCTCATAATGGCATAACTAAGTGCACCATGAAGAGTGAGGAATGAAATAAAGTGGAGGATAGTTTCATACACATCATAAGTACTATAAAGAGATGCTAAGAGAAGAATAATGAGAAAAATAGCCATACACCAAAAGATCTTCATAATGAATGAAATGAAAGAAGTGTTTTTGTATTGTTATGAAGATTTATTTAAATTTTTAGGATGCAAGTTCTAATCTAAGGTGTAAATCTAACACCAAAGAGAAGGAGTTGTCTATCACGGGTTCACCAAAATGTAAAGGAAGAAAAATATTTTATTTCTTTCTTTCTTTCTTTCTTTTGTGTTTATTTAGTTTTATTAGGGTTTTATTGCGTATTTCTCTAACCTTTACATTTAAATTGAATTGTGTTGATTGTATATTGCAATTATGATTAGGGAGAAGATAAGATGTTCCACCTTTATCCCCAAATGCACAAATGAAAGTTCCAAGTTGATCAACCCAAAAGAGGGATTAATGCACAAATGAATCAACCATTTAGAAAAGAGAACGAAGAGGGAGATCTTAAATTCTGTTAATTAAATATATAGCTATGATATATGAAAGTAATTGAAGAAATAGGAGAAATGTACTAACCTTAAAGAATTGCATATCAAAGAATGCTATTTTCTGAGGTCTGTACTATGTTTCTGGAAAAACTAAAGTATGATTCGGAACCGGAATGCAGAGACGAATAAAATCCATAAATATTTTCCGATCTGACACCGTCTTATGAAAAAGGTCGACCTTTACCCACAAAATTCAACCATGACCCAATAATTTCAACCTTGACCTGCATAGGTCCGACAGAGAATCTGTTCGCGGAGTTTGGAAGAAAGCCAAAAAGGGTATCCATATCTAAGTCCAAATCCGCAGTCCTGAACCTGTACTTGCAAGAAAAAGAGGTTTGTTTGTTGGGGGGAGGGGTTTTCCTTAGTCAAACCCCGATTTAGGAATTAACCTTGAAATCAATAAAGCATAGAATGCTAGCAAGTAGTAGAATTGAATCTAAGAATGAAGCTATGATATTCAATGGATATGTAATTATAATTCAAATGTATGCAAGTATGTGAATATGAAAGCTTGAACTTAATAGAAACCATAAACCTCCATGATTGTATTCTTGAAATACACCTTGAAGAGAGGATGAATGTGTCTTGAGGATCCACAAAGGATCTTGAAGGAAGATTACATCACCATGATGGCTAGATCTAGGGTTTGAATGATGAATCTTGAATGCATGTGCCAAATCCCTTCAAAGGATTGAAAGCTTGAATCCTTGATCTTCAATGGAGAACTTGAATACTTGAGATGAATACTTGAACACCTTGAAAGCTTGGAAACATGTGGGATAATGGAGGCTTGAACTTTTTTCTTCTTGACAAAATCTTAGTTAGAGCCTTTTGCACTTAGAAGACTTAGAGAAAATGAGAGAGAAAGGCTTCCTTTTATATGAAACTAGGGCACAATATTCTAAGGATGCCGAAATAGGAGAATTAAATTAAAATTAGACCCATTCCCCTAGAAGAGGACCTATATTAAATATAATTTAGGAATTAACACTTCGGACCCCGAAACAGCCGACCTGAAAGCGGGAAAACTGAATTTTTGATGACCCCCGACAACCGACAGGCTTCCAGATTCAAAAGGGTAACCCTGGTCAGTGTCAAGGTCGACCCTGACCTAGGTCAACATCAAGGTGGACCTTGAACTAGCTCAAGGTTGAGTTTGACCTTGATCCAGGGGGTCAGAACCCATGGAAAACATGCTAGGTGGGGTAGAAGGTGCCCGGAGAGGTCCAATCAGGGTCCTAATTAGGCACAGAAGCAGGGGATGATGCAAAAATGGGAGGATGATATGATGGAGGTTAAAATAATACCCTAAGGAGGGATAAACGTTCTCAACATGGAAGTGCTTTCATTTTAAGATGATACATTAAGCCCCCACTTTAGCGAGAGTATGGAAATCTAACATGCTCACGGTAAAGTTAGAAGAAAGACACCGGTGGATTGCAAAAAAGTAGAACATCACTAAGTCAAGGACATGAGTCTTTAGAAAAAATATTCTAACTCAACATACATACATAAAGATATGGAAGATAAAGAGAAATCAATCATAGAAAACATACATAACTACACAAGTAAGATAAGAACAACACCATGGATAACATAGCTTCATGATCTAATCCTACTAGCATGAAAGCAAAAGAGAGAAAAGAAAAAGTGATTACCTCACCTAGTAAGATGCCCACCTTACTATGAATCACCAAGGAGGGAGAGCCCAAATAGGTTCACCCATAAACTGTGCTTGTAATTGTAAATGCGTCTTCTGACAGCTTTTGAAAATATCCATAGACCTACATTCTTGTATCACTATGGAATATAAAAATGCATGTCCATTTAGGATTTAGTAACTTATGTGCATTAACTTTCGAGTATTTAGAATATCATAAAAATAAAAAGGGTGTGTATCTCTTCAAGATTTAGCAACTTATGTGTGTTACCTTCAAAGGATTTAGGAAAAATAAAAGTAAAAAGTAAAAATGCGTGTCTCTTCAGGATTTAGCAACTTATGTGCGTTACCTTCCAAGGATTTAGCGTGCTGCAAAATGAAAATTAGTGTAAACTATAGTAAAATGGAGACCCTATATATTCCCCCCTCCTTATCATGACTACCTACTAGGCAGGATCAGGAAGAGGAAGAGGATACCTACTTCACAAGGTAAGGAGATATCCAGCTTAACAAAAATGTATAACATATTCTTAGCGAAGAGCCTTGACCCTTACATCCAAGAACATAGATAATTGTGAAATGGATATGTCACTTATGGAAAAAGGATAATAAAAAATGAAGAGATCTTATCAGCAAGAGCCCTATCCTAGAGGAGTGCTTAAGATAAAATGCCATCTTCCAAAGAAAAGAGGGAACAAAGATTCAATCAACAAGCCCCCTGTAATCAAGAGGAAGAGGAATCTTTGGATGAAGGAATCAAACTCTAACCCAAAGAAAGAGAAAGAGTTTATCAGAAATATATTTTGAAAAATAATGAAGAGGTGATGACCTAGGACAATCACCCCTCATATAAGAGGGTATCAATAGTCAAAACACAAATCTTTATAAAGAAATAATGTTGTAAGATAAACACACGCCACTAAGCTAAGGAAAGTAGCTCCTCAGATAGAGGAAGAAAAAACATACTTTTCCCCCCAGGTGTGAAGGCAAGAGATATATCAATTTATATCAAGAGATTACATAGCAAAGAGATATCGTTACAAAACAAATGTTTTAGAAAAGATATCATTGATGATTTATAGGGATAGAATATAGAAAGAATAACCAATTAAACTCAACACAAAACATATGCTGAGAGTAAAATGGATCCTAGAAGACTAGAATAAGATTCCTCTTGCCCCCCAGTGAATAGACAAGAGGAGAAATGAAATCTAACTTGTAGAAGAATGAGGGAAATGTCCTATATCAAAATTATGAAGAAATTGTAATACTGCACGGGAATGAGATATAATTCCCAAAGCAGCTCTTTCTCTAACATATAGCTTGAAATGCACGTAGTCAACAAGTAAATGTTTATTACTATAATGAGAAGGAAATTTATATTTAGAGAGAGCATTTCTCGGAATGGGTTTGAAGATTTCTTTCTTGGAATTCATTAACTGGACATACATCTTTTTAGCCACATCTTGAGGAGTATCAGGGTGGTCTAAGGTAGGTGTTGGAAGAAGAATATGAAGAGGAGGATGATAGTTAAGATCAACTACCTCAAATTGAGAAGGAAGGAAGCTTATACCATGAATATCTTGTTTAGGAGACACATGAATTGGGTCTTTAATGCCATGTTCATTAACACCAAGCCCTAAACCCTTATAACCTTGTTTATCAACCATAGTGTATCCAGTAGTATACCCATCTTGCAAAGCGTCTATGGGAGATGATTGATTATGATGCTCATGAGAGAATGTCATGTAAGGTGGAACAATAGTTTTAGGAGAAGTTTCTTTGGATTTCCCTTTAATATCATCATGGACGGGATAAGAAGGAGAAGGAAAATCTAGAAATTCTTGCACATCCTCATCTTGTACCATAGTTAGAGCCTTAACAAAAGTATGAGAAGAACTAGGGATGGAGGATGGAAGAATAGGAGTGGGGTTATTAGGAATGATTGGGTTAGGATGGTTAAGAGGAAGATTAGGAAGATTAGGCAATGGTGTATCATCTACCAAATTCTTCACATAATCCAAAAGAGTAATGAGTCCATTACACACATCCTTAATAGAAGTTTTAAAAGTAGGGAGACTAGTATTGGTCAATCTCATAACGGCATAAGAAAGCTCACCATGAAGAGTGAGGAATGTAATAAAGTGGAGGAGAGTTTCATACACATCATAAGTACTATAAAGAGATGCTAAGAGAAGAATAATGAGAAAAATAGCCATACACCAAAAGATCTTCATTATGAATGAAATGCAAGAAGTGTTTTTGTATTGTTATGAAGATTTATTTAAATTTTTAAGATGCAAGTTCTAATATAAGATGTAAATATAACACCAAAGAGAAGGAGTTGTCTATCGCAAGTTCACAAAAATGTAAAGGAAGAAAAATATTTTCTTTCTTTCTTTCTTTCTTTCTTTTGTGTTTATTTAGTTTTATTAGGGTTTGATTGTGTATTTCTCTAACCTTTACATTTAAATTGAATTGTGTTGATTGTATATTGGAATTGTGATTAGGGAGAAGATGAGATGTTCCACCTTTATACCCAAATACACAAATGAAAGATCCAAGTTGATCAACCCAAAAGAGGGATTAATGCACAAATGAATCAACCATTCAGAAAAGAGAACGAAGAGGGAGATCTTAAATTATGTTAATTAAATATATAGATATGATATATGATAGTAATTGAAGAAATAGGAGAAATGTAGTAACCTTAAAGAATTGCAGATCAAAGAATGTTGTTTTCTAAGGTCTGTACTCTATTTCTAGTAAAACTCAAGTATGATCCAGAACCAGAACGCAGAGACGAACAAAACCCATTAATATTTTTCTGATACGACACCGTCTTATTGAACTGCACAGGTCTGACAGAGAATCTGTTCACGAAGTCCAAAAGAAAGCCGAAAAGGGTATCCAGATCTAAGTCCAAATCCGCAATCCTGAACCTGTACCTGCAAGAAAAAGAGGTTTGTTTGTTGGGGGGGGGGGGGGG
>MU224782.1:2104130-2118515 GCA_018584345.1 Thuja plicata | reverse complement strand
TAGTAGAATTGAATCTAAGAATGAAGCTATGATATTCAATGGATATGTAATTATAATTCAAATGTATGCAAGTATGTGAATATGAAAGCTTGAACTTAATAGAAACCATAAACCTCCATGATTGTATGCTTGAAATCCACCTTGAAGAGAGGATGAATGTGTCTTGTGGATGCACAAAGGATCTTGAAGGAAGATCACGCCACCATGATGGCTAGATCTAGGGTTTGAATGATGAATCTTGAATGCATGTGCCAAATCCCTTCAAAGGCTTGAAAGCTTGAATCCTTGATTTTCAATGGAGAACTTGAATACTTGAGATGAATAATTGAACACCTTGAAATCTTGGAAACATGTGAGATAATGGAGGCTTGAACTTTTTTCTTCTTGACAAAATCTTAGTTAGAGCCTTTTGCACTTAGAAAACTTAGAGAAAATGAGAGAGAAAGGCTTCCTTTTATATGAAACTAGGGAACAATCTTCTAAGGAGGCCGACATAGGAGAATTAAATTCCAATTAGACCCATGCCCCTAGAAGAGGACCTATATTAAATATAATTTAGGAATCAATGCTTCGGAACTCGAAACAGCCGACCTGAAAGTGGGAAAATTGAATTTTGGATGACCCCCGGCAGCCGACAGGCTTCCAGATTCAAAAGGGGAACCCTGGTCAGGGTCGAGGTTGACCCTGACCTAGGTCAAGGTCGAGGTCAATGTTGAACCAGGGGTTCAAAACCCCTGGAAAACATGCTAGGTGGGGTAGAAGGTGCTCGGAGAGGCCCAATTAGGGTCCTAATCAGGCACAGAAGCAGGGGATGATGCAGAAATGGGAGGATGATATGATGGAGGTAAAAAAAATCCCCTAAGGAGGGTGAAATGTTCTTAAAATGGAAGTTCTTCCATTTTAAGATGATACAAATAATAATATTAATATTAATAATAATATGAAATACCTAATCACAAGCCTTATTTCACATCCACAAAGCAGTTTTGTTCCTGGGCGGGAAACAATGGAAGGGGCGTTAGTAGCTCATGAAGCACTTCATTCATTAAATACCAACAAATCTTTGAATTTTGTCATTAAGCTTGACATGATGATGGCTTATGACAGAGTGTCTTGGGACTTTTTGTTCAAAGTATTACAAAAGTTTGGATTTAGTAGAGGCTGGTGTAAATGGGTCAGAGCTTGTATATCGGGTGCATGGTTTTCAGTACTGATTAATTGGGTTCCTGCGGGCTTCTTTTAATCTACACAAGGAGTTCATCAGGGTGACCCTTTGTCAGCAGTCCTTTTTATAATAATGGCTAAGAATTTCAACAGACATATCTAAAATAAACATGCTACATGCAGCTAGAAAGGAGCTAAAATTGGGGAGACCGATATTTCAATGAATAATTTAATATTTGCAGATGACACACTACTATTTGGAGTATCTAATGTTTCTAAAGCCAGATAGATCAAGTAAACTCTAGATTTTTATACCTCAGCTTCAGGTCAGAAGGTTAGCCTTCAAAAATCAAAAATCTATTTGTTCAATACTAATTAGATTATCTCCAATAGGATTCTCAGCATTTTAGGATTTTCACTTGATCTACTTCCATCTATATATATTGGCATCCCCTTCTTCATGGGGACAAATAAAACAAGATATTGGACCCCCATCATTGGCCGAATCAAAGCAAGAGTAGTGGCATGGAAAGAAAGATGGTTATCGTTATCAGGCAGAATTTTGCTAGTTAAAACAATTATGGTAGCTATCCCTAATTACTACTTATCTATATTAAAAGCTCCAACATTAGTAATTCAAGAAATAAAGAAGTTATTGAGCCAATTTTTATGGACTGAAAATATGAATGGGACTAATAAAATGCCACTGGTTTCCCTAAATAACGTGAAACAGGTCAAACAACTAGGAGGAGATGGAATACATGATTTGCAATATAGAAATAAAGCTTTTGGGGGAAAACTAATATGACAAATGTATACTAAACCGCACAATATATGGTGTCTAATAATGCAAAAGAAATATTTAGACAACAACTATCTTGAAAGAATATTTTCTATACTAGATCCCCCCAATGGATCGGTAATATGGGATTTTATGATGTCATCAAGAGATATAGTAGCCAATTATATCTCGTGGGAGGTAAATAATGACCAACAAGTAATGACTCATGGAATGGTACAACCCCTTATCAAATTTCTATGATATTATTTCAGTTTTGAAAAAGACCTGGGGTAATTATCTGGTGGATTATGTCTCAGCAGTATGCTTATTTTCTAGAAAAGTAATTTGGAAAGATCCAAATGACTTGCCTCTATCATCCCATGATAAGAACAGGTTGGGAAATATATTTTCAAAAAATGTGGTCTATTTTTCAAGAAAGGAGGATAAGTTGTTTTGGGCTCCAGGGAAAGATGGTATATTTTCAATTAAAGAAGGTTACAGACTCATCCAATAGACGGAGGCTAATGCAATCTCGAGTCATGCTTACTCCTTTTGTTGGAACAATATAACCCTTCCTAAAGATGGATGTTTTTCTTGGATTGCTCTGAAAAAGAGGGATTTAACTTGTGATCACCTACATAGACTAAATATTTCACAACCTTTTAACTGTATGTTGTGTGATCTAGAGCATGAAGACATGGACCATTTATTCTTGAAGTGCCCGTTCACACAAAAATGTTGGTTGTTTGTTTTGGGAAAACTACACTACTTCACTCCCCTTCCCAATAAGCTATGGGATCTCTTCCATTGACAGCCAAAATTATACACCAATTCCCTCTTCTATGGATTGTGGAAATTTATACCAGCACTGGTAGTATGAGAAATATGGTGGGAACACAACAAAAGAATCTTTCACAAAATCTCTTCCACTATACATCCGAGAGTGGAAAGGCATTCATGTGCCAATTGGATGGTGCCAAAAATCATCACCAGCAAATTCCCATGACCGAGCTTCAATCTTCTAGATTCCTCCAGGACAAGGGATTGTCAAAATCAACTTTGACGGATCTTCAAGGGGTAATCCGGGTATATCTGGGGCTGGAACTTGTATTCGATATTATCAAGGTAAAGTGTTGGCTCTAAAATACTGCCCACTCCCCTAAGGCACAAACAACATGGCTAAGGCTTAAGCCCTCTTTGCTGGCCTTGTTCTAGCCAAAACTGGAGGATACTAGCATATCCAAGTGGAAGGAGATTCAATGGTTATCATTAATGCCTGCATTAAGTGAGTATCATGCAATTGGCAGTTATTGTGTATACTGCAACAAATATGGCATGTTCTTGACACTTTCAAATATGTCCTCATATCTCACACGCTTCATGAGGGTAATGCACTGGCAGATCATCTAGCTAATAAGGGTTGTGATGGGGGAGGATGTCGCAACATTAACATCAGATGTAATCATTAGCAAGGACAATGAATTACAAAGATTTATTTGAAAGGATAAAAACTATAATGCAGACTGTAATTCAATATTGAGTAAGTGAATGGGTATGATGTTGGACACATTTAACACCGATGCGTTAGGTGAGAAAAGGATGGGTTCATGGGAAACTTAAATTCTGTAGAATAAGATCATTGTTGATCACATGATAATATACAAAATTGATGTGCTAATGATACAAAATAGATGAAGTACAGGTAACGTCACAAATGGAAAACTTAAACTTAAAATAAAATGTGACCTCGACCGCCAAACCAAGTTA
This sequence comes from Thuja plicata, assembly GCA_018584345.1. NCBI lineage: Eukaryota > Viridiplantae > Streptophyta > Pinopsida > Cupressales > Cupressaceae > Thuja > Thuja plicata. Next base: position 2,114,803 of record MU224782.1, on the reverse strand, counting down.
CTTCCCCTCTGTATGCACACATGGCATAAGATGAGTGAAGAAAGTATAAGGACATCATACATTACAAGCTGGAGTATAGGGCATTATGTGTGAGTTAATGACGTCAAAGGTAACAAATTATGATTTACAGACACCAAAGATAATGAATTATGATTTATAGAGCACATCAGATCTTGCTTTAAATGAACAGTGTACTTGACTAAGTTCGGTGGTTTTAAAAGGCAGACATTCATACTCTCATTGCAACAACTCTAATTAATTCCTAAAAATAGTGGTAGCATGGAATCGATGAAGGATATGTGTGAAAAATGTGTGCAATGTGGGTGATACCACTATGAAATTCTACCAAGAAACTTTAGGATCTGCCTGCGACCCACTTTAATGGAGGAAGTTCTGCAGTAACAGATAGATGATTCGGCATTGGCGTCTATGTTATTCTATCAGTCGATTGTGACAAGAGTTTCTATTAGACAAGTGATTGGCAAGGAAATATTATCACCCCAAATGAAGCAATTCTTGTAGCCATAGCATGTTGTTGCAATATTTCTATCCAATGTTATGGATCTGATTCAATCGACATCATTGTTGGAGATATTAGCTAACAACATGGTCTTACTGGACAGTTCATGCAAAATAATGTATTAAAAAGGGCGATGTAGAATTATGATTTATGGTGCTGTAGTACACTGGTTGGTGACATATTTCCTTGACAGAATATGCTTATTAATCATGATGCTATGGTGGTTTATGATGGTATCAAATGTACCATGGAGTGACATAGCCTTCGGTATTTGCAGCAGGCCCTACATACTTTGGGCCAAAGTCTAGATCAAGCGATGGTGATGAAAATAAGGGCAGCGGTTAATTCCCTATTAGACCTGTTAGAATATCAAATTACTCTAGCAATATCAAGTGGTTATGGTCACAGAAGTGCTTCCCCTGGTTCAGAATTGTGGGGTCAGCATCTGGAAGGCGTGTCTAACCTGAATGTGAACTTTTTGGAGGTCGATGGATGGAACCAACCATCAAAACAAAGGGAATATATGGTTGGTTGGGGAGATTTGGATGAAGATGGATGGGTAGTGAATGCATAGGCTGGAGATCATGCGAAAGGGTGGAATGTGGATACATCGGGTTAGTCTCCAAGCATTCAACCAGTGAAGGCTGCTCGGGATTCAAGCGAAATGGAAGAATAAGTAAAGGATTATAATCTGCATTTTTTCTATTTATGTCGTATAGTCGTATGTTATACACATAAGTATTAGTCAAATTTTGTAATATTTTGGGGTTGATTTGGTGTTTATTAATTATCAAAATTTGTATCCCTGGGCAGTTTTGATTATATTGTAATGGGCAAGGATATCGAGTTTTCTTACTGGCTCTTTCCCGATTGAGCCTTTGCATCAGTTTTTAATATTAATAATATATATAGTGGATAATCCAATTTTTCTTTAAAAATAATAATAATATATATTTATATTATTAAATAAAATACTATATTTCTTATAACAATTTTTGACAATTTATTAATAAATTTAAGTGTCATATACGACTCAAAAGTGGAAAAATGGTCATCAAATTCTAGGCCTGGGTAGTAGAATGCATATGTAGTTTACAAGAATTTATTTCAAAAGGAAAAAAAGAGGTTAGCACAACCAATAACTAGTACCTCTACATTTTTGGTGGAGATTTATTTAGAAGCTTCTTATTTGAAAATTTACTTAACGATTAATGTTGATGGGTTTCTAGTGTCTCTAAGTGTGATTAAGTAAGTTGTATCATTTCTATAAGAATATAATCTTCTTTTTCTCTTCAATGTATGTCAAAAATTTCAAGTGTCAAAAAATAAAAATTGTTTGAGTTATAATTGGAGTGTATGATCAGTGGTACCCAACAGTCCCTGTATCTAGCTTACATTATGGGGGGGATATATTCTTCCTCACAATTGATGAAATGAGCCTAAGTATACATTTTAACTAGAGGAAGGAGGAACTGGAGGATGGAGGACATTCAATGACCTCTCGCCAGTCACTAGCGACAGGGTTGTGAAACTGCACTAGTGATAAATAAAATTGTACCAAAATGACTAAAGCCAACAATGGTTTCCAAGTGGTAGTTGAAACCATCTCATATCATTTGTGATAAAAGTGGAAATGATATATAATGGTGGCTACATATGAGGAATTGGTTCTCAAACCTTTTATATTGTGGTTGGATGTGTATATCCTCAATCACATTTCTTGGTTGTTAGTAAATGAATGTATTTGTCTCCATTCACAAGTTGATCTGAGTGATTGGAAGCATTTGTCCCCATTCACATAAGATGGTGATTATGATTGGATGTGTTTGTCTTAGTCATAACTATTGTGAGAATATGTGTGTGTCCTTGTTCATGATTAATGTTGGATAGATGTGTTTGTCCCTATCCAAATACTATGTAATACCTTGGATAGATATGTTAGTACCTATCCTTGGTTCCATGGATAAAATTATTTGTCGCTATCCTTAGATGAGAGTATAGTAAGAAAAGTATTGCATTCTCAGTGAGAATACAATTTATAATCCATAATCTAGTTGATTTATTGTTTTTCATTCTTGGTGATAATACAATTTATTCTTTTTATATTCATTCTCTCTTGTTATGGTGTTTTCCATTTGGCTTATAGATCTTGGGTGACTACCTTCATAGCCAAATCTTATAAGTTTCACTAACATTAAGTCATTTTTTCTCCTTTAATCTTTAAGAGAAAGGTCAAATTTTTAAAATATCGTGTAAAAAAACTCTTACTTAAAGGTAAGGGAAATATTTTTGGCATTTTAAACATTTGAATCATTTTTAAAGTAGTTACATCTCCACTTACATTGTTACTATCAATTTTTAATAAATTATGTACCTAATTAACTCTACCAATAGTCTATGGAGCACATTTAAATTAAAAAATTCAGCATGATGCATGAGCATCCTAGGATTCTTGCAAATCCTGTATCACAAAAAAAAATATTTTCTTTGGAGATTACTTGGTGTGTTTTGATCTTAGTTGGTGAATTTTTACTCGGTCAAAGAAGAGTGCTATTGCATGGTTGCATTGTTGGCTGAGGGGCTCGTGTTAGGAATAGTCCCAAGAGATAACTGAGAGGGGGGGGGGGGGGGGAATCNGGGGGGGGTGAATCAGTTATCTACTAGATTCAATTCTTTATTCAATTAAGTACAGAATAACATTAAGCATAAACACAGAATAGAACACCACAACTTTGGTTACGAGGAAATCCAAAATAGGTAAAAACCCTGGAGGGAATTAGCACCCACCAAAAAAAGTGCACTAGAGTATAATGATCCCTGTTAGAATATCTTACAACCCTGTTAGGAGTTGATCTTTACAATGCAATAATTAAAGTGACCTGGTCAAAGGTTAGACACTGTTAGGAGTCTTTTACAATTAACCCTGTTAGGGGTGAGGACACACTGTCCAATAGCACACTGCTTAAATGATGAAGGCTACAACCCTTTGTACAATAGATATACATTATATCTGATATTTGAAAAATTTAGGTAGACCTGTTGTCTTGATCAGTTCCATTGACTTGTATAATCTTTCTTCTTCTTCACATAGATCTTTAACTTATGAATGATGTAGCTTTATTGTTCTAATACATTAGACATTCTGCTCTGTAACTGTCACGACTTGTCTCTTATTTTTCTTCAGCTCCTTTTTGGCGATCAAAAAAGAACTACTATAAGTATCTTCCTCAAAAGATATGATTATGTCGGCTGTAGGAAGCCTTTCAACAACTTTCTTGTTGGCTAAACTAAGCACACAACATAATTAGAACCGCGCAACTCAAAATGAATAGATGCATCACTTCACATAGTCGGCTCCACCAAAATAACTCAAACATCACACTTCAGATGTAACACGTTAAGCACCCTTGGTTAAAAATTCTTAACTCATAACTAAACATGAATCCGAACACACATCCCAAAGATAGGCACAACTAAAGAAACAATGAAATTATTGTCGGCTCTTAATAACAATCTTCTAAAATTGTAGCTGGTAAACATATCAACATAACTAAACTTTAACTGCACTACTAAATCTGCATGTATGAACATAGCATAATACATATGTCTACAACATACAAATAACCACACAAGGCTCCAACATATCCATATTGATAATTAAATACAGAACACTGATGTATACTATATGTTGTCATCAATGACAAACATACAGTCAACTATTTGCACAAAGGAAAATCTCCAACAATCTCCCCCTTTGACATTGATGGTTACATATGATATGAAAAACACCACCAATCCAAAAGTATCTTCCTTCTTTTTACAATCTTCTCAATATCCTCATCAAAAGTTCCTCTTAACTGCTGCATCTCTTTTTACTATGTTATTTTCATGACTATATACTCCCCCAGAGTATATGCTCCCCCTTACTATATACTCCCCCTTTGAAATCAATGGAAAAGGATGCCAACTACAAATAAGCACAGGTACTACTTCTAAAGTAGAGTAGCCAACCAATCATCACTCACCAAGGACTGATGCATTTGCTGCAAATTCTAATCAGACTTAGGAAAGGGAATTACTCCTAGCTTCTTCCTGAGATACTCAAAAGTATCTTTTGATAAAGGTTTCATAAATATGTCTTCCAAATGTTCTTTGGTTCTCACATAATCCAACTTCACTTCTCTCTCTGCAACTTTTTCTCTTAGAAAATGATATTTTATTTCTATGTTTTTTGTCTTTGTATGCATCACAAGGTTCTTTGACATATTAATAGTGCTAGTGTTGTCATAATGATTAACAATAGGATAATTAATCTAAATTCCAAAGTCTTTAATCATCTGCTTGATCCAAACAATTGTGGAGTAATTTAATGCTACTGCTACATACTCAGCTTTTGTTTTTGACTAAGAAATACAGTTCCACTTCTTGCTTGTCCAAGTAACCAACCCATCTCCAAGAAATACTGCTCCTCCTAAGGTACTCTTTCTGTCATCAACACAACCTGCCCAATTTGCATCTGTATACAGATAAAGTTCTACATTTTCTAAGTTAGGATGCCATAAACCATAGTCTATAGTCCCTTTTAGATATCTGAATATTCTTTTTATTTCCATTAAGTGATTTTGTTTTGGTTCAGCTACAAATCTTCCAACAATGCCAACTGCATTGGAAATATCTGGTCTAGATTGAGTAAGATATATGAGTTTTCCAATCATAGACTTGTATAGTGTTTTCTCAACTGCTGTAGAGTCATCATTTTTAGAAAGCTTGCTTCTTGTTATCATAGGGGTGCTTACTGTCTTTCAATCTTCCATCTTGAATGTCTTCAATATCTCCTTCACATATTTAGACTGATTTATGAATATACCTCTATCTGTCTGTTTTACATTTAATCCCAAAAAGTATTTTATAGGTCCAATCATGCTCATTTCAAACTCGCTCTGCATCTCTTTAGTAAATTCTGCACTAAGCCTGTCATTACATCCAAAAATAATAGCATCAACAAAAATAGCAACAAGTAATAATCTTTCAGGTGTCTCTCCTATGAATAAGTTACAATCTGCTGCTCCCTTCTTGAATCCTATCTTTGTCAAGTAGCCATCAAGTCTCTCATACCATTCTCTTGGGGCCTATTGGAGTCCATAGAGGGTTTTATTTAGTCTGTATACCATGTCTAGTTTGTTTGACAAATTAAATCCTTCAGGATATTCTATGTAGACTTATTCCTTCAAGTCACCATTCAGAAATGCTGACTTGACATCCATATGATATAATTTAAAGTTCTTGAATGTTGCATAAGCTAAAAATAATTTAATAGCTTCCATTCTTCTCACAGGGGTAAATGTATTAGAGTAGTCAATTCCTTCTCTTTGCGCATATCCTTTACATACCAGTCTTTCTTTGTTTCTTACCATCTCCATTCATTTTTTTTCTGAATATCCACTTAGTTCCAATCATATTTTTGTCACAAGGTCTAGGGACCAATTCCCATGTGTCATTCTTAATTATCTGATCTAATTCTTCTTGCATTGCATTTTGCCAATCTAAATCATTACAAGCATCTTCAACACTTAAGGGTTCAATTTGTGAAAGTGAACATACCTCTTCATCAATGGTTAAACCTTTTGCTTTAGATCTTGTCAAAAATTTACTGCTCCGATCTCCAATGATATCTTCTTTTGAATGGTATCTAGATGTGTATTTTGGAATTTTAGGTGTGACACTCTCATCTATAATCTGTGATTTCTCTTCACTTGGTTTAGGGTTATTGCATGATACATCAATACAGTCAAACATTTCTTCAATAACTATTTCTTTACTGATAGGTCTAGGTTCATCTTCAATCATAGGTGCATAATCATAGTGTCTCTCTTGAATCATGAACTTCTCATCAATCTTCACATGTGCACTTTCAATGATTTTTTCCAACCTCAAATTAAAACATCAATAGGCTTTTCTCTTAGTAGAGTAACCAAGAAAAATACCTTCATCACTTCTAGCATCAAACTTACCAACACCATCATCTCTCTTGATGTAACAATTGCTTCCAAAGATTCCGAAGTATTTTACTGTAGGCACAATACCAAACCAAAGTTCATAAGGTGTCTTGTCTGCTCCTGGCCTTAGTTGAATTTTGTTGATAGTATAGACTGATGTATTGACTGCTTCTCTCTAATAGGTGTGCGCAAATTTTCCTTCAATCATGATAGTGCACACTGTGTCAAGTATGATCCTATTTCTCCTTTTTGCAATTCCATTATGTTGAGGGGTTCTAGGTGCACTTAACTGTCTTTTGATCCCATGTTCTTTGCAGTACTCAAGAAACTTGTCAGAGGTGAATTCTCCTCCTCTATCAGATCTTAGACACTTTATCTTTAATTCAGACTCATTTTCAACTTTAGCTTTGAATATTTTGAACTTCTCAAAATCTTCAGATTTATCTTTTAGGAATGCAACCCACATCATTCTGGAGAAATCATCAACAAAAAAAATAAAATACCTTTCACCATAGTATGATCTTGTTTGAGTAGGTCCACATAAGTCTGTATGCACTAGATCTAACTTGTTCTTTGCGGAGTTCTATTTTCTTTTGAATGAGTTCCTCACATGCTTTCTCATCACACATTCCCTGCACATAGTATCAACTGGTCTTACAATACTAGGAAGGTCTCTTACTGCCTTTACATTTCTTATCTTTACTATGTTGTCAAAATTTATGAGTATTTTGTGCCATAACGAACTGTCATCCACTTTTACAACAAAAAAACTTACTTCGGAGTTGAGATGAAAGACATTACCTTTAGTCTTTGAACCTGATGTAATCATGTCTCCTTCTTTGTTATTAATGTAGGATTTGAGAGATACAAATCCACAAAATGCCAAGAATACTTGCATGTAAATAACCTGTTACAGGAGAGAAGCAGAAAGAAGCAAAAGGCAGAACTCAGAAGTTACTCAAAAATGAGAGCAAAATTATGATCCGAGTTAATTGAAAAAAAGATTTACAAGGTTCAACCTATAAAGGTGAACAAAACCCTAGATCCTAAAAAATCTAGGTTGCACATTATAATTAATAAAGATATTAATTATAATGCACCTAAGAGATAGCTTAAGAAAACAGAGTAATAAATAACTTAATTAATTAAGCCAAAGTGATTTAATTAATAAGTGTAAAATATAATTACTCTAACAATTAATGATGTACTTGTTATTTTTGAATTCCAATTGATATCCTTTATCTTCCAACTGTCCAACACTTAGTAAGTTATGATGTAAACCATCAACATACAGAACATCATTTGTTTTGTTCTTTCAATCTAGAGTGATAGATCCTCTACTTATGATAGGGTTAGGAGTGTTATCTCCAAATCTAACCATACCACATTTGTACTTATCCAGATGTACAAATCTATCTTTGTCTCCTCTCATGTGATGTGAACACCCGCTATCAATGATCCAGTCTGTTCTGATGTCTTCTTGGGAAACTAATGCCAATCTTGTGCTTTCTTTTCATCTTCAATGTCCATTTCATCAAACATTTTTCCAATATCTTCAATTGCAATGAATCCAATTTCATCTTCTCCTAAATCATCACTAGTCACACCATCTTCAACATAGTATCATTCCTTTGTATATTTAGGCTTGTAATATGTTCTAAACTTCTTGACTTTTGTAGGACACTTGAATGGAAATTGGCCAACTTTGTTACATGAAAAACATTTGAATGGTAACTGTCCTTCATATTTTCCTTTTCCTTTCCTTTATTTCTTAGCGATCATAGAAATTATTTCTTCTAGTTCTTTATCCACTTATTGTTTCTCAATATTACTAGAAGTGCTCAAATATTTCTTACCTTGGACTGGGCTTTGAAGGCTGTTTCAATTTTAGGTTCTGTCTTCAATCTTGATATCTCAAATGCTAAAATTTTGCTGATCAAGGTTTCTATTTTAAAGTCTTTTGAAAATTGTATAGTCTCATCCAAGATGTTTATCTTGCTCTCATAATCTTCTGTCAGTGTAGTCTTCAATTTGTCCATTATTTCTTCCTCTAAAATTTCTCCACCATTATTTATGATTCCTGAAACTGCTTCATTAATCCTCTGATTGTAAGCTCTGATGTTATCTTCAGGTAGCATCTCTAAATTGTTTTATCTCTTCTTCCATGTCTTTCTACGTGCATTCTTTTCTTGGATGTCTCCTTCAAACATGTCTTCTAGGTACTTCCATATTGAATAAGCTTTATCTGCCTTCTTAATCTCAGAAAATTCACTGTCTGATAAGGCACTTATAAGGGCTTCTTTGGCAATTACATTTTGGGTGAATACTTCCTTTTGTTTAATAGTAGAATCTTCTTCTGCAAGATCTTTCAAAGTAGGAACATCAATTGCATAAGTAGCTACCTCATAGATCTCAAAACCAACAAATTGTAGGTGTGTTATCATTTTTTCTTCCAGTCAAGATAATTCTCTCCATCAAACTTAGGACTCTCTTTTCTGAAGTGCGCCATTTGATCTACCTTAAGATGTTAATCTTTCTCTCCAAGGCACTTGGCTTTGATACCAATTGTTAGGAATAGTCCTAAGAGATAATTGAGAGGGGGGGGGTGAATCAATTATCTACTAGATTCAATTCTTTATTCAATTAAGTACAGAATAAAATTAAGCATAAACACAACAAGATAACACAGAATAGAACACCTCAATTTTAGCTATGGGGAAGCCCAAAATAGGTAAAAACCCCCGTGGGAATTAGCTCCCACAAAAAAAACTGCACTAGAGTATAATGATCCCTGTTAGAAGATCTTACAGCTCTGTTAGGAGTTGATCTTTACAATGCAATAAGTACAGTGACCTGGTCAAAGGTCAGACCCTGTTAGGAGTCTTTTACAATTAACCCTGTTAGGGGTGAGGACACACTGTCCAATAACACACTGCTTAAATGCTGAAGGTTACAACCCTCTGTACAATAGATATACACTATATCTGATATTTGAACTATTTAAGTAGACCTACTGTCTTGATCAGTTCTAGTGACTTGTATAATCTTTCTGCTTCTTCACATAGATCTTTAACTTATGAATGATGTAGCTTTACTATTCTAATACATCAGACATTCTACTCTGTAACTATCACGACTTGTCTCTTCTTTTTCTTCACCTCCTTTTTGGTGATCACAAATGAACTAGTATAAGTATCTTCCTCAAAAGATATGATTATGTCAGCTATAGGAAGCCTTTCAACATCTTTCTTGTCGGATAAACTAAGCATGCAACATAATTAGAACCGCGCAACTCAAAATGAATAGACGCATTGCTTCACATAGTCAGCTCCACCAAAATAACTCAAACATCACACTTCAGATGAAACACGTTAAGCGACCTTGGTTAAACATTCTTAACTCATAACTAAACATGATTATGAACACGCATATCCCAAAGATAGGCGCAACTAAAGAAACAATGAAATTACTGTTGGCTCTTAATAACAATCTTCTGAAACTGTAGCTGGTAAATAGATCAACATAACTCAACTTTAACTGCACTACTGAATCTGTGTGTATGAACATAGTGTTAGGGTTTTTTCTTGCAGGGCCTCTAAAAATGCTTGAATACTTAAACAACTCTATGACTCCCAATGCTTTTGATACTCTGACTCAAGCAAGAGAAAACACTAATTGATAAGGTATTTTGATAACACTGGGGATACCTATTATCACCTCCTTTTTTGAGATCCACTGACTCAAGTAGGTTTTACCTATGATTGATTACTGGCTTGAAAATATCTTTAGAGTGGATTTTACTTATGTTTTGAATGCTTTGTTCTTATATGGATATATAAATGACAATGCAAATAACTATGATTATTTTGAGGAAAATCTTGACAATCCAAATCATTATCTTAATGATAACAGATAGAAACATAATAAGGAATTTCATCTTTCTTTCCTTTTATAATTCTTATGAATTTAGTAGGAATAACCTATTTGATTTTCTCTTTAAGAAATCAACAAAATCCAACTGTAATCATTGTGAATACAATTGATTTTAATATATACTCTGAAGGTAATTGATTTTGAATAGTATTGGATATTTTGGATGATGATGGATTACCAAACAAGTTCCTAGACCAGTGCCTATCCTTGGGCTTAGAGTCAAA
>MU224782.1:2082987-2104080 GCA_018584345.1 Thuja plicata | reverse complement strand
GAATAGTATTGGATATTTTGGATGATGATGGATTACCAAACAAGTTCCTAGACCAGTGCCTATCCTTGGGCTTAGAGTCAAAAGATATAAATTCACAGAAAATAGACAAATAAAAGTACTGTAGGATACCTTACAACCTACATGAAACTAGGGTAAAGTGCCTTACAAATTACTCTGTCACTCCCACAATATTATATCAAATCCTTAATTACTGATGTACTCTCTAAAACTACTCACAAAGTATAATTCTCCCCTTAGAAGAAACTTGTAAATAATTAGATAACTACCTTGTAGCCAATATGCTTAACATTCCTTACAAATTAAACATAAAAGAGTACACTCAATAAGAAAAGAGAAAATAACAATATGGAATAAAGCTGCATTGTATTTTATTCATAAATTTCTGCTTCAATGCATATCAAGGTTAAAAGCTTAAAAAACACAGATTGAAATCTAGAAGTCTGGCTTGCCAATATATTTCATCACTCCTTCAAAATATTACAATTTGATCTATTTATATGTTATAACCATCTTGGAATCCTAAAAACAAGGATGCAACAAGCTTCAGATGGTTGTAAAAACCTAACCCTAAAACTTAGGAAAAGACAAAAAATAAGAATGCACCAAGCGGTGGAAAGACAAAATATAGGAATGAAATATGATATGTTCTTTGTCTTCATGTGATATTCGACATCTTTGGTTGTGCATCTTGAGGATAGTCCCTGATTTGAATTTTGGTGATGGCTAACCTATTTGTCTTCCAGAAAATCTAAACTAGATACTCTGACATTCCTTTATTCCTCATCAATGATATCTAAATCTACTATTACTGGTCTCTTCTTTTTGGGCTTTGTTAGATTGTCCCAGGCAGTCACATCCTCTTCTTTCGGCCATTCAGAATTCTGGATATTCTCCAACTGGGCCTTTTTCCTTTCCCATCTAGCATCTGTTATGCTCTTAACATCAGATTTGAATTTATTACAATCTGACTCTTCTTTAAATGCCTCATCAATCAGTGCATTGAATCTTTCCATATCCAATTCTCCCTTATCTGATATATAAATGTCTTTATTTGGGAGTACATTGTCAAAATATGATAACCATAACCCTAATGGTTTTATTTGATCATCCTCTATCCTAATAGGTGGCACAAATATATTATATCCTGACCCAAACATTTTTAACTTAGCATCTACTTGGTTGGCCTTTCCTTTGAAGAAAGATAGATTAGCACCAATTTGTTCTATCTCAGTACCAACCAAAGTTGCTATTTCTGGTATGTCTGACCTCAATGGTTGTACTGATGCTATTCTTTCAAAAAGTGTAGTCCTTCCAGACCAAGTAGCATAATAAGGGTTCAAAATTGTCAAAAAACTTGCCACCTCAGCCTGTATACCTGGCAATCTACCATATGCCCCATACACTACATCCATCTTGTCCTTAATAGCATTGATTCTATGCTGCAAAATTGACACCAATGCTCCCAAAATCACACCATTATATTCAATGGCTCTCCGCTTTGTTTCAATCAATGTATCACCTGTATCCTCAGTCTGAATTTTAGCATCCGTTACCTCTTTGGGATCAATAGGGGTGGGCTCTATAATTTCCATTAGTTGCTTAGTAAGTTCACTTATAAGCATATCCTTCTCTTTAATTATTATCAGTGCAAGCTCTCTATCTTTTGCAATATGTCGAGCATCACTAGTAATCTTCTATAGTTTCTCTGAGAGTTGAACTATTTTAGCTTCATTAAGCTAAGCAACATTGGTTAGAAGCTGGGATACCTCAAGATCCCATATATTTTGAAGGGTCCAAATAATGTTACTTCCCTCCATCTTCTCTTGAATATTCAAAAGGGTTGGTTTCTGATCCTTCGGAACTAAGCTCCATATTGCAAGTGTTGGGGATTTAGGTCTATACCCAAATCCTCTAACCATATCTCCCACCTGGGTCTCTGATGAAAACTTCATATCAGGATATCTCCTTATTTGGTCAATAATGAATGTTGAAGATAAGTCCCAGCCCTCAACAAGTAGTATCCCACTGGCCTTTACCAACTATATTTCTTGTTCAGGAGTAATCTCTTCTGAATTAGGATCATAATCCTATAATGTTTGAAGAGCTTCTTGGGTGACTGGATCATCACCTTCTAATTGTAACTGCTTTTTAACTTCTTGTTTTTTATTTCATATTAAAAAGTCTTTGAATTCCTTTGTCTTGATGAAGTTATCATCCTTATGGAATTCCTCCTGATGAATCAATCTTTCATCAATACATGATCTCAGGGGCAATTCCTCATCTACCTCTATATCCTTTTGTAGCCTTTTTCCAGCTCTGATATGTTTTATGAGTAAATGATCATAGGGTCTATCCCCTGTTATCAATGCTCCAATTCTATCCATTATTTTCCTTTGGGAAGGCTCACCTATTTCCACTTTTTGCCTCTTAGGTGGAGGCTCATTTGTGACCTCCTTTTCAGGGACCTCTGTTAGGTCAATGATGTTCTCCACTTCTACCATACATAGTAGGGGAACTACTTGATACTCTGGATGAGCAACTGGTGAGGGACAACCCTGATCACTATCATCATCATACTCGGACTCAAAATGGTCTTTACGGCCCTTCTCAGGAACTACCAATGCTTCTTCTAATTGATTACATAGAAGAGTATGATTTTCGATCATTGCTTCTAACCTTTTCAAATATGGCATATTGGGAAAGAAGCCTCCAAATTTGAGTCCTTTTCTTTTCACCTACCTTTCCAGGTCTAAAAGTTCATTGAACTTAGTTTCTCTTTTATTTATTTCTTCATCTTCCATGATATTTCTTATCAGGTCCTCCTCCATACATTCTTCATGTATTTTGGTGTAAGGGATAGTGGGTGTAAGCAATTTTATTTCACTAATGATGAATCCCTCTGTATCCACATGCCTATGGAAGGAAAAACTCATCCTGTAATGATTCATCCAGGAATTTATCAGGTCCACAACCTTCTTCCCAATAGTGAAATTATAAATTCTGAACTGCCTGGGGGTAAAAGTACCCTTCCTATGTGGAGCCAAGTACTCATTGTCAACCAGACTCAGTTGTCTAATGAATTCAACAGCTGCTATCCTTGGTGAAACATAAAATGGAAAAATATGTGGGGGTTGAGGGCAACCATAAACCCTCATTATTGTAAAGTTCTTCTCAAAATAGAAATCACCCCAATTATGATCTCCTGGCCATTTTTAAAAATATTGACAAGGCCTCAATAGCTGGATAACCTTAATAGGCAATCTGGTCTTCTCTATACCCAAACATTTAAGAATTGGATATATTATCCAATTCTCAAAAGCACAGAACTCCTGTTCCCTGGAAGTATTATTCCATATTTTGAGCCAAAACTGAATAGGGTTATCTTGACCATGATGAAATCTCTGTGGCTACAAGTTATGACAATTCATAATTGGATAATTATGATATAGGATCAAATGCATAAGTATTAAATAGTGTAAAAACCTTGGGTGATCCTTCTTGCTTTGGATATCAACAAAGCCCTGATGCATTTGATCAATGATGTATTGAATGTAGTCATAATTGGAAATAGTATGGAAACTCTACATATCACATACCATCATTAAAATTTCTGAGGTAATTCTGTCAGCTCCAACATCTTTTCCCAGCACTCTACATAATGTATAAGCTATATATTTGACATACAAATTCATGTCCGTATAAAAATATGGGGTTGTACCGGCCATTGGATGTATGTATGCTTTAATCTTCTTAGGGACATGGAAATCCTTGATATCCTTGGCCGCAATGCCCACCTCCCTAACATATCTATTTTCCAATCTCTGAAGGTTTATCTCAGTAGTCATGGGGTAGTAGACATTAAAAGCTTTCATAAATGTATTACGGTCTAGGGTAAGTAGGGGTTTTCCATCATCCCTTTTAATAATTTTGGACAACTGATCATACTTACTAGCCAACTCTAGTATGAAATCAACATCAATAAACACATATGGGACAATTAACCTAGCTAACCCACAAGTCCAAGGGTTTGAGATAGGCATGGGTTCATCACTATTCTTAAAAAAGTAATTGAACAATGAATACCCTGAAGACCTAGGTGTCTTTGCATCTCTAATATATGCCATGTTATCTATTAAGATGTCAGCACTTACCCTTTCTGTTCTGGATTGACCTTGGCAACAACGTAAGAAATTCATCTGAATAATTTCTCTTCCCCTTTGAATCATCCTCTATATCATCATTTTTCCACTGGAAGAAGCCATGCTCTGCGCTCGACTCATTTTTCCTTGTTCTGTTATCAACTTTTGGTACCAATATTGAAACAAATCTATCAACAAACCCTTGCTATCAACCTGTAAACCCTTTACAATTCTGAATTCAACCACTAGACACACCACAACTTTCTCTCTCTGTCGAATTCTGAACTACTGAATTACCTATTGAATTTTACTTTCTCAGAAAGTACTTAATACTTCACAAACTCTTTACATCTGAGAAAATGAAATCACGGTAAAATGAAATGATAACAAGGCAACATACTTATAAGCAATAATTCAATGCATACGTCTCCTCAAACTAGTAAACTAGCATTTACTCACTTCCACAATTAGTTTACTGTGTCATCAATTTCTGGTTCTAGCCGTGGAAATCAAACTATCAGAAAATCAATTGCTAATGAGTGATTTTGTATAGAAATCTTATAAAATTCAAAGTGTAATCAAAATCAAATCTGATTGGCCACATTTACTCAGACTACGACTACTTTTCCACCTATTATAATCTTTAAAATCTAATTGGTTAACAACTGTCCATGGTGGGGCTATTGAAAAGTCATTTTTTAACTCTGATAAACTTCCAGCGACTTGGAGACTGAGTAGTCTCGTTGTCGTATGATAATCTAGATAACTGCAGTTCCCTCAGGAGACTTGGCGATGACATTTTTTTCAAACTGATTTCTAACCTCTGGTTTATTAAGAGACTCGGTGACTGAGCAATCTCCAGGTCGCTTGATAACTTCTGAACTATGGTTTCAATCATGAGACTTCCCGACTACCGCTGGATGCAATCTTTAATTAGCGGTTGTCGCTAAGTCTCATGTTCCTTTTCTTAACTCACTTTTAATCACGAGACTTAGTGACAACACTTAAACTGTTAACTTATAAACTCAACCCATAACCATGATTTATATCAGGAGACAACATGACAACACAGTCTCAAAGTTGCTTTATAAAATCTTTAACTCTGGTTAAATCTCAAGACAACATGACTACCGTCAGATCCTGTCTTAGAATCAATGGTGGTTGCGAAGTCTCCTTATTGTTTCAGCTTATTCCAACCAATCAAGAGACTACACGACAAAGCATTTTCACCAAGTCTCGTGATGATAAAGAATATTCACTTTTTCTTATGAGACCCAGCGACTAAGAAATAAAGCACGTGCCAATAAATTTAACTTAAGTGCCAAAAAGGTAACAAGAAAATAAGACCAATTTCAGAAAATTAGGGCTTCTTTGCATTTTTGCCTAGGAAATACTAGGGTTTAGGGTTTTTTGACATTCTTAAAATGATTTTGAGGCAACAAGACCTACAAATAATAGAATATCATCATTTTTAATTATGATCTTAACTTTCAGGATACAGGGGATAACTGACAATTCCAAAAATTAATAGGGCAAACATCAAACAGGAAATACCACTAACACATAGCATAATAAATATGTCTACAACATACAAATAACCATGCAAGGCTCCAACATATCCATACTGATAATTAAATACAAAACACTGCTGTATACTATATGTTGTCATCATTGACAAACATACAGTCAACTATTTGCACAAAGGCAAATCTCCAACAACTCGGTCGCTGAAGAACTCAAAAAACATTGGTTCTCAGCAGAACCTGCTCGAAGATTCCTGTGGAGCTCGATCATCATTCTTTCTCGATGATGGTTGGCTTTCTCGACATGTGTTGGTTGCTAGCTCTCGGTAGTATTGCTAACACTCGGAATTTTGGCTTGTCGACTGGTGTTCTTGCGGATTTGGGAGGCCAACTTGATGCATTTAATATGTGAAGCATGACATTTAATTTGGATCTCTCATTGAGGATCGTGGGGACCTAAATATGAGTTGTTGGCATCTCCTATGTTATATTTTATGGCCGACCTCTTGGTGTCCTCTTGTATTTAAGTAGTTTTATGTTCTTATCTTAGGGCATGGATGGGGGATCAGATCAGATGAGATCATATCTAAGGATCTGAGTACTGGATCTGAGTTGTATGTTTGGGCAGAAGGTAAATGTCCTGATGCTTGCAGAAGATCTGTGATAGATCTTGCATTTTTTATATTTTTAATGGGCCGTAACCAAGAAGGCCCTACAACCTGACATGTTGAATGTAATTATTGTTTTATGGAAATAGATCTCATATGTTGATTATTTATGTGTCATTGGTTGTTTTCGTTGTGTTTTCTTTGGGCTGCTAGTTTGGACAGTCCATTCTTGGACCCTCCGACGTGCACCCCATCAGGTGGTATCAGAGCTTGAGGTTTTTGAGTGTGTGGAAACATCGCTAAAGGTGAGGCAATTTACACTAGGACCTTGGGTTGGAAATTTCATGATTTTTTGCAGAGGGTGTGCAGAGATCTTGAAGATTCCTCCAAAGAAGAACTATGAGATTACTGAAGAGGAACCTAAGGTGGAGTTCAATCTTAAAGATTTCCAAGCTTTGCAGAAGCAGGTGCAAGATCTGCAAGAGGAGTTGCAAAGAAAGAATGCGTCTAAAGAACACCAAGATAATGGTGAAGAGTCTGAAGAAGAATATCATTTCAAAGAAGCTGTAGAAGATGTCAGAGATCCAGAGGAGGCTAGATTTCTGAGAGTTGTATCTAAAATTGGGAAAAGACCTAAGATCAAAGTTTCCACATTTTTTGGAAGCCATGGGCCAGAAGAGTTGATCATTTGGATTAATGATCTATGAATGAATACTTTAAGTATGAAGAAGTAGAAGATCCTGATAGAGTTTAGTTTGTAAAGACAAAGCTAAAAATTCATGCAAACATATGGCGAAGAGAAGTTCAATTGGAAAGAAGTCAAAGAGGTAAAGACAAGATCATCAGATGGAACTGAATGGTTGAGAATTTGAAGAAGAAATCCATTCCACTAGAATATGAATTGGAGATGTTTACGAAGATGTAAGGTTTAAGGCATGAAAGCAAGTTAGTGAAAGAGTATATTGAGGAGTTTTACGGAATCCTGATTAGGACTAGTCATTTAGAAGCTGATAAAGAGAAGTTTGCTAGGTATATCTATGGCTTGAGACCTAGTACATGAGAAGACATACTTACTATTCAAATGGAAACAATAGAATATTCTTATCAGATGGCATTGAAGATTGAGGAGAAGCTAAACAACAAGTTTGAAGGTAGGCAGACTAATAGAAACCAAGGTGGTAAGACTGATGAAATAACTGCTGAGAGTAAGGTGGTGGAGAATCCTAAGAAGACCAAGCTAGTATCTAGCAGTAGTTAAACCACTAAGGATTACAATCATGGATATGGAAGAAGAGGCAGAAGTGATTTCATTGGTACTTGTTTTCAGTGTGGTGATAAGGGGTATAAATACTATTCATGTTCTCAAAAGAGATTTAACCTGGTAATTGAGGAGAATCAAGTGAATGTTTCAGAAGAAGGTGAAGTAATGATTACTAGGTGATAAACTACATGTATTAATGGACCTGTACATAGAATAAATTTGTTCAAAACCGAATGTAAGTGAAAGGACAAGATATGTAATGTCATAGTTGATGGTGGCAGTTCTGAGATTTTTTTTTCACAAGAAATGGTTAGTAAGTTGAGTTTGGAAAGGAGGAAACATCCTAATCCTTATTAGATTAGTTGGATACATGATGTGTCTAAGGTTAGGATTGAGGAGCAATGCCTTGTTAATTTTAAGATTGGATCTTATTATGATGAGATATTGTGTGATGTGATACCTATGGATGCTTGTCATCTATTGCTCAGTAAATCTTGGCAATATGACATACATGTTATGTTTGATGGTCATGCAAATACCTATGTGGTTAGGAAGGGAGGATCTATGGATAAATTGGTACCTTTACAGGAATTAACAACTAAGAAATGTGGGGTTCTTAGATATTGTCTAAGTGACATTGGTAGAGTTGATGAACCTATTCCTATGGATGAAAGGAAGGAGAGTTTGAAGGGAAAAGAGAATGACATCTCTAAGGAACTTACATAGATTAAGAGGCAGATGACATTTCTGACCAAGGTAGTTGTAAGAAATAATAATGGAAGAGCAAAGGAACATAAACAATCCAAGAGAGCTAGAAAAGTGAGAAATGTTACCATGAAAATCAGATCCAAGAGCATTTATCAAAAGAGCCAAAGACAAGGGAGGCAAGATATTTTATAAGGGGAAAAGCAAAGAAAAACCCCTTTGTGATATTATGAATGAGGCCATAGCCTAGAGAGAGAAAAGAGAGAGAAAGAGTGCAATATGCACATTACAATAACTTATTCATGGATCATTCTTCATCCTTGCATTATTAAGAAATGAGAGAGGAGAATCTCTTAAATAGAGATGAGAGAGACAAGAGTTGGAATGTAAGTCCCAAGTCTATGAATGCCACCATTCATAAGTGTGTGTGACATGTGTCGAAGTCCTCTTAAGGAAGAATAAACTACTTTCCTTAGTAAGGAATTACATAAAATGAGTTGTCCTCCCACTAGAGGACAAAATACATGTAGGGATTCCATAGGAATCTCCTATAAAAATACAAGTAAAGATTAGATATTCTAACACCCCCCTTTAATCTTTACTTGGGGTGTTTACAACAAGGGGTATAAAACCCAATTTTTACAAAAATCTGCAACTTGATCTTCAATATAATGAAGAAATTGTACTATCTTCAAGTTTTCAAGTGGTCTTCTAGAAACGTGATGGACAAGTAGCTTTGTTAGAGCCAAGAGAAGTGGATGAGTCCTTTAAATCTGTTCAAGTAGAAGTATATGCACATCTTCAAGTACTCTTGTGATTCATAGGACATGTGGAAATGAATTGATGTATTTAGTGTGCCTTGATGGATCACCTAAAACATAGAACAAGAAAACAAGAAACAAGACAACTATCCACAAGTAGAATTCAATCTCATATACAAGTTAGTATATATGTGAAATTTGAAACATCAAAGTATAATATAAGGAAACTCTCATAGAGATAAAGAAAATTGAAAGTGTTCACCAAAATCCAATGGAGCTAACATGATATCAAGATAGAATAAATGCTCAAAGGTTCAAAATGAAAGAGTTAGGCATAAAAGAATTAATCAATGCTCTCATGAAACAAATATACTAATACACAAATGACCATAGACAAGGCCAACTAATGAAACCTACATCAACATTGCATCAATCACATGGATGTAGACAGTCCACTAGTGAATCATCCCACTGCAAGTGAATGGTTAATTACTCCACAACCTGCATGACTCACGATCTGAGAAATGAAGAATGCCGTGCATTATCATGTTAGTATATTAATCAAAGAGATATGAGAGAGACAAAGAGAAATTATAAGAATATATGAATCAAGCACCAAATTTACTTAAGATCCTGATTTTCCAAGCATGTTTTACCGATGAAAACCATAAGGCGGGATTATGAGAAGTAATAACATATTGCCTTCAAGAAAATGAGAAACAGAAGGTAAGCCCATGAAAAATCATCCTCTAACTGAGGAACGAGAATCATCCAATGCAACTTTCAAATGGAACAAGTTGATAAACATCAATTGAAGCAAGTGCAACCCAGTGCAACTTACAAATGGAACAAGTTGATAAATATCAGCTGAAGTAAGTGCATCCTAGTGCAGCTTACAAATGGAAAAAAATGCTCTAAAAGCATAAATTGCAACTATTGAAGCTCATCAATAAAAGAAGTTGATCAACATCAACAGAAGTAAGTGCATCCCAGTGCAGCTTACAAATGGAACAAAATGCTCTAAAAGCATAAATTGCAACTATTCAAGCTCATCAATAAAAGAAGTTGATCAACATCAATAGAAGTAAGTGCATGCCAGTGCAGCTTACAAATGGAACAAAATGCTCTAAAAGTATAAATTGCAACTATTCAAGCTCAACAATAAAAACAGTAATAATACTCATGAAGGCAAAAGTGTAAGATAAATTCATAATCATGAAAACTGGGAGATAAAGAAGAGATAAATGTAAGAGCAACATTAAGGATATGGATATCAGTTAGAAAACTCCATTGAAGGTGAACATGAGAACTAAATTGAGATAGGCAAAAGAAAATAATTACTGGAACAGGTATATAGTTGAAAAAATACCCAGATTAATGTAGTAAATAGAATACTGAAGTCTATAGTTTACATAAGTGTATAATTAAAATTTTGAAATGAAGTAAATTTAATTTGAACATAATAGAGATGTAAATAATTTAAAGAAAGACAAGGTGTATTGCAGTTTAACATAATGTTAAACGATAGAGTAAGCGAGAAGCTTAATATTTAAAATTTTTTAAATTTAAGTATGCATTTTGAAATAAGAATTTAAACAAAAAAATATAATTGAATTTCAGAGTATATATTCACAAAGCGAGATATAATACATAAAATAGTAGACAAAAGAAATGGACAATGTTTTGCGATTAAACACAAATGTTTCCGAATGGAATAACCAATTTTTATTTTTATTTAAAAAAAAAAAATTAAATTATTTGTTTAAATGACAAAACTAAATTGAAATCAAAGTTTTCAAAGATTTAACAAATGAAAAATGTTTATTAGATTAAAATATAGATTAAATTAAAATATTATGAAATAAAAAAAAAATTTCAATTAAAAAATTTAATATGAAAAAAAAATTTAAAAAACAAAAAACAAAAAAAATTAATTTAGAAAAATCAAAAAGTAAAATAAAATAATATAAAGTCCTTTGAAAACTGAATTCAAAACTTTTATATAAATTATATTAAAAAACTTTTGTATAAATATTTTAAAACTTCACATAGATAAAATATAAAGGTAGGTATGCAAATTTAAGAAATTACGTTTGAGCAAGAAAGTTTGAGAATATTAAAACCCCTTTTGAATTAAAAGAAAGATCTAAATGCCTTACGTATATAAAGCCTTTTATGCAGCGTGGATAAACACACATTAATGGCTCAATAAACTATATTTCTTTAACCAATAGAGATTCATAACCAAAACTTAAGTAAATATAAAAGAATGACTTCATACTATTTTACCATAATTGTGAGCCGATTTTAGGTTTTAT
This sequence comes from Thuja plicata, assembly GCA_018584345.1. Taxonomy (NCBI): domain Eukaryota; kingdom Viridiplantae; phylum Streptophyta; class Pinopsida; order Cupressales; family Cupressaceae; genus Thuja; species Thuja plicata. Next base: position 2,092,744 of record MU224782.1, on the reverse strand, counting down.
TTTTTATTTTTTAAAAACTTATAAAAATATAAGCTACAAGCAATTTTTCAATTTTTCAATTTTTTTGACAAAACTGCAGGTACAAGGTGAAATAGAGATCACCAATAAAATGCAAACAATACAGATATAATGATAAGAAAAGCATGCAATAATATTTGTGTTTAAGAAGGTGAAATAAAATAATCAGAGATGTTACATGCAAAGTTGAACTGTCAAACAAAGGCACATAGACAAATCAAGGCATAATAATATTGAGATTTCAAAAAACTGACGAACTATCTGTTTGTGTATAAATGATTTTAATTTTAATTTTTAACATATAGATCTAATATGAATGCAGAATTGAAAAAAAGGAATACACCCAATGTCAAGGAAATATGATGAAGCTGCATGCAAAATGAGTAACGAATCAAAGGAGAGAACTGACATTTAGGAATCTGATTCCTAAGTATATCTGCATTTCAATGCCACCACAGAACCTGTTAGTATAATAAATATTTATAATAGCCAAGCCAGTTTTACTAGCATATGAGTCAGGAGTTTATAAAAAGTGATGTTCCAATACTGTTGTTTTTCAATATTTCTATTTCTATGATGGGTTACTTCTAAAAAAATGGTCCAAACTATAATAATAATGAAACGACAGATTTGAAATTAAAAAAGGCAAAGAATAATGATGCGCAAAGAAAGAATAATGGTTGGAAGCGAAAGGAGAGGGGGAGATGAAGCAGGTGCGGGACAAAGAAAAGGCGTTACAAATGAAAAATAAATGATATCAATGTTTTACTATTATAATCTTTTAAAATCAAAATTACAGATCAATGAAGTGAAATATAACTGAAACAACAGCTAGCATAGAGATAAAGATGCGCAGAGAAGACAGAGAGCACAAAGAGAAAAAAGAGCAGAAAGATAGCACAAAAAGGATTGACCAAGTCAAAATCGAGCCAAAAGTTAGCCAAGAGGAATAATCGGCTAAAAAAAACATAACTGGAAACAATAGTCATATATGAATGGACTTCGTAGGTTGAAGAACACAACAAAGGTATAGAAGGCTAAGAAGAACTTTGATATAACAAAGCATAAATACAGATAAATACTACTTGCTTACAACAGAAGCTGCGAGCAAGAAGGTTGCGCGAGTGACAAAAAAAAGATTGAGTCCAGGGAAGGAGAAGGCAGAATCTTTGCAGTGATAGAAGACCACAAAGCTGTGAAGAGGAGAAAGGGAGCTAAAAAAGAGAAAGGAAAAAAAATAAACAACTAAAAAAGACTAGCTAAGATGAATGAACATGATTGATAATAGTTGAAGAAAGACAACAAGATATGAATATGCATTTAGATTTATCTCAGTTACTTTTATTTAATTTAATTTTAGAGATAAATAGGATAGAAACAAATAACATGCTAAAAATTAAAGAAGAGATATAATGAGAAGCAGGAATAAGAGTGAAAAGAAAGAAAGAAAACTGAACTAGGTGAATGATGCTGAAAAATACAGGAAGCCAGAGGAGCGCGGATGGATTACCGACCACGAAACCTATGGATCAAAATCCCGATGACAAGGTGGGAAGTTCCCATATCCAGAGCTTATTTAAGGCATTTTTTCAGAGTTCCATTTGAAGAAATGCCGAGAGAGGTGGAAGCTGCAATACGAAGACTAATCAGAGATGGTGTGCTTATCCCTTGAGTGCCCAGAAGTATATACCACTCCCAAGTTGTGGGAGTATTTTTGTCAAATATATATGACCTCCTACCAGAATATGAGATGATGATGGCTATAGCGCAAAGGTGCGTGAAACAAGAATATGTGACTCTACCAATATTAGATACAGCAATCAACAATTATGACTTGCATTGGTCAAGGGCATGGGTGGGAGGAATAATCCCAAGCCATGAATTAGAAACCAACATGGTGATGGTTCGGTTACTCGACATATTGAAGATCGGTTTAGCGAACAGAGATCGAGGTTACCTATGATATGAACTAACTCACATAGCTTTCATGCTCACATCAGAGATAATGGCAGAAGTGTTAGTCGTGTTTGATGCTATTTTACTGATAATACAGTATTCCACCGAGGCACCAATACCAGACCCAAGTGGGTATACATCCTAAGGGGACAACTTCGGAGTAGTGGTGATAAAAGAATCAGAGGCATGAAAGAAGAATGGACAGAAAACACTAGAAAATAGAGTTAGAACAATAATGCAAAGTTGCATTTTTATAGTAGAGCAACATGCATCGAAATGTAATCAGTTTTGAAGTTATAAATATAAGTTGATTTGATGTGAGCAAAAATTAAAGAAAACTATTGAAACTAGATCAACTGTCAATATGCATGTCTTTTAACAACATTAACAATGATCAAAATAATGAAGGACAAATATATTTCCTGCAGTTCAATAATATTGATTAATAGGCATTTTGAAACCCTTGCGGTCTCCCAACAGAGGGTAAAACCATAAGCTTTAAATATTAATGCATATATGAAACTAAGATAACAAGGAAGTAAAAAGGCAATGGGTTTGGCGGTGAACCGTCCAAACCAAAAAAGGTTAGAATTCTAGATAAATAAACTTAGGTCTGGCGGCAAACCATCCAGAACTAGTTAAGCAAAAAGGTTAGATTAAAAAAAAATGGAAAAAAAATTGGAACCAATGATAAATCTACAATAAAGTATTAAACCTTCAAAACCATAGATTAGGTAAAGATCTCCAAGCAAGGAGTGCTCCATGGATGGTAACCTTCAACACCTTCCAACTCAAAACAAGGATTAGTAACCTGCTCTGATACCATGTAGGAAATAATAATGGAAGAGAAAAGGAACATAAACAATCCAAGAGAGCTAGAAAAGTGAGAAATGTTACCATGAAAATCAGATCCAAGAGCATTCATCAAAAGAGCCAAAGACAAGGGAGTCAAGATATTTTATAAGGGAAAAAGCAAAGAAAAACCCCTTTTTGATATTATGAATGAGGCCATAGCCTAGAGAGAGAAAAGAGAGAGAAAGAGTGCAATATGCACATTACAATAACTTCTTCATGGATCATTCTTGATCCTTGCATTATTAAGAAATGAGAGAGGAGCATCTCTTAAATAGAGATGAGAGAGAGGAGTTGGATTTTAACTCCCAGGTTTATGAATGCCACCATTCATAAGTGTGTGGGACATGTGTCGAAGTCCTCTTAAGGAGGAATAAACTACTTTCCTTATTAAGGAATTAAATAAAATGAGTTGTCCTCCCACTAGAGGACAAAATACATGTCGGGATTCCATAGGAATCTCCTATAAAATACAAGTAAAGATTAGATATTCTAACAGTAGTGCAGTAGATGAAGACACTAGTGACACATAGGGATGCAGATGATACTGAGTTGATTAGTAAGATTAGTGAGGATGTGGTTCACTAAAATACTGATGGTATCAACGGTGCAGAGGATGGTTAAAGTCAGTAGTTGTTAGTTGCAAACATGAGAGATGAGAAAAGTACATGGCAGATGAACTTGCCGAATGAGACAATGGACAGAGTGAAGACATCATGGAATCAAGGACAAGACATGATTTCCTTTATGGGAACATCTTCTTTACTTGGGGTGTCTGATGCGGGAGCATCCTAGGATTCTTGGCAATCCTGTATCACACAAAAATATGTTTTCTTTGGAGAGTACTTGGTGTGTTTTGATCTTAGTTGATGAAGTGTTACTCGGTCAAAGAAGAGTGTTGTTTCTCGGTTGCAGTGTTGACAGAGGGGCTCGATCACTGAAGAAATCGACAAACACTCCTCGAAAGAACCTGTTTGAGATGCCTGTGGAGCTCAATCATCGTGCTTTCTCAGTGATGTCTGGCTTGCTTGGTATGTGTTGGTTGCTGGCTCTCGGCAGTTTTGCTGACACTTGACAATTTGGCTTGCCGATTGGAGTTCTTGCAAATTTGAGAGGTCGACTTGATGCATTTGATATGTGAAGCATGACATTTAATTTGGATCTCTCATTGGGGATTGTGGGGACCTAAATATGGGTCATTGACATCTCTTATGTTAGATTTTGTGGCCGACTTGTTGGTTGGCTCTTGTATTTAAGTAGTGTTATGTTCTTAGCTTAGGGCATGGATGGGGATCAGATTGGATGAGATCAGATTTGAGGATCTGAGTTGTATGTTGGGCAGAAGGTAAATGATCTGATGCTTGCAGAAGATCTGTGATAGATCTTGGATTTACATCTTTGTAATTGGTCATAACCGGAAAGGCCTTACAACCCGACATGTTGAATGTAATTGCTATTTTATGGAAATAGATCTCATATATTGATTATTTCTGTGTCATTGGTTGTTTCCTCTGTGTTTTCTTTGGGTTGATAGTTTGGACAGCCCATTCTTGGACCCTCTGACCTACACCTCATCACAACAATATTAGAAAATTCGTACCCTTTTACTTTTGAGAGTCTAGATGTTGAGTAAATAGTGAAAAAAATCCCTAAACTACAAATAGATACAACATGATTTATTAAATGTAGCCTTTTTTTTTCACAGATGCATATAATCATACCTCCACCAAAATCTTCACAATTAAAATTTTTAATTCTTAAGCTAAAAATATTTATTTATTGTAGTTATTAAGTTTCCATAGTCCATGATTATGTGATAGAGCTTCTGATTCTGATCGTGTATTACTTTTTCTCATCAATGTTTTAAATCATACTTTATGATTCATCACCAGGATGGAGAGAGGAGCTAGAGAAGAAAAATACATGATCGAATCATAGTGTGAAACATTGATGAGGAAAAAGAATACACAATCAAAACCATAAGCTCTATCACATATTTATTTATCTCATTTGTTAAGGTCTGAAGGGGTGACATAGTTGGTTAAGGGTTTTGGGTCCGTCCCATGTAAGTATCAAGATTGATTCTCTTCCCTTCTAATTATCCATTAGTCAGGCTTGGTTAGTCACCTCAAAAGATTATAAAAAAATCTAGGCTCTAAATCACAATTCTTCTCAAATATTAAAAATTACAAATCACATTAATTAAGAATTCTATTAAAATATTGATATAAAATAAATTTTGAAAATAAACAAGTCACCTATCATTATCTAATTATAGTTCTTTTACTTGTGTAACAACGGAAAGTCCTGTTTCAATCATTTTAAGCATCTCTTTCATGCTCAAAATAGTAGTTAGCCTTTCTGAGTTCCATCAAAATCAGAACTGACCCATTTCTTGTTTTCTCCTTTGAAACGTGTTTGAAGGGGAAACAACAGGAAAGCCTTAGCGTACAAGACACCACTGATGTTGAAAATGTGATGGGTTTTACTTTCAAGTCTTACGTTGATGAAATCTCTATGAAATATTGGGTCTTACCTCCAATCCATAACTTTAAGCCATTTATCAAATTATATTTTCATACAAGTCTTCATGTGACAAAAACTGCAATAATTGTGAAGATGTTACCTCAAAGAGGATCTCAGCTAGATGCTCAGATTTTGTATGGTAGGAGTCCACCAAGTTACTCACAAGTTGAGAGAGACAGATGGAATTTTGATCATGGTTTTCTTTTTACATTCCATAGAATCTTCTCCTTCAAAAGAAAAGAACACATTGATAGCTATTTTCTATTCAAATTATCAATTGGAGTTCCCTTTTATATATCAATGCATCTCTGCAATTTATCAATAGATTGCATATTGGTAAAAGCAAAAGCAAAGGCACCGAGATGAAGCCACTTTTTTATAAAGTCCCACTATTATTTGGGTGAGGAATAATTAGATCCCATACCATAATACCACTTCTGATACGAATATATCCTTGAAGCCCTTTACAACTATTAACTACTGTGGATGACGTAGAATATACAGGGATGATTCTTCTTCAGCTTCTGTACTTCATATTCCTATCAGAATGTAAGCCTATTATTCACTCCTTTTTGAGCCACAATTATTTTTTCAACTCAGATTTCTTTCTTCCCAAATGTGGGGTTGAGAAAAATATCCATGTTTCTTATATTGGCTAAGGTTTAACTGCCAGCAATTTAATCTAAATAGAGGAAATAAGAATAAAGAGCAATATCTTAGACCATATTTAAGAAATAATAGAATGAATCTATATTTAAGAAATAATAGAAAGAATTCAGATGTAGTTATTTTAGATCTTATAAATATATTATATCTTAATGATATGAGATATACAATTTTCGAAATTGTCATTATTTTTATAAATATATTAATTATATGAAAATTTCTAGAAACAACATTACGAATCACAGTCCATGATCTATGATCTCTATATTATCTCAACTTAAAATTATTATTTTTATTACACACCCACACCCTTTTTTTTAATAAATTCATCCATGGACAGAGAGAATAAAGTATTATGAGAATGAGCTCATGCTTGAGAATTAAGCTCCTCAATCAAATCTTGATGAAAAGGCCAAGTGTAATAATAGTTTGATGAGAGGCATGCAAAAATCATGGACAACTTTAGTTGATGTAGCTACAGTTTGGTTGCATAGTAGATGGAATGTCCTTATGCTGTACAATGATTTTCTGTGCTTTTCTTGTAAATGGCATCTTTTAGTTAAAATAAATAAATTGCAAGGTCAATCTCTTAAAAGGTATGGACCAAAATATCTTTAATAAAATTAAAGAAATCAGATAATAAACTTATTATAAGAAGAATCAATGTTGGTGTCACATTTTTCTTGTTAAATGTCATTACATTGTAAATGGCTGTATCTAGAGTTCTTGGCATGCCATGATGGCCTAATAGACCAGCATGTTGGATACATTTTTTTTTAAATAATTATTATTTAGAATTAGAAATTGTAGTCAGATGATGATGATGATGTCAAAGCATAATATTTATTAGGAAATTTGAAGGTTAATACTAAAGTTTCAACAATATAAGTCTTGTATTTATGTGAATGGGACACAGGGTCTTCCTTTTAGATTATTTAGTGTAGAATTTTATTAATTGAAAGAATATTTATTTTATGATATATATAGTCATTTTGATTTGTTATTAATTAATTAATGATTAATTATTTTAGTAATTATAAGATCACACAATTCAATTGAAAATGTATCATCTCTTAAATAGTATTAGATATGACGTGTCTTCATGATAGATTATTTAATTTCTTTATTAATTAAAAGAGCATTTACTTTATGGTATATATAGTCACTTCAATTTGTTTTTAACTAATTAATATATTATTATTTTACTAATGATAAGATTGTGCAATTCAATTATATATGCATCACCTCTCAAATAATATCAGAGGGTTACATCATGCATTTAAAGGTTTAAATGAAGAATTATATTGTTAGGTAAAATATGAATCTAAAAATTTTATTTTGCAAAAAGTCAGAGTGGTTGTGTATTTGGAAGAAGATAAGAGCTATTAAAAAGTCAAGTTCTAGATGTTAGCAAATTATGTCTAGTGTGCAAAATTGTCTCATTTTATTTATGTATGCAAACATGAGAATTCAAATAAAATTAAAATTAAAAAATAATATTTAAAAATTATTATTTTAAGATGTCTATCCATCCATCATAAACATAAGTCTTGATAAGTAGGAGATATCAATTGATGAGCTTAAGGGGCTTTCTAATGAATTTTTCATAAGGCACAACACTTGCTAAAGGTTTTGCAAATGGGGTTGCAAGTAAAGTGGGCTTAACATTAGAGAAAACTCCGTACTTAAGCGCGCTTGAGCTAGAGTAGTACTAGAATGGGTGACCTCCCGAGAAGTCTCGATGCTTCACCTTTGTGTACATCACCTAGATGCAATGGGTGCTAAGTGTTCCATTCATTCTCATGAGAGATGGGTTCTTGTGAACCACTACTCATGAAACATGGGCCAATGAGTTTGACTCAAAAACCACACAGTTTAATCCTGATAGCAATATCACAACTTAAATCTTACCAAATAGGGACTTTGTTTTTTTAAAAACTTTCCTAGGTAAAATTTAAGTTTCTAATGGGTGAATAGACATTGGCATATTGTAACACCATGCAAACCTTCAATAGAGTATAAAGTGTCCATATGCTCTTGAAAATGATTGTAGCTCAATGCTACATTTACTTGCTCACCCACCCTGCATGGTTGTTATATTGGCTACTAGATTCATGATAGAGGGTTATATATCATTAAGCTTTAGCTTATACAAAAATTTAGAGAAAATTGAATGTTGGAATTTTAATCTTAGATCATGATTTTAACCCATGAATGACAGGTGTTATGGGGAGATGTGTCATTATAAAATAGAGGGATGCAACTAGGCAGTAAATTGATTCGATTGTGAGTTGATAATTACTTAACTTGTGATCTTAAATTAGCCAACCTAATCAATTTGTCGATGATGAGCTCACTAAATTAATTTGTGAAATAACTAAATTGATTTAAACTATTTTTATTAGTTACTTTATTCATGAGGTATAATTTAAATTTAAATTGGTTTAATTAAGGATAACTCATCGTTAAATTCAACCTAATGATTAAATATATGCATCAGCTAAAATATGAAGATACAAACCTATTTGTATGTCATAAGAATACAAAGACAAAATTAAAAAAAAGAAGTAAGAGGCTCATGAGATTTTATTTGGAAAATTCAATATTGCTATATGTATATGAATCCACCATCAATATCATCAAGTAGCTAATAGCTAACAAAAGAGTCTGCTAAAAAAGTATGCCTACACTCAATTTATTTGTAGCATCAACAATGGTTGAATGCCCAACTAACATGAAAGAAAATAAATTTCAATGACCTTAACATCTAATTAATACACTTAAAGATATAAAAAAATGCACAATTCTATGTGCTCAATCAATAGAATATATAAATGCTTCAAAACATGATGGCCACAAGAGCAACAAATGCCAAAATATTGTGTACATGTGTATTATTATCATCCGATGACTATAAGGCAATATAAAGGTAGTAGATATTGCAAGATATTCTCAAATAGCTTCAAAATAATAGTGATCCAACAATTAGACAATGCCTTGCACATAGCTTTGCACATGGGAAAAATTAAAATTTGAACCATATTTTCTTAGATGCATGAGATCTTACATGTATCAAATAAAGGGGTAAAGTATTTAATTTTTTATTTTTAAGTTTTTAAAGAGTTTTGAGAATAAAACGCATAATTGTATTAGGAGAATGTTGGTATCAAAATTTAGCATTTTTTGTTTATTCCTCTCTATAAATAGTGAATGCACAACTTCTTTTCAAGAGCATATATAAGAATAGAAATAAATAAATAAATACGCATAGGATGTATTCAACAATGAAGACTATATAAAGTAACACTACAAGCATGAGAAATAGGAGCAGCGGGAGCAGGCAACAAGGAAATGAGCGGGAGAGCCCAAATTCAACTTTGAATGTGGGCGGGAGAAATCGGAAGGAGGATGAATCCTCTGAACAGAGCAAGCGGGATAATGGAAAGTACATCAAGATCACAGGACTCGATCCCGATGCAGGACAGGCGCCTGAGGACCCCAGGTGGGGGTCCCAGACAGGAGGCTGGAATGGGACAACAAAGGAAATGGGCTTCACTTTTTGGCATCAAACCTACAGGTAAATCCTCATTACCGCCGGTGAAGAATGTGTCTATTCCCTCTCAGGGAAGCTTTGCTATAGAAATCCCTGATCAGACTATCGATTTCTCCATAGCAAGGATGAAAAATTCGTTGGTAGGCAAATTTGTAGGAGTGAGACCTAACATTGAAGTGGTCAGGG
>MU224782.1:2045731-2056554 GCA_018584345.1 Thuja plicata | reverse complement strand
GATCAAGGAAATTGATATAATTGATATTGTTGATATTTGAAAATATTGATTCAGGGATTTGATAAATTGATAAAATAATAAAATGGGGCCCAAAGTCTAGGCGACCATTTTAGGGTGCATACAGGACCAAGACAACAACTAAATAGAACTGCAACACTGGATGACATAGTTTTTGGATCACCAGGAGTAATTTCAAGAGAATGTCACAACCTAGACCAAAACTTCAATCTAGCTATATAAGTATCAGAGCATCTTCAACCTTTATTAATAGAGAAGAAACCTTCTGAAAAGTACAAATGAAGCACTGCTAACTGCAACTGTAAAACTATATTTCTTTGTTCATTGAACCACAAACATCTGAATGACACAGACTTCCAGAGATAAGAGTATAACACTAAAGCATTGTAAACATCATCTTCACATGATTATATGATACATAATTATCTTCCAGTATCCCGAATTCATGCAATGTAGCACTTTTTAGAATACTTACTTGTCTTCCATTGTACTATAGGTTTAGTACACAAACTTACTTCTCCAAGAAGCATAATTCTAGATAACAGTGTTTGAGAAACCACAAACACCTCTGAAACACAATGTCTTCTCCAAGAATAACATACTTTTAGACCACAGTGTTTGAGAAACCAAAAATACCTCTAAAACACAATGTTTGACATCAATGACAACATACAACCAAACATATATTTCCAACATTACCATCTTAGGAGAAGGACTTGAGGTAATCACACAAATGGTCGATCTCTTAGGTTTTGAAGGGTCCACTGAGACAACAATGACAGCATGGACTCCTCAGTCCTTAATGAAGCTGGTTCTCTATTTGTAAGGTGTTTGGTAGAAATTGAGGCATGAGAGGACACACTTAGGAAATCATACATGGTGCCATCCAACATATAAAAGTCACCCTTTGAGAATGCCTTGTCAAATGCATCAAATCCTTGAAGGAAGCGATGTGACATTTTGGCATTCACGTCAAGTTCACCAAAATGTAGAGTAAGGTATTTTCTACCTTCCAAGGAGAAAACCTACCTCACTTAAACTAGAACTTTGGTGTGCTAGGGGATCAAGAAACTTTCAAACAAATCAAATGTAATCTTATTATGTAAATGAAATACTTTAAAATATGGAGTCAATGCAATGCATAAGAGATAAATGTACACATAAAAACTATGCAAATGAAACATCCAACATAATGCTATGAAATAAAAAGCTAAGTAATTGAGTTATACTACACATAATTTATTTTTATCACATAAACATAAAATATAAACGTTAAAATTCATACCTAGAGAGTTCCAAGATCTCGGCCTCAGAGGACAGTGCATCATATGGATGTCTACATGCGACACTAGAGTCTTTCTTGTCAAAAAATAGGGAGCGCTTCCACTTTGCATATAATATGGTGCAGGGGCATCTAGAGCCTAGGGGTCACCATGAAGTCTTGATGGAGATCCAAGGAGAGGAGAAGACCAATAAGACCATTCATGGTCACTTATCAATGTAATATGACCTATAAGGTCCTAAATGATGTAATTTGGCCATTAGAGCCACCAAAATGTAATAAAGTGCACTAAAAGTGCCAAAAATATGTAATGTTGCCTTGTAGGCAAAATAAGGTCCAATGAGGGATAATTGTCTTGTGGGTAGTTGTAAGGTATTGGTTTATAGTTTTGAAGTCATTTAATAGCCATTTTCAATTATTTAAAGTCATTAGACATGTAGTTGTCGAGTTGACAACATTTTATATCTTTTGTAATTGTTAAATAAGAGGACAATCGGTTCCTAACTGATTGTAATCAGTTTAGGGGCAGTTACAAGAGTAGTTGTTGGTTCCAAGGAACTTGCATGGGTTTATAAAATATCTAATTACCGGTGGCATGCTGTGGTGGTCATGTGAGACAGATTTTGTAAGTTTGAATCAATGAAAATAATGTATTTTCTGCATTTTACTGTCTTTTTCCTGTAACAATCACTTTGTTAGCAATTTATCACCTTCAAAACTTTACTATTCTGGAACTTTAATGATTTGGGGTTATGATAGTTTTAATTAGGTCCATTTTTATTTTGGAATCATTGCATTTGGTTGAGATATCAGAGAGATATCGAGATTGGAGTGAAGATTGCTAAAAGCCCTCACGTAGGGTAAACCGAGGGACAAAATGTGATTTCTCTTAGGTTCTACATGGAAGAAGCCTCTCATCTTGGGTAGTGATGAGGAGGGGGTGTATACTAACTATCCCAGGGTGTTACAGAGTCCATGCAACATGGAGCACGTGCTGGAGTGTAGTGAAAGAAGTGAATGTTATTCTGTCATAGAGAATACAATGACAGTGTAGTTTGTAAAGATCATCCTTCATACATGTGTCAAGGGTGTTGTGTGAAGGAGGAAGGGGTTTGGAAGGTTATTATTATTAGTAATAACTGAGAGGGGGGGTGAATCAGTGGCCTCAAATTTTTATCCTTCAAACTTTAACCACTAATCAATAAACCTCATATTATTATGTCCTTACAAGATGCATGCCATGAAATAGTAATAATGATTAACTGTCTGTCGGTTTTCTCTGTCAATCCTTATTATTTCTTGATTACCAATAAGCAGTATAACTATTTACCGAAACTCAGTAAATAAGCAGAGTATACCGATCAATCCAGAATGAATTATGTAAGATACAAAATAGTAAAGAAGTGAATCATACACACATAGCACATGGATTTTTAACGTGGAAACCCTGTTAAGGGAAAAACCACTGGGACCGGCACCCCAAATGTCCACTCTTCTGAAGTGAGCCCTGTTAAGAGACAACCATATTAAAGGTTACAAACACACTGTTAGGTGTGACCTTGTTAGAGGATTTTATACATAGAGGTTGTCACTTAGTATCGGGCATCTAATGCTGCCATCCTTGAATTAGCCTCTCTCTTAGACTATCAATAGGCATTGGGCATATCCAATGCTACTTTCATGAATCAACCTTTTTGGCACTCCTTGAGATGTACCTCAATATATAGAAGACTATCAAGTCTTGCTCAGTTAATAGACTTGATGCTTCAATGGTTAAACTGAAACATTATGACCTGTTCATATTGCAACTTTGAATTGCATATTTTCAGATCTATTTAATTAAATTACCTCTCTGACCAATGTATCAATTCAATCATTTGTGCTCCATACTTTTTGCTCTGTGATGCTATGCTCACTGTTTGTCGGTGTCTGCAGAATTCCTTAGCTCTTCCTTCAGCTTGTTTGATCAGCACTACATGAAGTTGTTCTTCATCAATTTCTCTTTAGCATCCTCTTTCTATTCACTCCCCTTAATCCCATTCATAAATGAATTAATCTTGTCTCTTATATAGACATAATATTAATTATTTCTTGATTCTTGATTCTTGGTGTGAAAAATAATCTAGCCAATTAGATTTAAAGCATAACTCCTTATTTGTCTTGTAGATTTCTTCTTGCCAACTATACAAATCAGATTTAAATCAATCAATTATCTGTGGTTAAATAAAACAAAGTAGACAACCAGTTAAGTCTATATTTAGCTCTGCCAGCTAGATATTTTGTCATTTTCTGAACTCTCTGTTCCGTCGGTCACCTTTGCAGTTAGTTGTCGGTGACAATTGACAGTTCCGTCGGCGAGACTCTAGTTAGCTTCATGATCTCCGTCCATCGAGCAACACTGTATTTTCTTCCATTGGGTTAGTCTTTGCTTTTCTCGTCGGGAAACACTGTGACTCTGCTCATCGGTAGTGCTGTGCATTTCCTTGTCGGGTATCACTGTGACTTTGTTCTTTTTCTTTGTCCATCGGGTGCACTCCGTCAGTGTTGTTTGTCACTTAGTGAATACTTGATTTGTATGCATTATTGATAGCTTAGCCTTGGTTCCTTTGATTCTCTAAAGTCTTTTGCATTGTTTACATGACCATACATATTATATTAGGTTGACATTAATGACAATATAATACATTAACTGATTTAATGCCTTGCATTGTCTTCAACTTAACATTGTCAAACATTCAACCAGTTACATGTCATCAATCTCTCCCTTTGGCATTGATGGCAACCTACAATATTATTACACTATACTATTTCTAATACAATATGAAATACAACAGTTTAGATTCATCAACTACCAATTAACCGATAAAAATGTCTGACCATTGGTAATCTCTGTTTAAGCTTAGATTTGATTCTTGCAACTCTTCATAGCTTTCTTTTTCTGATGTGTTGCGATCTCTTCTGGTGTCAAATTTTCTCCTCTTTTGATGTCTTTTTCTCTTTTCAGCAACTCTCCCTTTGTATAATCTTTCCATACAATATCTCTCCCTAAGAGTATAATCTCTCCCTGTTGGAGTAATGTGCTAATAGATACTTTTTCTCCTATTCTGATGAATGTGTGATAATATGGACAATTTCTCTCCCTTTGACAACAATGCCAAACAAGTATTTTACTGATATCTGACATTAATGTCAAGCAATCTTTTGTCTCTATCCATAATATATTCCTTGAATTTCCCTTCTCCATCAGCAATACAACAATATGCTCTTTTGCTTGGTGTTGATATATACCTGTTTGTATATAGATGTCGCTTTGTATTTCATCTCTTTGCCTGCATCAACATTACTAAAAATATGTAGGCTGATGCAACCTTCAGACATTTTACTGACCAGTAGACAAGGGTTTGACCCCTAGTCTCTTTCTCAAGTACTCACATGCATCATTAGGCAGTGGCTTGGTGAAGATATCGGCCAATTGTTCCTTTGAATGCACATACTCAAGTATCACCTCTTTTGCGTAAAATTGTTCTCTTAAATAATGATACATGATTTCAATATGCTTTGTTTTAGCATGCATGACTAGATTTTTAGAAATGTTAATTGCACTTGTATTATCACAATAGATAATTACTAGTTCTAGGATCTTCATATGCATACCTTCCAGTAACTGTTTGATCCATGCAATATTTGAGCAATTTGCAGTAGCAGCAACATACTCTTCTTCTGCAGTAGATTGTGAGATGCATCCTTGTTTCTTGCTAATCCATGTGACAAGTCTGTCACCCATGAAGAATGCTCCTCCATTTGTGCTTTTCTGGTCGTCAATATTTCCAGCCCAATTAGCGTTGGTAAAGACCTGAAGTTCAAATTTTCCTTCTCTTATGTACCATAAGCCATATTCCTTGGTATTCTTCAGATATCTTAGAAATCTTTTCACAGCAGTCATATGTGATTCCCTAGGATTAGCAGAAAATCTAGCAACTATTCCTACTACATGTGCAATATCTGGTCTAGTATGTACCACATACATGAGTTTCCCTATCATTGATCTATACAAAGTCTGATTTACCTCTGATGTCTTGTCCTCCTTTGTCAACTTACATCTAGTAGCCATCAGTGTTCCAACTGGTTTGGATGCTTCCATCTTGAATATTTTCAAGACCTCTTTAATGTGTTTGGACTATGTAATGAAAATACCTTCACATTGTTGCATGATCTTTAGACCAAGAAATAACTTGATCTCTCCAAACATAGACATCTCAAACTCTTTGCCCATCTCATTAGAAAATGATTTGCATAGAATATCATTGCCTCCAAATATGATGTCATCAACAAATATTTAAGCAATCAAAGTGTTAGCATCGGTATCTTCCTTCAAATAAAGATTATTGTTTTCACTAGTCCTTACAAATCCAATACTTATAAGATAGGAATGAAGTCATTCATACTAGGCTCGGTGTTCTTGTTTTAATCCATACAAGGATTTGTGAAGTCTACATACCATGTCCCTCTTGTTTGAATCAACAAACCCTTATGGTTGTTCAATGTATACCTCTTCTTCAAGTATTCCATTCAGGGATGCAGATTTGTCATCCATTTGATATACCTTAAATCCTTTATATGTAGCATAAGCAAGTAATATTCTTACTCCTTCTAGCCTAGCAATGGGTGCAAAGGTTTCTCCATAGTCAATTCCTTCTTATTGTGCATACCCCTTACATACTAGTCTTGATTTATTCCTTGTAACTTATCCATTCTCATTCAGCTTATTCCTGAATATCCATTTTGTACCGATGAAATTCTTGTCATCTAGTCTTGGCACAAGTGACCATGTTTTTTTTTTCTCAATCTGCTCAATCTCATCATTCATAGCACTTATCCATTCTTCATTATCAAGTGCAGCATTGACAAATTTTGGCTCAAACTCACAAATTAGACAGCTTGAGTTCAGAGACTTCTTGTTCTTGTACCAGCTTTCTTATCTCCTATGATTTGGATCTCTGGATGGTTCTTTCTTACATCTCTTGAAAGTATAGTTACAACTTTTTGTATATCAATTTGATCATTGTTTTGTTCTTCATTTTGTTCTTCATCACCTTGTACATTATCTTGATCATTGTCCTGACTATCGGTATTTGCACCCTGATGCTCGGGTGCAACGATCTGTTGCTCGGGAGCTCTACATTGTTGGTAGGGTAGGGTGTCAGGTTCCTCACTATAAGTGAACTTATTGTAGTCCTCTGGTTCTTTAGTGCTTTCCTATTCATTCTTCTCTGCAAATTCATCTATCTTTAAATTTGTACTTTCAATAATTTTGGTAGAGGCTTTGTTTAGACATTTATAAGCCTTGCTCTTGGTAGAATACCCTAGAAAAATTCCTTCATCACTCATGGAGTCAATTTTTCCATTTCTATCATCTTTTAAGATATAACATTGACTGCCAAAGATTTTGAAATAACTTACATTGGGTGTGTATCCATACCATAGCTCATAAGGTGTCTTTTTGGTGTCTTTCTTCAATTGTACTCTGTTCAATGTGTAAACAACAGTACTTATAGATTCCCTCCAGAAGATTTGGGTGATACCTTTCTCTATCATTAGTGTCCTTGCATAGTCAACTATGGATTTGTTCCTTCTTTCAGCAATTCCATTCTGTTGTGGTGTCCTTGGTGCAGAGACTTGTCTTTTGATTCCATGCTCATTACAAAAGTTAGTGAATTCATCTGAATTAAATTCCCCTCCTTTATCTGACCTTAATAATTTTAGCTCCTTACCACTTTTCTTCTCAACCATTGCTTTGTACCATTTATGTAGGATTTGAGAGACAAATCCACGGAACCCGAAGAACACCTTCATGCAAGAAACCTGTAAGAAGAAAGAAGCAGGAAGAGGGAAGGAGAAGAACTCAAAAGTCGCTCAAGAAGTGAGATGTAGATTGTAATCTGAATTAATGAAAAAGAAACTACAAATTTCAACCTATAAAGGTGAAGGAAACCCTAAAAACTAGAAAATCTAGGTTGCACATTAATAATTAATATAAATATTAATTATAATGCACCTAAGAGATAGCTTAAGTAAAATAGAGTAATAAATAACTTAATTAATTAAATCAAAGTGATCTAATTAATAAGTGTAAATAGCTAATTACTCTAACACCCCCCCTTAAGCGAAGCTCAGGAGGTAAGCTAACCTAGCACAACTATGAAAGAAGGAAAAAAGGGTCCCGACAACAAGGCTTGATCAGGTACCCAAGCACAACCAAATCTCTATAAAGCGGAGAAATGGAGAAAACCACATGGGAAAAACCCTACTACAAGAAGAGATAGAAGAAAATGCAGAAAAGAATGGCTCAAGAGACTCTCTCAGAACCATAAGTACAATCAAACCCCCCATGAGAGAGGGATGAGACACCAAAGCCCCCCCAGAATGATGGAACCCCTGTAGGAATGATCGAACCAATGGAACTCCAATGTGGAAGAAACAGAGGTACAAAGTAACAAGGAAACCCCTGAATGAGAGGTGGAACCGGAAGATCGAGCTAGTGATCAAAGGAGAATGAGTGAGACTCCTAGAATGGAATCCCCAATGAAGGTGGGCCAATAGATGGGTTGAATCTGTCAGCTGGGAGGAGATGAATGTCCTTGGATATGCCCTCAAAAATTGGAGGGGAAGGCTCGATGCAGGGAGTGACCATAACAGGGACTGCTGAAGAAGAATCATGCTGAACATAGGTAGGTGCACTAGGAGGAGGAGGTGGAGAAGCCACAACACTAATCTCAGGAGCAACACTGAAGTTCAGGTAACCCGACTTCTTCTCACTAGGCACTCATGAAGTAGGAGAGGTATTATTTGACACTGGAGATGGTGGATCAAAATGGGAGAAGGAGTACAGGTGGGTGGCATGATCAACTATCCCTGTAGCAACAATGTGGCTAGTCACACTATCTCGGATGTGTATAGAATCTGCAGTGAACTCAACTATGTTCTCTGTCCCACTATGAGTAATCTGATAAATGGAGAGAAGGTTTGATGACAAGGATGGAACACACAGTACATCATAGAATGCACCACCATCGATGTCAATAGAACCCTGACACCACACAGGAATAATAGTGTCATTCCCCATCAAGATGTGTGGGGTAGGAGAGGCCGCAAAAGATGAGAAGGAACTCCGAGAAGATGCCATATGATGTGAAGCACCGAAATCCAGCAACCACCTAGAAGAGGGAGTTATAGCAGATGCACATAAGGCATGACCCTTTTTGTTGTCTGACCCATCTACCTAAGATGATGAAGAAGAAGACCAACACGAGGAGGAAGAAGGAATACCAATGTTGCTCTTATGAAGAAGAGTTGTCAAATCAGTAATCTGTTGGGCATATCCATCTACCTTCTTCTGAAAGTACTGAGACTCATCATGATTGAACTTATTGCAATAAGTACACTTGGGTTTGTCTGTCTTTGATTTCCCCTTAGGTGAAGGGGGTGGGCCAGAGGAATGCAGGGAAGGAGAATCCTTCCAAAATTATGTGGATGATGATATCTGTTTCTGCTCTAGTTTCTGTGGAGATGGGTGAGCAACCAAGGCATGGCTCATAGAACCTGAAGCATCATTCAATTGTTGAATCTTTGACTACTCTCAAGTCAACCGATCATAGAAGGCTACAAAGGAAGGCATATTGTGCCTAGGACCCAAGGCATCCATAGTGGAATAGAAAGTGGAGGAGAAAATCTGGAACTCTCCACGAAGCTTTGAGAGTATCAGAAAGATACTCATCATCTGATTTGGTCTTCCCACATCCCTGTAAAAGTGATCTGAGAGCATTGAACTTCATCAAGAAGTCCTCAATGGTGGAAAAAATATCAAGAGACAAGGATGTCAACTCTGCATCAAGCTGAAGTGCCCTGAATGCATTCACTATGCCAAAAAGATTTGCAAACTTTCCCCAATAGGCGCGAGGAGTGGTCAAACCATCCAGACGAAACAAGAGGTTGTCTGAAATGTGCAATGCAATCAAACCCACGGCTTCATCCATTTTTTTCCTGTGCTGAAGGACCTCAAATGGACACTATAGAATAGGTTGGTTCTCATCTAGACATGACCATAAGCCACGTGACATGAGTAGCCTGGTCATGTGTGCTTTCTAGGTGTGATAATTGGGTGGTGTCAGTCGGGCCACAGAGGGGTCTGACATTGAGAGAAGAAGTAGACGGAAGTAGAAGGGTCATTTCTAAATTAAATTATAGAAAGAAAATGCACTCCCCCACAATGTATAATTCTATCCCCCCGTACTGCAAATAAACAAGTATAAAAAGCATAAAAAATGAGAACAAAACTTGGACATCAGATGCAGAGAGGGAGGAAACTAAAGCCTCTACTTCAATGCCAAAAAAAGAGCTCAAATGACCAAATCAAAAAACAAGACCAACACCATCATGTCCAGCTCGGAAACACCTTTTCGACGATATTTCATTTTTTGAAAATGGACACCGTATGCACAAGTTACGGCCAAACAACCAACTATGCCTTTGAAAAATAGCTCTCTGGAAAAAACCAGTCACAGCAAAAAATTTGACGGTCAAATGACCATCGCAGCTACCGGGAAAAAAATTGATGGCCGTTTGGAAGTCACGGGCCCATCTCGTCGGAATAATTTTCTGGTCACTAGAAAAACTGAACTCGCCGAGAAATTTTGAAAATGGCCAAAAAGATGATGTCACCCCCCAGAATGATGATGTCACGAGGGGGTGTGACAGTCGGTGGCACGCGGGTGGTGGAGCGGCAACGTTGGCCAGCGGAGGTGGCGGCCGGGTGGCTGTTCGCCAACGGCGGCTGCCGGGCGGCCTATTGGTGGCGCACCGACGGGGGTTGAGTGTGGGCCGCACCATGGTGGCACATTGGCTACACTACCGGTAGCATCCAAAAAGTGCCCTAAACAGGGTTTTTTAATATATTTTTTAATTTTTTTTCTCGGGAAGCGTGTCGTACGGCCTGAGGGCAATTTTTTTTTTCAAGAAACTACTATGGCCAAATATTTCCAACTTTATATGAAAAGTTGATCTCCTAGGCCCTCTGAACGCAATGGCAATGTTTGTTTTTGCTCAAAATGCTCCAGACAAAAGTGCCTCCTTTAGATTGAAGAAAAAAACTCAGAGAAGCTATGGTTTTCTTCTTCGAATCACGGCTTTAAAAAACCTTCAGACCAGGCAGTAGTAGGGAAGCTCTGATACCATGTAGGATTTGAGAGACAAGAAACCTGTAACAAGAAAGAAGCAAGAAGAGGGAAGGAGAAGAACTCAGAAGTCGCTCAACAAGTGAGAGCTAAATTGTATTCTGAATTAATGAAAAAGAAACTACAAAGTTCAACCTATAAAGGTGAACAAAACCCTAAAAACTAGAAAAGCTAGGTTGCACATTAATAATTAATATAAATATTAATTATAATACACCTAAGAGATAGCTTAAGTAAACTAGAGTAATAAACAACTTAATTAATTAAATCAAAGTGATCTAATTAATAAGTGT
>MU224782.1:2009415-2044425 GCA_018584345.1 Thuja plicata | reverse complement strand
TCATCTCAAATGAAATCAGTCTTCCAATTAAACTGTCTAGAGTAACATTGCTATTTGCTACTGCTCTCATTTCTTGAATGGCAGATACTCTAATAGCATAAGTAGGCAGTAAGGTTCTTAGAATTTTCCTTACCACTGTATCTTCTTCCAGTACACCTCCAACTCCTCGGATAGCATTGACTACCTCTTTGTTTCTTTTGTTGTATTGAGTGATGTTTTCACCTTCTTTCATTTTGAGATCATCAAACTTTCCTCTAAGGCTTTCTGCCTTGGCTCTCAAAACATTTTTGTCACCATCATGCACAAGCTTCAATGTGTCCCACATCTGCTTTGAAGTTTTGCATTCTTTGACATCTTCAAATTCAACATCGAAGAGTGAGGAAGCAAGCTCTATCATCATGCTATTGTGTTCATACTTCTCTCTCATTTGTTCAATTGTTGGTGCTCCTGTAGGCAACACATATTCAGTTTCTAGGAATTGAGTAACATCATTACCAATACCTGATAAGTGGAGTCTTATCCTGCTCTGCCATGAAGAAAAATTATCTTTGTTCAACTTGGGCACATCTCGTTTGTTCATCTTGTGATCTTTGACTTAGCTCTTGAAACCTTACTTCTAAGCACACAAGCTCTGATACTAATTGTTAGTAATAACTGGGAGGGGGGGTGAATCAGTGGCCTCAAATTTTTATCCTTCAAAATTTAACCACTAATCAATAAAACTCAGATTATTATGTCCTTACAAGATGCATGCCATGAAATACTAATAATGATTAATTGTCTATCAGTTTTCTCTATCAATCCTTATTCTTTCTTGATTACCGATAAGCAGTATAACTAAATACTGAAACTTAGTAAATAAGCAGATTATACCGATCAATCCAGAATGAATTATGTAAGATACAAAAAAGTAAAGAAATAAATCATAGACACATAACACATGGATTTTTAACGTGGAAACCCTATTAAGGGAAAAACCACTGGGATCGGTACCCCAAATTTTCACTCTTCTGAAGTGAGCCCTATTAAGAGCCAACCCTGTTAAAGGTTACAAACACACTGTTAGGTGTGACCTTGTTAGAGGATTTTATACATAGAGGTTGTCACTTAGTATCGGGCATCTAATCTTGCCATCCTTGAATTAGCCTCTCTCTTAGACTATCAATAGGCATCGGGCATATCCAATGCTACTTTCATGAATCAACCTTTTTGGCACTCCCTGAGATGTACCTCAATATATAGAAGATTGTTAAGTCCTACTTGGTTAAGAGACTTGATGCTTCAATGGTTAAACTGAAACATTATGACCTGTTCATATTTAAAATTTGAATTGCATATTTTTCAGATCTATTTAAGTACATTACCTCTCTAACCAATGTATCAATTCAATCCTTTGTGCTCCATACTTTCTTCTTTGTGATGTTGTGCTCACTATTTGTCGGTGTCTACATAATTCCTTAGCTCTTCCTTCAGCTTGTTTGATCAGCACTACATGAAATTTTTCTTCATCAGTTTCTCTTCAACATCCTCTTTCTATTAACTCCCCTTAATCCCATTCGTAAATGAATTAAGCTTGTCTCTTATATAGACATAATATTCATTGTTTCTTGATTCTTGATTCTTGGTGTGAAAAAAAATCCAACCAATTATATTTAAAGCATAACTCCTGATTTGTCTCGTAGATATCTTCTTGCCAACTGTACAAATCATATTTAAATCAATCACTTATCTCTGGTTGAATAAAACCAAGTAGACAACCAGTTAAGTCTATATTTAGCTCTGCCAGCTAGATATTTTGTCATTTTCTGAACTCTCTGTTCCGTCGGTCACCTTTATAGTTAGTTGTCGGTGAAAACTGACAGTTCCATCGGCGAGACTCCAGTTAGCTTCGTGATCTCCGTCCGTCGGGCAACACTGTATTTTCTTCCGTCGGGTTACTCTTTGCTTTGCTCATTGGGCAACACTATGACTTTGCTCGTCGGTAGTGCTATGCATTTCCTTGTCAGGTATCACTGTGACTTTGTTCTTTTTCTTTGTCCGTCAGGTGCACTCCATCGATGTTATTTGTCACTTAGTGAATAATTGATTTGTATGCATTACTGATAGCTTAGCCTTGGTTCCTTTGATTCTCTAAAGTCTTTGGCATTGTTTACATGACCATACAGATTATATTAGGTTGACATTAATGACAATACAATACATTAACTAATTTAATGCCTTGCATTATCTTCAACTTAACGTTATCAAACATTCAATTAGTTACATGCCATCAAGTATGGTGTGTACCTAAAGTGTTTAAGTTGTTAGGGGTAGGGGACCCTATGCAAAGGGTGTTTGTGGTGACTGTTCCAAAGGGAGAGTTGACTGTCACAGTTGACAATAAATTTGTATTTTACATTCAAATGTGGGGATGCATATTAGCTTGATTTGGTGAATATATTATATGTTGTAGGTGGATGTATAAAGAGTCCTCTTTGTGATAAGAGAATTGGTGGATCCATAGGGAGTGGTCTTAACTGTAAGGGGTTATTGAAATAAAGTGAAATACTAATGGTTGGGACAGTCACACCACATTGTCCAATATGTATGGATGGTTTAGTTGAGTGAGTACAAACCTTAGGATGTGGAGTCTAGTGAAGGAGAAAGGATCAAAGCTCATGATAAAGTCCATGGTTTGTATAGAGCCTATGATGGTAGGAGTGGAGTCTAAAGTCAAAGTTAAGGACATTGAGAGAACCTTTCACAAGGAAAGGTGTTGAATTTGAAGGATAGAGGATCAAGTGACTTACTAGGACCAAGATTACCCTAGTAAGGAGCTAGAGGTGATGCCTCTACATCATAATTTATCTTGCTACACTCCTCGGGCCTCTTTTTCACCTACACACACAAAAATAGGGGAAAATAATTATGGGCCATATAGGGGCTTGCTAGAGTTAAACTCTTTCTTTGGTGTTTCCACCTCCATGGAAATTTAGATAGATAAATTGTAACAAAATTGATATCAAGACAAGTAATAGAGACAAACCTTGATTAAGGGAGAAAACCCATATTGCACAAATGCATGTAATATATAAATGAGTAATATAAATGTACCTTGCTTGAGGGAGGAAATCCCCTATTACACAATGATGAATGATATTCCCAAAATAGAGATAATATACAACTAACAATGCTATGATCAAGTAAATAGATAAGAGAGAAGAAAAAAGAGACATCCTTTCTTAGTGTAGCCCACTCTCTATCGATGATGAGAAGAATAGCCTACACAATGTGAGAGAGAGAGAGAGAGAGAGAGAGAGAGAGAGAGAGAGAGAGAGGTTTTTATTATTACAAATGGGCAGTGATAGATATTTTGTACACACCCAAGAGAAGAGACACATTTCAAAAGCAAACTAAGATGCAAATTTTCTCTTTTTGAATTTTGAATTTTGAATTTTATGATGACAAGTGTGCACTGCGTTATTGTCCGACCACACTAAATCCAAATTTGGACGAGGGATCATGGACACTTATCTTTCAAGGTTCATGATGTCAAAATAGGGATACATGATCATAGACCTTGGTCATAAATGCATGGGATTCAATGCCTAAGTTTCATAAATGCACGGGGCTCAATACCTAAGTGTCATAATTGTACGGGGTGTAATTTTGTGACACTACACCTCTATAATTAAATAGTTTTAAAAATTATTTAATTAGCTAACACTTCTCTCAAAATTAAATAAATTTAAATTGCTTATTTAATTTACCTACCTCAAATACATAAAATTGATAAAGAAAAATTGAAACCCCACCTCACCTCTTATGACTTTGGATGGATTGTAGGAGGAGCAAAAGCCACAGATGAACACAAATGGGAAATTTTTAAAATTTCTCTTGTTCTGGTTTCCCACCTATGTTTGACTCTTTTCTTGCAAATGGCAGTAGATGGACAATGTTCACATCAAACTTGCCCCTCAATGATAAATGAAATGGGAAGCAAGAGTTTCAACTTTTCCTAATAATATTACCTTACATAGAGTTTCCTTCAATCCAAACAAAGGAAATTAGGGTTTTCACAATGAATCCCCAGACCCTTCTTAATAGATAGGTTCCTCCTACAATCAACACATCCATGGCCCAACAAAATTGTTAAGAAGTTCAAAAATCTTATTAGGAAGTAGAGTCGAAAACCTCAGCATCAATACATGCTCATTTGAAAGTGAGTTCAAAAAGTTCATGATCAACCTCTCAAAGAAAACACCTTCTCTTCTCAACACTGTTAAGACTGAATATGATGGAATCATTAGGGTTACCTTATAAAATCACTCTTGGCTTCCAAGTACAAGATCTTAGACAAAGAACCTTAATTGGTAGTATGTTGATGAAGTATTCTATATAGATCAGGGTAGTGGTTTTATTATTGTGGTCTTTGCCAATAAGTAAGATAAAGATGTCATTTAGTGTAAAGTCTTGGTTTTTTAAAGGAGTGGAGTAGTTTACCCAACTTTGGTCACCAAATTTTAAACCTAACATAGTGGTTATAAATTTTGTCCCCTTTTGGGTCCAACATCCTTCATTACCTTTGGAATATAGAAAAATAACCTTGGTGGCAACCCTAGTCAATCAAATGGGCATTTTTCTTAATCATAATCTAAATTTATTTGAGAATCAACACTCCTTGTTCATTTTAGTGTCCTACTTGAGCCTACAGAGATTTATCTAAAATTGATTACAATTCAGCCCAAAAATGGGGTTTGGGATCAAAAATTTGTTATTGAGGACTACCAAATAACATGTGTTGAGTTTCATTTGCACACTCATTCCTCTTATGATTTCCAAGACTTGTTCAGTCTACTCCTCGACAACACTCCAAGTCTTTCTCAAGATAAATCATCTTCTAAATGTTATGATTTATTGGGATTTCTCTTTGACAATAATCAAAACCAGGCTAGAAAGTCATATCTTTATTTTCTAATGACAAAATTAAACCCTCTTATTTTTCCTAAGATTTTCTAGTATTCAACTGGACACCTATCTAATATTTTATATTTGGACTATCCTAAATCCCCAAAACATGGGTTTGTTATTCATCTCATATGATCTTCATCTCTGCTGACCCTTTTCTTACTATTGAATAGATTCCTCAAGAGACTCCTCTTTGTTTTATGCCTCTTCTAGTCATCAAGTGAAGCTACTTAAACCTTCTTCTCTATCATCAAGAAAAGTGTCTTTGTATTGTGGGGGCTACCAAAATCCCTTCTCATCTTGGTACCCCTGCCACCCCTACCCATGACATTTTTGCAAAAAGTCTCAATGGCATTAAAGCATATCGCAACCACCTTCAGGCATGGAAAAAGAAAAAAAGAAAAATTAAAAACCCTTATCGTCGAGTGAAAAACCCAAAACTCATACAACCATGCAAGAGGTCGCTAGTGATGCAGAAGATGATTTGAGTGAGAAAGACAATAAGAGTGGAAGCGCAGATCCTTGATGCTCTAAAATATTGGTGGGTCATGTGGCTATGAAAGGGAAGAATAAGAAATTGGTGGATTATAACTTGAAAGAGGACAAGGTTGAACTATCGATGTGAATGCTTCTATTGAAGGAAAATGAAACTTGGGGAAGGAAGAAAGTTCATCCAAATAAGCCAATGGTAGCTCCAGGCATATCTCTGATAGCACCAAGTCTAAACTTGTGGATCTCACCTAGTATGATCTACTGAGGGGGATACTAACTAGGGGAGCACTATTGGTGCATGTGTGGATTGTAAGAATATGGTGGTAGAATTGGAGACCTCGAAGAAAAAAGAGCAAGAGCTGGAGAAGAAGATGGTCAACATTTCCAAGTTCAGTCTGACGGTGATGCATAGAATGACCTCCCCATGCCTTATGCAGAAGAAGGTCTTAGGAGAGGATGCAAAAAAATGGAATTACAAGGATCTTTTTAAGTTCCTCACTAAAGATGAAGTAATGTGCTCACTTAGTCACCGGGTGGTTGTTTCTAGTTATAGGTTTTTGTTTAATGCTGCTAAGACTTATAGTAGTTTACAATATTATGTTGCAAAGACTCGTTATATATGTTTTGATGTTAATCAACTGTTAGTGCATTGTTAATGTTGGGTTTATACTTTGTTTGAACTATCTTCTGGCTATTAGTGTTAAAGGTTCAACACCCTACTTTTGTTGCTTTTAATATCAAAGACAAATCTTGTTTCTTCTTCTAAATAAATGATTAATAAAAACCCTCTTCAATTGTGAAAAGAAGCTCATTTTCTCACACAACTAAAATACCTTCATAACTCACAATGATGATTTAGGATTTTGAACATTCCTCCTTTACTATAAAATTATAATTTAGAGTAGAAAATTTTGAGTACGTTCTTTATCAATATATTTGCATGTACACTAGAGAGGGTCATCTGTAGCAAAGGCCATCATGTGTAGTAGATAACAAAAAGGACAAGTATTAATTAAAATGTTGAAATAGAAAAATCAAGTAATTCATTTATAGCAACAAAAAGGAGCCCAATTGTACGATGTTTTTCACACAGACGTGGAGCATTTCCAAAAGTCATGCTATGAATATGTTATTTCCAACCTTCTTTTTCAATAAATTTATTTTCTTGTTTGAAAAGAAGTGGTTAATAGGATTCCTTTTATTATTGAATCAAAGAAATTAAATTACATAGAATTAGGAAACCAAAAGGATGCCAAGAAAATAAATGAAATTCTACCAATCTTTTACACTCCAAGTAAAATTTGGGTTAAGAAGGAAGGAACTGTAACACCATCATACAAACCTAAATTCTTATTACAAAATTATCTACTTGAAATCAAAACTTGAACAACCATCAAGGCTACTAATAGAAGAGCCAATTTTTAATTGTAGAATTTGTAACTTGAATGTACTATATGGCAATATTACATTGGTTAGACCTATTATCATGCTGAAATTGCAAAAAATGTTCTTTTATTTGTTGGAGCTACACTATAATAGTACTTTTTTTTCTTCATAACACTTGAAACTGCAAAAAAAAAAAAAAAAGCCACTTGAAGGAGTATGTCAGAGTAAAGTCTTAAAATGTAATTTTTTTAGTAAAAATTGCTAGAAAACGCCACAATACATCTATTTCCTCATATAGGTTTTAAAATGACTTGTCTAATAGAATTCACAACAACATTACTATTCATACCAAAGCCCAAAATGGTAATTAATAGGACTCCTTTATAGTTATTAAAATAAGTTATTTTTTAATGTGATTGAGACATCTTTAGAACTTTGATTTAGGATGTCTTATTTTCAACCTTCCTTCTTTACTAATAAATCTAGTTTCTAAGAACTAAACCAAAATATCTTTATTGTATTATAATAGTGATTACAAAATATTAGTCACAATTCAAGATCGTTGGTCCCAAATAGTCACAACTATTAAAAGATAGAATTACACAGTTAAATGACAACAATAAAACAATATTAACCATCTAAAATGCAAACCAAATATATTTTCATCAATCAAATAATCTATAAACATCTATCCAATATATGCAACCAAGAACGTGAATGCCCATAATCACATATGACATCTAATATATATGTGTGTTAAAATTTTTATTGAAAAAATATATCTATTATTAATAAAGAACATAAAAAATCAACATTTTCTTGAAACTAAAATCATATGAACTTATAAAAATCTAGAAGATAATGGTTTAGTATTTATATAATAAAAGATTATGTATATCACAAAGAGTGAACTTTTAGAAGGGAAAATTTTGAGTTATACCCTTAACAGACTTAGGAATACGGAAAGCAATGACAGTATTAGATCATCTACTTTGTACCTTAAAAATATGAGTACAATCCTAAATGATTCTAAATAGGTTGTAATTTTGTCTTTATACTCAAATACGTTTCTTGGTATGGCTGTTTATTCCGTACAAGTTGAATATAAACGATTGAAATCTTGGTATTTTAAGATTGTAAGTAGGAAAAGACATTTGGTAAAATATGTTCGTTACATCAAGGTTGCATCTACTCCTAAGGATGACTTATTATTGGCTCATTCCCTCGGCGGGGCCCTCCTATCTTTTCTTTGATTTCATATCTTCTCCATTTAAAAGTTTGGTATTTTATGAGTTTTATCATTTGTCTTTGGAATTCCATTGGGCGAAACTGTAAAAATTTCATTTTATTTTAATCAAATTTGTGGTTCTGCCACTTTTATCAAAAAAATATGAAAAAAAAAGTGTGAAATTGGCATGTTTAAATTTGATAAGTAACAATATTTTCTCGATGTTTTTTTTATCAAAGTTTCGAATCATGTTTTATGATCTATTATCAGATTGATTTTTCACTTTTCAAGCTTAATCATCCCGATGATGGATTATGGAACATGATTTGAAACATTGGTAAAAAAATTGTTCACATGGTCAAATTGAGAAACCATCAAGATAATTTATCACGGGCTGTGGAAACTTCATGCATTTAAATAATCTTATTTTACTATTATGTCATTTATATTAACTAAAGGATTTAAATTTAATTTATAGTGTCTATCATTCATCATTTTGGTTCAAATTAGTGGGTGTATTGATCCAAATTAATTACGTGTGTGGATATAATCTTGAATTTTTAAATAATATTTATTTTCTACATTCCCACTAATTGGTTTCTTAAAGATTAGAGGAATTGGGTAGCCCCTCTACCTACAATTACATCGAGTAAACTTTTTGACGTGACTAATGATGCTAGCGTGACATACCCTCTTGTAGCAAATGACCATGAACACCAGACATTGTGACCTCACGTCTACCATAGGAAGCTCTTGCCAATCAAATCATGCCTCTAGCTCTTCATGCCAACTAATTTTTATTAGCCAAAATAAAATTTGAATTATTTTAAATTGCTAGCTAGGGAGTGTATTTAAGAGAACACTTTAATTCATTAGTATACATCTAGATCCAAGAGCACTCATGATACATCTATAAAGAACATAACTAGAGCATAAACATAACAACATTTGCTTACATCAATTCAATTTAAATTGTATGCTTGTTTGTTCTCTTCAAAATTTATTCAACATTGTTTTGGTTTGCCTAAGAGCTTAACCAAAGGAGTACAAATCATTGCTTCACAAATTCTTGGATGTGGTATCTTTGAAACCACCCCACTTTAGACACAAGTATTTGAAATCAAGGCAAATCAATTTTAGTCAAATTTTAGATAGATTATTTTTACAAGGAAAATTTAGATTTTTGCACAATGTCCACCTATGTAGACACAAAAATCAAATTCACAAATGTAACTTTGAACCTAGTAATTGAGAGTAAATTCTATTATTGCAAGGTCTTCATCTCATAGATCCAAGTTTTCTAGTACACTAACAAACTAATTTCAAAATCTATCATAACCATTCTTTTAAGAAATTTTAAATCTAAATTCATTCATTTTCTATATTTTTGATTCCCATATGTTACGTTAATGATTATTAATTCCAAAGATAAATTTTAAACATTAATTAATTGTACTAAATTCTTTGTAATAAAAATATTTATTTGAATTATAATATTAGAAGACAAAAATTACTTCCAACCTCTACACTACCATTCTTATGAATTACCCTAAGAGTGTCTTTATATTTTAACTATTATAATTCTTAGATATTAGAGGTAAATAGAATTTAAAATACTAAAAAGTATAAAGATTAAAGGTCATACAATGATTTCAAAGTTATATTAAAAAGATAAATTAAATTTTGGATGTAAGATTAAATAAAAAACTAGAGGAGGTTACATTTTATTTCATCAGTACATAATAATTGTATTTGTGGTAATGAAAGCTAGAGTTGAACTTCAATGCACATGTTAGAATAGATCATCTACATGTAGCATTTATATTTAAGTACACCTATCTTTCTTTATCAATCTAATATTTATTTATGTATATGATTCAATTTTATATATAAACATGGATCATATCTTTCCATTGATTATATGCTACTTATTTAATTAATTAACTAATTAAACAAATAGAAAATGATATTATATCTTTATTTCTTTTTAGATTTAATCGTGAATAAATGTTTTTAAAATAATAATAAAAAAAATTAAACATCTTTTTCATACAACTATAATTAGCTTTCCATCTACATATCATTAATAAGTTAATAATGTAATCTACCTCTATATGTATAAAAATAAATGAATTGCAGAGCTTTATAATAAATGCTTCCTAAGACACATGATTATTTTTTACGTTTTAAAAATGAGATAGTAAGTAAACTGTGTGTGTATTTATTTAGTTATTTTAAAAAGTAGATTTCATTATAGGACAAATTTAATGATCAAGAGCATTTGAATTAGAGTAGAATTAAGATACGTCACCTTCTAAAAAATTGGAACATTTTACTATTGTAAACATTGTCTTTAAATATCATGAATATCAAGTAAAAAATTCATAGTCAAGTAATATTCCACCTAAACAAATATTATATAAATATAACTAATACTAAATAAACTATTCATAATCATTAAATACAAATTTCTCACAATATAAATATTAAAAAAAATCATTTCAAATTACATAAAAAAAATCTACAAACCACTACTCATTAAATATAAATAAAACTAGAATATTTTATGAAAAAAATATATCCCCGATGTGATGCCATCTCCAATTTTCCTCTATCAATAACCTTTGACAAATGGGGTTAATATAATTATTTTTTTAATAACCTTTTCTCATTGGTCATTAGCTTTCCTCCTAATTGCAAACTCTGTAGGCCTTTGAAGTTGAAAATATGAATTGGGTTTTTAATGCACAACTTCCTATGACCATATTATTCATTGAAAATATCGCTACCATGAAAAAGTTTTCATTTGACCAAACATTTAATCTCTATCAGTACAATGCATTTTTCTCAACTCAAAAGCATCTAGATGAAGACATCTTTTGATATTCATATCAATGCATTTGATTCTCATCTTGTGGACTTTGTGGCAGGTGCATGAATGAAACCATTTATTTTTTTCACTACTTAAAATCCAATTAGGAATTTGTCCTCTCATTTTCTTTGCCAATTAATGATTCAAAAACAGATTTGGAGCTTTCCTTTTGAAACACAGTGATTTATTCAACTGAGATTTCTTCTATTTGAGGGTCTACAAAAACATGACTGTTAAAAGGCAGTGATATGTTCATGATTGAAATCTCTTTGGGTAAGGCTTTTCAACTTTAAACTGCCTTTTATGATGGACTTGTCTAAAAGCCTAGATTTCTATCCCAAAATTTCACATGGGCATTCATACACTTTCTAGAAAACATCGTTTTCCATTAGAAATGGATGCTCACTGCTGAGAATTCAATGAGATTTTTGCAGACCATGCTTTGAAACTTGACACAAAAATTTCTCTGATAGTTTTAGTTTCATTATCTTTCACTCTGCAGAGCATTGACAAGCAAAATACCAATTCTGATTTGGAGTGAATAGCAAAGGCAAATACTGTAAAAAGGCTTACAGAGTAAACATGTCTTCTACTTTAATACTCTTCTCCTTAGTTTTTTGGATAGCTTGATTAGGCTAACAGTTTGATATGAACAATGCATGCTTACTAGGACCAATAAATCTAGGAATGTGCACTTTTCTCTCTATTTTGGACCCATTTAGATTAGATGGTCTTTTATGCAATGGTTACTATTTAAGTGGCTTGTGTTGCATATCAGTTGGAAATCTCTCAAATTTAACATATTTTATTTACTCACATCTTTAGGGAATTGTCTTCTTAAAACAAATTTTAAATTCATCTATTCACCTTGTTCAAGTTATATTTGTTCAAATGGAAATAAATCTAGTTCATTTCAATGATGAAGAAATGATTTACAAACTTTTGAATTTTAATTTCAATTTGGGTCCAAACCAATTACTTCTTAATCAATCATTATCTACAAATTTGAGTGTCAAGCATTTCAAATTACATGTAATGGTGTTTTACAAAAAAAAAAAAGTCTTAATTTTGTTCTACACAATAAGGAACATCCATCTAAATATCAAATAGCACTATTATTCAAGCGTAGAGCAATCATTATATCATCAAGCTTATATTATGTTCACGTACACTTAAGAGGACATTGGGCATTCTTTAATGGTTGCTTGTTGTCTTTGATCTTAGTTCAAAAAATGTTAACTTAGAACCTGTGGGTTTGACCAAATGAGAAGATCGTTGTCCAACAAACTTCATATTCTAGGAGCTAGGTGAACATGTTTCAAGTGACAAAAATCCCTTAGAATATTTTTGTGTCCAGGTTGATTCCACAAGGAGAGTTCCTTCTAAGAGTGGAATTTAGTTATCCATGAAGGTCCATTCTATTTCCTTTTTGTTTTGTGACTTACATAATCCTAGACCCACTTGAAGGTCTTTGCCTAAATTTTTTATTTCTAATTTATTTTATAAATTTGGAAATTTTTATTTTTTGAGATTTATATTAATACCAACTTCATTTTTTATCCTTTGTATCTATATGGTGGAAAATGGCGAGCAATGCTAAGATGTAGATCACTCACCAAGATCTTGCATACATTGGAATACAAACCCACCCTTAAGAAAAATCTAATTAGCACAACCAAAAAGAAGGAAGGGTGCTAATGCAAGATCTGTGTCCAAGGGGATTTTGGATTCTAAAGAGGATATGACAAATGTGATAAAGGATAGATCTGGTCTAATGACCTAAATGAAAAGGAAAAGAAGGAAGAATAAGAGCACATGGAAACAAGATGGAGAAGATAGAACTTCGAATCTGAATCTGTCTATCACCGGAACCTCGGATCCTGTTGTAACTATAGATCTAGAAAATAGGGATTTGAATATGTCTGCCCTGAAATTTTCACTGAAAAATAGTAGGGACAAGTCGACTTTTGGGGAACAAGTCGACTAGTCAACTTGTTCTTGACAAAAACTAATGAAACATTTCCAGATCCTACAACTGCACTTGTATTGCCCAAATCCAGAATCGCAGCTCTGCAACCTGTTCCTGCACACAGAAAAAAGTGGAAAATGTTGTGGAAAGGGGTTTACCTTGGTCGAACCCCCTGTTTAGGAATCAACCTTGAAATATGATAGAAATTGCATAAAGGAAAGTAATGTGAAAGGTAAATTGGTGATTCACCTTGTATGAAACCCTCATGAATAGATGTAATAATCACTCAAATCCATGAAAAATGCTTGAATGTGCTTGGAATCCAAAGAGTTGACCTTGGAATGAGATGTATAATCAAGGATGCCTTCACAAATGCATGGATCTATGATTACCACTCCTAGATCCTGAATGTATATGCTCTTGATAACCACATGTAAAGAAGGGAGAGAAGGATGGATGAATGAATCTCCTTGATTGATTGAGAATTCCTCTATTTGTCCATCATGGGAGAGAAACTTGCATCAATTAGAGAAGATTGGATTTTCTTGAATGCATCTTGGAGGAATCGATACTTGAAGACCTTGAATTGGATGTTTGCCTTCAAATATTGAATCCAAATCCTCAATTACACAACTTGATTTCTTGAAATGCTTGATGGATAGCTTGCACTTGATTATGATAGCTTGCACTTTATTTTCTTATGTCAAATGAGGAGATAGGAGGTGCTTTTATAGTAAATCCTAAATTGAGGATTCAAATTTGATCCAGGCCGACCACAATTGAAAACCTCGAAAGAAGACCCTGACATCGGGCTCCAGGCAATATTTGTGCCCAAAAGCCCAGGGACAAGTCGGTTAGTCGACTTGTCCTAGGCAAAATAGGCTCAAATTTAATGGGGATGTCGGGGAAGACCAAAAGAAGCAGGGGGATAAAATGTAGGTTTTTGTGATCAAGCATAATGAACATTCAGACCTCAAAATCACAAAAAGGGGATCTAAGAGGTCCTAAAGAAATCCAATTATGGGTGCTAACTTTTTAGGACGATACATTTAGCCCCCACTTTAGTGAGAGTATGAGACTAACTCATGCTCATGGTAAAGTAGATCGAATGCATAAGAATGATCTCATCAAGGTCAAGGAGACAAAGAAACATCAAGCCCCAAAGTGCCTCAAGTCTTCATCAAATCCAAAACCAAGATAAGAGAGGCATCACTCAAAAGAGAGAAAAGTGTGATCACTAGCCTAGTAAGAGATTGTCTTACTATGGACCACACAAAAGGAAAATGTTGCAAAAGATGAAATTGAAGGTCTAGCAAGTTGTGGTATGCTAGTCAATCCATCTAACATAATTAGTCCTTAAGGAAAGCATTATATTCGTTAACAGATCCAACAAAGGAACAATCAAGCCTAAGGAAAGCATTGTCTCCATAGCAATCAAGAAAAGTGATCAGGCATACAGATCCAACAAAGGAACAATCAAGCCTAAGGAAAGCATTGTCTCCATAGCAATCAAGAAAAGTGATCAGGCATAAGGAAAACATTGTCTCCTTAGGGATCAAGAAAAGCGATCAGGCATAAGGAAAGCAATGTCTCCTTAGGGATCAAAAAGAAGAATCAATCCTTAAGGAAAGCCTTGTTTCCATTAAGGGATCCAACAAATAGGATGATCACAAGGAAAGAATGTTCTCCTTTGTCATCTGCAAGAGAGAGGGAATTGAATCATTGTGTGTGTGTGTGTGTGTGTTTGCGTGCACGCGCAAAGTGTATACCCCCATGTTAAAGTGATTTCAAATGCATTAATTGGAGAAATGGATTTAATGGAGCATACATGCACCCACAAGAGACATTTACACTATGATATGCCCCCAAGAAAGGACAAGTCAAGGGAAATGAACACATGACAAAAGAGAGCACAGAAGGGATCTACTAACTCTAGGGTCACTATGATCATATTATAATACATAAGATATTATATCAAAATGGTATGTCATCATTCCCCAAAGGTAGAAGAACTACAAGCACAATTGAAGAATGACATGTAAGAGTTACAAAGAATAGTCTTTTTGGGAAGGCATCACGGAGACCAAAAAGAATAAGTAGCTACCATTTTGCATCATACCCAATTAGACAACACAAAGGAACATTTACAAACAATGATACATGCACGACATAACATGTAGCAACATATCGAATAAGTGAGATAAAAATAGAAGAATGTTTACGACATTGCGATTCTTTTATCACATTGTGTCAACAAAGAAACAAGGGACATTTAAAGAAATCTAAACAAAAATATAACAAGAAGCACATCATATGGGAAGCATATCACAATAAACAATAAAACACACAAAATCTACAGCACAAGAGGAGATAATCAAGCATATCAACTGCCTCCCCATCTCCATCTGTATTGTTTAGGGAAGGTGGTAAAATCACAAGAGGAACAACATCAAGCACATGGTAGAAGGAATAATAGCATTTTTTGAATATGGACCATGTTATAAAGATGGGTCACTTTTCTCATCACTAGGAGTGATAGATAATTATCATAAAACATAGCAAGTAAATCATGATTAACATAAATAAGCTCAAACATATCATCAAAATCACTAGCTTGAATATCACCGTTAGTTGCATTCAGAACATAAAAATCAACATCATCAAGAGTATCTTCTTCATCCAAATTAATTGTACTAGAATATAAGATATGGATAGCATTATAATGTTTTTTGAATTTGATCTTTTTCAAGTTAACTTCCTCCTTGGGTTCAATAATGGGTTGATTAAAGGAAATCAAAGCATCAGTGGATTTTTTAGGTGAAAGGATGTTTTGGGAAGCACGTTGGTGGGCTGTAGTGTGACATTTCCAAAGGTGATAATGAGCATGACAGTTACATTTTGTTTTGCTATAAATTGGGTTTGGTTTAGGATCAATCAACATCGGGCCCTTTTCTTCTTGAGGAGGAACAATGGAAGGAACCACAATAGGTTGAGAGATGAAATCATAAAAACATTTATGAGATATGGGAGGTGGAGCATAAGCATATATAGGAGGCGTAGGTGTAGGAAGAATTCCAGGTAGAGGAAAAGGATATGGAATATCCTTGAGTTTACTAAGCTCACAAATATTTTGGATCTTGTAGGCTTGATATGAACGAAAGAGATTATTGGGTGGGCTTGAGTTGATTGAGGCATGGAAGGCCAAAATATATCAAGGTCAACCGAGTCTTGAGGTACTTAAGGTTGATAAAGACTATGATTAACAATCATTATTTCTCCATTATGAGAAAATTCCATACATTTATGAATATGAGAGGCCACAACTTCCATGGAGATAAGCCAAGAAAGACCAAGTTTGACTTGAAACTGATCAGAAGTTGGGATCACAATAAAGGTGACATCTAAGACTTTACCACCAAATTCAACAAGAAATTAAATAGAGCCATGGGAAGGATAAAGGAAACCATGTAAGTTTGGATCATAATATCACATTTATCATAAAAACCACATTGCAATTATCTACTAAAGAGATGCTCTTAATTTATCATATTCACCATGCAAGTAGAATCAATAAGGAAAACATGAGAGTGGAGGCCATTAACCTTTGAAATAATATATAGAGAACCATCAGGTGCTTTAATTTTCTCAGTAGGGTCAAAGGTAATAAAAAGCTCAGGTTCAGGTTTAGGTTTAGGTTTGGTTTGATCGATGAGGTTGGCAACATGACCGACATTGTGAAATTTATCATCATAATCAATAAACTAAGTCAACGATGAAGATGAAGGTTGGGTAGACTCAATGGTATTGGTTAAATTAGATGGAAAGGGGTTGATATATATTTTCAAGTTTTGATTAGGAGGTGCAACATTTTTGTTTCCTTGATCATTAACACCCTCAAAAGATATAGCATTAGAATAAATGAGGTCTTGGATAACAGATTTCAAATGGAAATTCTTTTCACTATCATGGTCTGGTTGATGATGGTATTGTGATGCAAAAGCATCTTGGGATCTTAGCAATCTTGCATCAAAAAAAAAAATCTTTTTTCCTATTTAATCAGTCTAGTGTTTCTGTTTGTAGTTGGTCTGTGTTTGATATTTTGTGTTGTGGTCACTACACTGTGTTTATGGCTTCATGTTGCACCTTATCCTATGATCACACACCATTTGATTGCATCACACGTGAAATTTTTTAGATTCTTTGCTTGACTGTCTTGTTATTCATTTTCTTGTTAAGTCATTGTGTTTTCTGATCATTCTCTAATCTTCTGATGGGAATCTCCGTACATGATCATGCCAGCTCATTGTTACATTTGAGGCCAAATTTATTGTATGATCGCATCCCTTTTTTCTTTCTTTGGAGGTTTCTCCAGATGATTTGGGTCCTGACCTATTTGTTGTAACATGCCTTCTCAATTATTGGGAAATGTGATCTTTTCTGGGCCACCCTAGCATTGTGATTGCTTTATAAGCTTATGGACATGTTCCTAAAGTGAAGGTGATCTTCATAATTTAATTTGGTGTTAGTTTGGCTAGGGTTTGTAAGGTTTTTTTAATCATAATCAGGCCTGTATTTTTGGAATGTTAGACTGCATGTTGCAGATCTGTTGTAAACAATTTTATGATAATAATAGAAGGTTGATCTCTCATTTCTATCCAAATTGTCTTATTGTTTGCATTGTGTTGTATTGGTTGCAAGGATTGGAATAATCTCCTTGAGGTTTCTCCATCATTAACTGCATCAAGTGGTATCAGAGAAAGATTTTTTAACCTAGGGGTTTCTTGTGGGGTGGTGGTTGAAAGGATCAGACCTACAGCTACTAAGTATAGTGAAAATGGCTAGGACAAATGCTAGAGGTGGAACTAGGAAACAAGATCCAGCGGTCTTAGATTTTTTGAGATAAATTCCTGCTAGATTGGAAGCAGTAGAGACTTCTCAGAGAAGTGGAAAACATATAGAAGATGCAAGTGATGAAGAAGGAGATGAAAAAAATTAGGAACTGAAAGTAGAGGGAAAGAACAACGGGGCATAACCGAAGTTGAATCATGAAAAGGAGAGGTTCATTAGAGCCTTGGCTAATGTTAATAAGAGACCTTATTTTAACCCACCTGATTATCATGGAAAACTGGATGTTGATAAATTGATAGATTGGATCATAGAGATGGACAAATATTTTGAACTTGAAGGAACTCATGAAGAAGAGAAGGTAAATTATGTCTGTACTAAGTTAAAATGACATGTATATCTATGGTGGGAACATTTGCAAATCGATCAGTAGAGAAGGGTTAAAGACAAGATCAAATCTTGGGATAGGATGGTGACGAGGTTGAAGGCTGAGTTTTTGACTGAGGACTACCAAGTAAGTTTGTTTAGAAAGTTGCAGAACTTGAAGCAAAGAGACCTAAGTGTTAAAAGTTATACTGAAGAGTTATACAAGTTGAACATCAGATCGGGTCATATAGATGATGAAGTTGGACAAGTTTCTCGGTATCTTAATGGTTTGAGGATGTCCATACAAGATGAAATCAATCTATTGCAAATTAGGAGTATGTAAGAGGCTTATAAGTGGGCCTGAAGGCTGAAGATAAGTTGAAAAAAAGGCATGGACAAAGACAAAGGGGTAGAGGATGAAGATTCCAAAGAGGTAGAGGCAGATCTTCTGTGGATCAGGGAAAAAGTGAGTTACAAGTTAAGGAAAATGATCTTTATAGAAGGAATGATAGAACTTCCTACTAGAATGAAGGACAAGGTAGTGGTGAAAGGAATAAGTCTAGTGGAACTTGTTTCAAATGCGATGAAGCAGGGTATTCAAGAAAGGTAACTCTGAGAAGAAGGCATAAGACAATAGGAGAACAATATTTGTTGATGAAGAGTCCACCAATTCAGTGAAAAATAATTAAGAAGAGAAAATCGCAACCTTGATGACTAGGAGGATCCTATACCACATAGAACAAGAGAAGGAGTCTATATAGAGGAAGTATTTATTCAAAAATAGATGTAAGGTACAAAATAAGGCGTTTAATGTTGTCATGACAATGGCAGTCCTGATAATCTTGTTTCAGAGGAGTTGGTTGAAAAATTGAAGTGTTAGAGGATGGAACACCCTAAACCTATCAAATTGCATGGATACAAGATGAACACAAGGTACTGGTAAGTGAACAATGCCTAGTTAAATTCAAGATTGGGAAGTATTATGATGAGGCTTTCTGTGATATTATGCCTATGGATGTGTTTCATATCTTGTTTGGTAGACCATAACAATATGATAAGAAAGCTATACATGATGGTTGAAATAATGTTTACACTATAGTTGCTAATGGGATGAATTTTTTTTGTTATCTTTAGAGGAATCTCTTAAGAGTGAATTATGTATTAGTGTAAGGATTTATTTAGTAGATGGTAGGAATTTTTTGGATGGTATGAAGCATAATAATGTGTGTTTTTCTTTAGTACCTAAGGAGTCTAAGAAGAATGTCTCGATAGAAGAACATCGTAAAGAAATCACTGGATTGTTGAATGAGTATGTTGACATCATATCAGATATTGTATCTAATGGATTACCACTGATAAGAAGTATTAGTCATTAAATCAATTTGATACCAGGGGATATTCTACCTAATAAAGAAGAATATAGGATGACACCAACATACAATGAAGAACTAAATAGGAAAGTGCAAGATTTGTTGTAGAGAGCGTTGATTAGAGAAAGTTTGAGTCCATGTGCAGTGTCTGCAGTGTTAGCACCTAAGAAAGATGGACAATGAAGGATGTGTACTGATTCAAGAGATATCAACCATAATACAATTAAGTATCAGTTTACTTTGCCATGGATGGATGGTTTTATGGATTTCTTGAGTGAAGATAAGTATTTCACCAAGATAGACTTGAAGAGTGGATACCATCATATTAGAATCAGAGAAGGTGATGAAAGGAAGACTGCATTTAAGACAAATGAAGGATTGTATGAGTGGTTGGTAATTCCTTTTGGATTGTGTAATGCACCTAGTACTTTCATGAGGCTAATGAATGAAGTCCTGAAGAGATTCTTGGGTAAGTTTGTTATTGTGTATTTGGATGATATCTTGATTTTTAGTAAGAGAAAAGAGGAACATTTGATGCATGTTAAACAAGTATTGTAGAGGTTAAGAGAAGAGAAGTTGTTGATAAACATCTGCAAGAAGTGTACTTTCATGAAGGAGGAGTTAGTATACTTGGGATTTGTAATATATGCTAAAGGATTGAAGATGGATCTTGAGAAAGTGAAATCCATTGTTGACTGGCCTACACGAGGGAATGTTGGCGAGGAAAGATCCTTTCATGGGTTGGTTAGTTTCTATCATAAGTTCATCAGGAACTTTAGTTAAATATATGGAGAGACGATTGAAACTATGAGAGGAGATAGAAAGGAGTTCAAATGGACACATAGAGCACAAAGGAGTTTTTCATTGTTGAAGCAGAAGGTGATAGAACAACCAGTGTTAGCTTTACCTAATTTCAATAAGGTATTTCAAGTAGATTGTGATGCTAGTGGAAATGTGATTGGAGATGTCTTGACTCAAGAAGGAAGACATGTTGCTTATTTTAGTGAGAATTTGAATGTTTCTAAGAGAAGGTATTAAGTGTATGATCACGAATTCTATGCTATAATCCAATATTTGAAGAAGTGGAGACATTATGTTTTACCTAGAGAGTTTATACTGTATACTGATCATCAAGCATTAAATTATTTGAGAAGCCAAGGTAAGTTGAATCAGAGACATATGTGATGGGTTGAGTTTATGCCGAGTTGTACATTTGTGTTGAAACATAAGAGTATTGTGTCAAATAAAGTTGTTGGTGCTTTGAGTAGGAGAAGGAATTTTTTGACTAAGATGAAGATTGTAGTATTAGGATTTGATGAATTGAAGGTCTTGTATGAGGACGATCCATATTTCATTGAACCTTGGAAGGATTGTAAGGAACCTATTGTTGTAGATATAAGAAAGTGGTTGGATTATTTCATTTAGTCTGGAATGTTATTCAGAGGTAGTCAATTATGTGCATCGAGGAGTTACATGCGAGATAATATGATTAAGAAGAAACATAGTGTAGGTTTAGTAGGACATTTTGGCATTTATAAGACATTATCTTTGGTAAGTGAGAATTAATTTTGGCCACAATTTTAGAAGGATGCGAGGAATCTTGTATAGAGTTGTAAGGTATGTCAAGTTGCAAAAGGTAGTAGTCAGAATGTGGGGTTGACAGTATCGGCTAGACCTTGGTAGGATATTAGTATGGATTTTGTACTTGGTTTTCCTAGAACATAGACCGTCTATGATTTTATCTTTGTGGTTGTAGACATATTTGCTAAGATGGCACATTTCATTCCTAGTAAGAAGACTACAAATGTAGTGCATGTAGCTGATTTATTCTTCAAGGAGATTGTGAGATTACATGGACTACCTAAGAGCATTGTTTCATACAGGGATAGTACGTTTGTTGGTTATTTTTTGAGGACACTTTGGAAGAAGATGAAATCTGATTTGAAGTTTAGTTCCAATTTTCATCCACAAACTGATGGACAAACATAAGTTGTGAACAAGAGTTTAGGGAACTTGTTGAGGTGTTTCGTTGGAGATAAGCCTAGAAATTGGGATTTAGTTTTTCTATAAGTAGAGTTTTCTTACAACAATTAAGTAAATAGGAGTATAGAGAAGACACCATTTGAAGTGGTTACTGGGTTTAATCCTAAGGGAGTAGCAGAATTAAGGGATATCAATCACAATGTTAAGAAGAGTGTTGAAGGAGAGAAATTTGTTGAGGTTATGAGATTGTTGCATGAATGAGTGAGACATAATTTGAAGGAAATGAATCAAGTTTATAAGAGGAGAGAAGACATGAAGAGGAGACATAAGAAATTTCAGGTTGGAGATGAAGTTATGGTATACTTGAAAAATGGAAGATTTCCTATTGGTACTTATAATAAGTTGAGGATGAGGAAGTTTGGTCCTTGTAAGATCTTGAGGAAATTTGGTTCAGGGATTGCATATGAGGTGGAATTACCAAAGGGTATGGATATATCACTAGTATTCAATGCTATAGGTTTGTATGGGTATCATGAATTCGATTTTAGTAGCAGTGAAGGATCAAATATTGGGTAGCAGTATCCTAAGAAGTAGATGGATCAGATAGAGCAGATTTTGGATAGAAAATTTGGTCGAAGTACAAGAGGTAAGGGATATATGGAAGATTTTTTTGAATGGAGGGATAGACTAGTAGAATATTCTTCATGGATTTCTCAGGCTGAGATTGACCACTTTGGTTTTCCTTTAGCCCTGGCAAAGTGAGAGTCTCACTTTGTAAGTACCTAGGGTGTTTGATGTAGGAGATGTTGGAAAGTGATGCATTTTTGGAGTGATTTGATACACTTTAGGTTTGTAATTTATGGCAACATATCTGGAGTGATGATCAATTGAAGTTCTTTATAGTTTTGGATGTGCAGATAGAAAAATGACTAAGGATAGTAAACAAAAATAAAGAGTATAGCAGTACATTTCTGGACATCAAAGATAATGTATGATGCATGGAGATGTGTTCTTAGAGGAAGAAATTTTGGAGTATGTATGACCTTCTGGTAAGTTTAATTGAGTTTTTGTGTTGATCACAGAGCGTTACAATTTTTTGAAGTCATGTGAAGACAAAGGAACACGGATACATGACAGGTGTACAGTCACGATGATTGAGGGAGTATGTCATGGACTCCTAGCATGCTAAGTTGGAACTATGTAAGAAAAATGAAAGCTACTACTGGAACTATCTAAGCATAGTTGATGCTTGTAATGTTCACCACTGAGATTTGATTGTAACAGAGCTATTTTTTATTGTAAGAGCAGTGTGATCAGTATACCTTTAACAATGTTTTGTATTCCCCTAACAGGGAAATGTACTAATGTAATATTCAAATCCTAATAGGGCTAGGTCTCCTAACAAGGACACTATAATTTTAGCGCATATTTATGGGTACCATCCCCACTAGGGTTTTCCCTTGGCCAAGGTTTCATCGACAACAATTTATGGTGTTATGAGTCATGTGTTGTGTGCTTATGTTCTTTTCATTTCAGTAATTCTATGGTTAAGTTGGAAATTATTAAGTTCATGTTTAAAGTACTGTAATACTAATTCACCCCCCCTCTCATTATTACTTACTCCTACCAGGAGCATCTTGGGATCTTAGCAATCTTACATCAAACAAAAATATTTGTTTTCGTGTTTGATCAGTCTGGTGTTTCTATTTACGACCGATCTGTTCTTGATATTTCATGTTGCGCTCACTATAGTGTTTTTGTGGGTTCATGCTAGAACTTATCCTATGATTACACATCATTTAGATTCGTAGTGCGTGAGATTTTGTAGATTCTTTTCTTGACTGTCCTGTTCATCATTTTCCCGGTCATTCATAGTGTTTTTTTATCATTATCTGATCTTCCGATGAGAATCTCTGTACGTGATCATACACTATCATTGTTACATTTAATGCTGACCTTATTGTATGATCACATCTATTATTTATTTCTTTGGAGGTTGTTCTAGATGATTTGGGTCCCGACCTATTTGTTGTAACACATTTTCTCAATTATTTGGAAATATGATCTTTTCTAGGCCGACATGGCGTTGTGATTGAGTTATAAGATTATGGACTTGTTCCTAAGGTGTAGGTGATCTTCATAAGATTATTTGGCATTAGTTTGTCTAGGTTTTGTAATGCTTTTCTGATTATAATTAGGCATGTATGCTTGGCATGTGAGACTGCATGTTGAAGATCTATTGTAAATAATTTTCTGATGCAGATGTCCAAAAATATTAATATTATTATTACTTTCCCTCTTATTCCTCTAACTACTTAATTTAAATCAATTAAATAGTTTCATTTGCTAGTATTTATCAATGATCAAATACTATTCCAATGTATTTTATTTAAATACATTTGTCTCATGAAATTCCCTTTTAATAAATTATATTTATTAAAATACCTCCATATTCCTAATTCTTCTAAACTATGATTTATTCAAATCTAATTTGAATTATGATCTAAACCCTAGCTTGGAACCTATTAATCCAACCTAGAGACCTACCCTATCCCTACTCTACTCCCATCACCTCATTTCCTAAGCATATTTCCCCACCTTACTATCCTTTGATCATGCTTAAAGGGTGATTCCTAACCTTTTTAAGGCTAATGGAATGCTCACCCACATGGGGAAGT
Organism: Thuja plicata; assembly: GCA_018584345.1. Taxonomy (NCBI): domain Eukaryota; kingdom Viridiplantae; phylum Streptophyta; class Pinopsida; order Cupressales; family Cupressaceae; genus Thuja; species Thuja plicata. The sequence goes on along the minus strand of MU224782.1, from coordinate 2,020,289 downwards.
TCTCTCCAAAATGGGCACTCACCCCTCTTAAATTCTTCTTACAATTTTGTCTCTCACTTGGAAATGTTGAGCCACTCAACATTTAATGCCAAGTTTGACTCAAAATTGGCCATCCTTTCAAGCCTATGTGTCCCTTATGTGGCTCTTATGTGGATGAAACATAGATGCCACATCATCCAAGCCCTCCTCTTCTCTCCCAAAAATCTATAAATAGAGGCCTTCTCCTCTTCATTTGACATCTCTCAATTTGCATTGTTATCATGCTAGATTTGTTTTAGATTTTCATAGCTAGTTTTCATGCTTATAGTTTCTTGTTTAATTCACATAGAAATCACATGCTAGGCTTGAATTTGGTTAAAATGAATCATAGTTGGATTATAGTTGTTACTTTTCATCTTTCATAGCCTCAATCTTGCATAGTTTGCATATCATCTCCATGGCTAATTTAGATCATCTTGTGAAGAATTTGAGACTAGTTCCTTATACTAGCTCTTGAATCCCTTCATTGTTATCAATCTTGCATTGCATTGGGGATTCACTTGCAAATTGTGTGTGTTTGAGAGAGCACAGCCACATTTAATCAAAAAGAGCAAATCAAAATGAGTAGAATAGGGTGCATTTTTACTTGTTTTTAGCTCAATCTGATGTTATGTTGAAGTCTTGTTTGGTTATTGCTTCTTTCATGAATTCTATGTGCTAACCCACTAACGTTTTATGTTTGAGCTTTCTCCCAACAGATAGAAGATTTCCCCATACTACACCTGATAATAATAGAAGTTTGATCTCTCATTTTCTATCCGTCTTGGCTTATTGTTTCCATTGTGTTGTATTGGCTGCAAGGATTGGAATGATCTCCTTGAGGTTTCTCCATCCTTGAATATATCATATTGGCAGAAAGATTTGTGATCAAAATGTTTGGGAAAAGGTTTGGAAGTGTCAATTGGATTAAGAAGAGGAAGTGTTAACACATCAACATTAATAAAATTCAACATCACATTATGCACACATTCAGAAAACTAAGTAAAATTACGAGCAGGTATAAAGATAGATGAAAAAGGAGCCACACCTTTGGATGTTGTTGTCACTTTCTCATCAACATTGTTGCCACTTTCTCATTAACATTGTTGGATGAATTGTTGATTTTGATGAATGTTTTTTATTTCTAAAATTTGTTGAAATTTTTAGATATGGCATCACTCTTATCAACCAGAGCCATTATAATGGTTCTCTTAAACTGACTGACTTGAAATTGATAATTATACATCACTACACATATTGAGTAAAATAAGAGAATTTAGAATGTAGAATCTTATCTCTAATATATTTTTGTAAATTAGCAATAAAAATGTGTTGTACATCAATATCAGACATAAGGTAAGAAATATGAGGATGCAAATGGTTAAATATACCAATAGAACTAGTCACTTTTTCTTTAACACCTTGTTTACAATGCATTAAATCAATCAAAGAAATTTAAGGACCAATGTTGTTTTGAAAATTTTCAATGAAAGCATTATCAAGCTTTTGGAAGGAATATATAGAATAAGGAAGCAAAGAATAGTATCATTGAAAGGCTTTGTATCGAAAGCTTCTAGTAAAAAACTTAGACATGAACCTATGGTCATGAGGGAAATCACTGCACAAGGTTTGAAAGGTTTTTGACGTGAGTCAAATGGTCACCCTTTCCATTATCGGTTTCAAGATGAGGAATCTCCATGTATTGTGGGATAAAAACACAAATGATATCCAAAGACAAAGGAATAGTGATATCACAAGTAGTGATGTTGAACGTGGATTGAGTCATTGAAGCAATTTTTTGTTGCAAGGAAGACATAGTTTTAGCCAAGCAATAAATGGTAGGATCATTAGAAAGAATGGTAGGAGGAGATATGTTTGGAGCATTATGAGAGAGTGAAGGAATGGTTGAATATGAAAAGGGCACACTATGGTAAGTGAGAATGGATGAAGGAAATGAAATACACGAAACTTGAAGGAATAGAAGGAGAAATAGGATTAGGGAAACTAACATGTGTAGGATTGATATTTTGAGTGAAATTTGTTATGATAGGTGAAGCATAAGTGGAGACACTAGGAATTGAAGTAGAAATAGGCTTAAAGGTCTCAACACTAGTGGTAGGAGGAATGAAACCTAGCTCTTGAGCATAATCTCTAAGAGGATTAACATTGTTATCAATGAGACGAGAGATACAAAACAAGATGTTAATAACACGTTCATTGTGGATTATCTTTCTCAAACCTTATACAATGGAAATGACCTTAGGATTAGGGTTTTCTTGTCCTAACCATTCTTCAAATTTCTCAAAGTCATTGGAAATATTTTGGAATTGCATAGGAGGAACCCTTAAAGCATAATATTCATCATGAGAAGAATGGGAAGATTTTTTCTCCATTATAGGATTGATTCCATTAGTATGCATGTTGGTATTATCAAGATTCCTAGGAAATAAAGAAGGCTCAGGATCAAAGGATCCCATAAGTCTATGACTTCTGCTAACCAGAGTACTATAAGTAGGAATAAAAGTGGTAACAATCATGCACATGGAAATAAAAGGAAGGATATAGATCTAATGTAATTTGAAAGAGATATGCAATAATAATTTTATTATGAAAAGCACATCTAAAATGCAAAGCTGTAATGTAAAACATACACAAGTAGATCTAGAAACTAAATAAATTTTATAAAGAAATAAACCTATAGATCTATATGCATAAAATGTGATAAAGATATGATCTAATATAATGCATACAAGGAAATCTAGACACAAAATTATAATGAAAATGTAATATGTTGAGTTCACCAAAATGTATGGGGAAAATAGTGAATAATGCTAAGATGTAGATCACTCACTAAGATCTTGTATACATTGGAATACAAACCCACCTTTAAGCAAAATATAATTAGCAAAACCAAAAAGGAGGAAGGGTGCTAATGCAAGATCTACGTCCAAGGGGGTTTTGGATTCCTAAAAGGATATGATAAATGTGTTAAAGGATCAATCTGGTCTAATAAATTAAATGCAAAGGAAAAGAGGGAAGAATAAGAGCACTTGGAAAAAAGATGGAGAAGATATAAATTTGAATCTGAATCTGTCTATCGTCAAAATCTCAAATCCTATTGTAACTGCAGATCTGGAAAAAAAGGACCTTAATCTATCTGTCCTAAAATCTTCACTAAAAGAATAAGGACAAGTCAACTTTTTGGGAACAACTAGTGGACTAGTTGACTTGTTCATGACAAAAACTGATGAAACTTTCTCGGATCCTAAAACTGCACATGTACTGCCCAAATCTAGAATTATAGCTTTGCAGCCTATTCCTCCACACAAAAAAATGGGAAAAGGGTTTTGGAAAGCTATTTGCCATGGTCAAACCCCTATTTAGGATTTAACCTTGAAATATGATAAAAATTAGAAAAAGGACAGAAATGTAAAAGGTGATTTGTTGATTCACATTGTATGAAACCCTCATGAATGGATGTAGTAATCACTCAAATCCATGAAGATTCTTGAATGTGCTTGAAATCTAAAGAGTTGACCTTGGAATGAGATGTATAATCTGTTAGGAATAATAAAACTGAGTTGGGGGGGGGGGTTGAATCAGTTGTATGCTAAATAGTTAAACTTTAAACTTTAAACCAATTACTTAATGCAATTCTGAACACTTCAAAAATAATACCATAACACAATTATCTTTTTCAAGGAAACCCTATTAAGGGAAAAACCATGGTGGTAATTAGTACCCACAAATGATGCACTAGGAATATTGTATCCCTATTATAAGATCTAGCCCTGTTAGGAGATGATTATTACATCCAGTACAAGTCCATGTTAAAGGACAGATCCTGTTAAGAGTCTTCTCAACTCTGTTAGGAGTTGAATGAAATTATGAGCTCATTTCCCAAGCACACTACCCAAATTGAAGGTTAAATCCACATTTTGAAGGTCAAACCCACCTTGTGGACACACTGTTTAAAATGAAGTATAAGAGTATACTTATAACAGTGAACTGAATTATAGAAACTTGCTTTGCCTATACAGTTCCAATGAAGTGCAATACAAATATAATTACTGCTCTACATCCAGCATAACTTGCATCCACATGCCCGCAACATCCAATAAATCCAATTCATACATTTATACATCAAGACACTTCTTTCCTTTATACAAGTAACAATAAACAATTAGGTCGGCCTATTAAGACTTCCCCAATGCACAAAAAATTACATAGACCCTTTCCAAGATACACTCAGTACCTTACACAAGTATTTATCAAATATAAATTATTAGTTACACGCCAAGATCCATAATTCATGCTCGCTAATCATTAATCACATTACATCTATGTAGTCGACCCCACATAGGTCTTCGCTAATCCACATGCCTCATCTAACATCATCAAGAATCTGATGACCCAAGAATCTTAAGGAATTTTCTCTTATGTATTTTTTTATCATGCCTTAAGCTCGCATGACATAACTCATGCTCGTATCAAATTTATCCAAAAAAATCAAAGACCATCTCTGTCTTAATCCTTTGTCATTTCTTTGTAACCAGTCTTTACCAGAACAACTATAACTCATGCAAATACCAACATAAGATCCAGCGACCTTAGACATAAGATATATAATCATTCTTCTACATAGATCCATGCTCACATACTTTCATATGCCATACACTATCTGTACACATCTGTCAATCTTGCATGTACCTACAATAACTAATATTTTTGAAACTTCTAATGCATCCAACTGAAACATATGTTAACATCAATGAAAAAATATGAATTTCAACACCTCAAAAGAAAATTACAACAATCTCCCCCTTTTGCATTGATGGTGACATATGAGAAAATCCATCAACTCAAAAGTATCTTTCTTAATACAATCTTCTCAACATCCTCTTCACATCTCCCCTTAAAAAAATAGGGATTTTCATTTATATCTCTCCCCTTTGACATCAATGGAAAAGGGTGCCATAGCTCTTTCCCTTCTCTGCACATCCCTCCTCTGCAAGGTGTATCTTTTTCAAATCTTCATGCCTGCAATACACTAGATGTTTGATCACACAAATAGCTTCTATTGTATTCCTATGATCACTACCGCCAAGGAGTAGATACAAGTATCAAGTCCAAAGAATAATATAGCTCTAATAACTTCTATACTGATACTACTTAAGTGATTAAAAGGGGGTAATTTTTATTATGGTCTTATGTTATATTACTTCCGCATTGTTACTCATTTTACAATAATTTTATGTTGGAAAGTGATCAATTTTGTGTCTTATGATTCACTTTTGGTTGTCATTTATGGCAACACATCTGGCATATTGATCTGGAGTTAAGTTTTGGTGATTCTGTTCTAGAATCAACTAAGTATAGAGCAGAAATACAGAGGTATTCTGGGTATTGAAGATCAAGATCGACGAGTTAAGATGAGAGAGTTTAGAGGGAGATTATATGGGGTATGTAAGACCTACATCTAAGATCAATTTAATTTTGGTAAAGTTTATAGAGAGTTACAGTGAAATGAAGACAGGCGACAACAACATAACAATGATACAAAGAAGTTGAACTAAAGTGATGATTTGGGGAGTATGACGTGGACTCCTAGGAAGCTAAGATGGATTATGATTTTTGATAATCTATATTTTGATCATGTAAGAGCGTCAACTATGTATTTGATATTTACTTTATTAATTGTATTTTGTATTGAGAGCCGACTATGTAATATTTGGTTACTTTAAGAGAGTCAACTTGGTAAAGATAAAGATATATATTTGAATGTTGAGAAAGGTATGATGGTGGAACATATGATATGAGAGATGTGAATGATAGAGTAGAGGTTTGACAAAGATCATTGAAGAGCTATGACTAGAACTATCTAAGCATTGAAGATGCTTGTTTTGTCATTACTAAGAACACTTTGTAAAAGAAATATATTGTAAGAGTTGTAAGCTCAGTTGGCCCCTAACAGGGTGTTTTTGTTGGAATTAATGGGAAGTATGTACTGAGAGGGGAGGGGTGAATCAGTACCTTTATCCTTTAAGTTATCAAATGTTTATCCAACCATCTGTTCTACACTATCTTGATGTAAGATATATCAATTCATAAACTTAACCATACATGTGAACATTCATAGAAACATCCATGAAAGTAATTGACACATAACACAAGATATGATATCACAGAAAACTCATGCTAGGAAGTAAAAAATGCGGCGGGGATGACACCCACAAATTATTCACTATCTATAGATTGGAAGGGGCCAGTTAAGGCTTACAATTTGAACACTTCTAATGATCTACCCGGTTAAGAGTATCAGTGGAGACCTGTTAAAGTATACTCTATTAAGAGATTTAACAACACTATTGAGTGTGCATTTGGTTAAGATATTTATAGTTGGATTGTTAAATCCACCTTCCTCAAAAGGATTTTTACACTTTGCTTCATTTGTTAGAATGTAAGAAAAATAAAATTTGACCTGGTGTATGCAATCTCCTATTGTTGATTATAGATCCATTCAAGTTTTCATGAATAAGTATATCATCTAATGTGATTGAATAATACCTCTGATGCTTGTTAGTCTCTGTTCTTGGTTCTTGCTAACCAAATTCACCTTTTTCTATTCTGGTTCTTGAAAAATTTAATATGATCCATAGATGTGCTTGTATGCTTCATTAATCCTCTCATATCCTTTCACATCATCTCATAACGAATGATTACATCATATATTTATAAGATAGATTGACCTAATCAAGTTTCACGTAAAACAATGTTAACTCTAAGATCACAAGATTACAACTTTACCTTGATCTCCTAGTCTATGTGTTTTAAATCAGTTAGACTGATTAAAGCACTTACATTCATGTTTCTTGTCCCTAAAGAAATGCTTTTAAAAACAAATCAAGACTCTATAAATAGAACATGACTATTTTATCTGATGTGGAAGTCAAATCCACTTTTTGCAGGCTGCAACTAACTTTTGGTTTATGTCAGTCGGTTATGCTCTGAAGTCAGTTAGACTAATTTTTGGTGTTCCTGCTTGAACTGTCTCTCAAGTTCCTCTGTGACTGTTCTTTCAGTTTGCACTATGAACTTCTTGTTGGTTTTTACTTTCGGGTTCCTCTTAATCCTTTCCACTTTGCAATTTTGGTTTACACACAAAATTGTGTCGTCAATTTTCTTTGTACTTAGCAGTTTTTGGTGATCTCTTACATCTGGATTTTTAGTTTTCTCTTTGTCCTATCTTTCGATGTATGCTTATCAAAAGTGTTGTTTTCATACTAATGGCAAAATAATGTCATCAATCTCCCGCTTTGATATTAGTATCAAAAAATGATATGTGAAAAATACTAATAAAATGTTAGGTATGTACAACATATATAATCCTTAGTCATTTCATGACTCCTCCTATGTTTATGCTGGTATATCATTATTTTCCCCTTTTTCTGCAGTACTGTATAGTTTCCTATCTGTACATATCATATATTTCCCCCCTTTTTTGTTATTATGGGCAAAGGTGTATACCTTATAGCTTATAAAAATGTGAAAGTGTGAAGACTTCATGTCTTCCATCATCTTCTACCATTGGTCCATTAGGTTCTCTAGAGTCATGTGCTCGAGTGTAATCCTTGAGTGCATATCATAGATATTGTCTGCTATAGACATCTCAAGGGTTGCTATCAGTTGTTTTGCTGAACTGATATGCTATTGAAGCAGTGTTAGATTTGGTAGAAGTTGATCCTGGAGCTTGGTGACCTCTTCCCTAAATTGTGTTTCTTCTTCCCACAGTTCTTGCCTTAACCTTTTTATCTCATTAATATTTTCATAATGCAACTTAATTGCATTGTCTCCGGTGGTTAATCTTTTAGCACTATTAGCTAGATCAGAATCTAAATTTGCTATGTTCCTTAGTGAATTTATCCAGTGTGCTTAGTTTTTGAATCAAGGAAATAACTTCAGCAATAATAGGATCTAATTCACTTATGAATTATGAAAGCTTTACCTTGTTAACTGCCACTTCTTGACTAATATTTTCAAATAGCTTGTGCTGATATTTCTACTCTTGTCTCTCTTCAATTGCCTTCTTTGCATCAATGTTCTGTGTTTTAATGACTTCTTTGAGAGTGACTAGTTGATCAAGTGTTGGTTTATTCTGATCAACATCAACGTTGGGTACAATCTGGTGCAAGATGTCCCTAGTTGTTTCTAGCACCATGGAGTCTCGGTGCTGCTTCCTTAGCTTCTCCTGCAATGCCTTCCTATGGCATATTTCATCGTATTATTTTAGTGCTTCATAGTCAAGTGTAGTTGGGTCACATTTGGGGATCTCAATGATTTCATCTAGATTGACCTCCAACTTACTCTTTTTGGCTTTCTTCTTCTTCTTCTGAGTTTCACTTGAGTGTAGAACCATAGCCATCTTCTCGGCTTTGTCTGTGGTAATGGATGAAGTTACTTGTGGTGTTGCTTCTTTTTTCTGTTGTGCATCAGTGTTAGCTTGTCATTTTTTAGTAGACGTCTCTACATCAACCTTTACATTATCTGTAGAAACTATTTCGGTTTCCTCAGGAGTGCCATCTTTAGGTTTTCCTCCTTCATCGGTGTCATTGTGCACTTTATCTATCTTTGTCTATGCATCCTTCTCGGTTGTGTCTCCATCTTTTTGCTTTGATTCTCCTTTTGTTATAGTTTGAGTGTCTCCGATATCCTTCTGATCATCGATGTTGTCTTTCTTTCCTTCATCCCTTGCATCCTCAGGAATGCTTGACTCTTTGTCAGGTGATTTGTCTTTTTCTTGAAGTATATTGATGGCTTGCATCAATATTGGTAGGTTGCTTGGTATATTCACCTGTGAAGTATCAAATGTCTTGTCCTTTGTAACAGTGACATCTTCATCCTTTTCTATTTCTTATGTTGGGTCATCGGTTATGTCGATGACTTTGTTATCCACAATGTTGTCCTTAGTGGTGTCTGACCACATTTCATCAGTAACTTCCACATTCTTGTTGCCATTTGTGTTCATTTCTTCTTTATCTAACTCAACTGATGTGTCATCTTCTGCATCTTTTATTATTATGTGTTCTTGAGTTGCCTGATTGTCATCTTGTAGTTGTTCTTTTTTGGGGCTTGCTTCCTCAATAGGTCTATTGAGTATTTTACTCCAAGTTTTGTGACTTTATTTTTCAATCTCTATAAGCCTCCCTTCAAGAAATTTGTAGGCTCTCATCTTGGGTGATAACTCCTTTTTATGGTTCTCCATCATCTCATCAATTTCTTCCCTCTTGGATTCAGGAGGCATAAGAGAAACAAGTAATCTTTCTCTTATCTCCTTCTCATTGTTTAATGCAAATGACCATCTGGCATATAATCTGTCCAAGAGTTCCTTTGGTACATTATTACATTCAAATTGAATTGGTACGTACTTGAATTTGTACATCTTTGCAATGATGGCATCTTCAACTTTGTTTTGATCTTTTGGATCCAGTTTTAGTCATCTTCCTATCTTAGAATCTGTAATAGATCCTGGATTTGTACTAATAGATTTACATACCTCATTAATGCTTTCTGGAACCTTAATCTTTTCTTCTTGAACACCTTCATCTTTTTCTGTGTGGTCGATTTCCTCTTGTAGGTTCTAACTTTTCCTTTCTTCAAGGGTGAAGGACTTGAGTTTTTAGCTATTTGGCTTCTTGTTCTTGAAGTAGATGTGGTTCTTGGCTTCTTTTTTGGTGTTGGAAATAGAGTATCCGACTCTGTAGACTCATAGTCACTTTTTTATTCAGCCTCACTGACGAGTCACTATCCTTTAGTTTCTTCCTTTTGCTCAGTTTCCTCTTCGGTAACTGACAATATTTTCTTAAGATTCTTGACCATTTTATCTTTCTTTCTGTCAAATTTCTTCACAACCAATCCAGTTTTGATTCTTGATTTGGCCTCTTCATAGGTTCCAAACTTTGGTTATTTCTTGTCCAATGGTTCATTTATCAATGCATCAATTGCATTGGATGCTTGATCAATATTAACCTCATATTCCAAATTTTGTAACCATGTTGTCCTTGTGATGAAGGCTGCTCCCCTTAATGCCACAAACACATAACAAAAACAGAGAAGCAACAACAATTTGCAAGAACAGAAAATGGGCTTCTTATTATCTCCACAAATGTGGAATTACAAACTTTCAGAATTACAATATGCAAAGCCACATGGGCATTCCCCTTACAATATTCTGTAGGACAAAGCCTCGAATTATTATCCAGATCTACCCCGAACTGTCCCGAACCGCCTAAGACAACACTCTGGGCCTTCTTTATATAGGCAATTTCCACCGTCCGAGAAGGTTCCAGAGATTTAGCCCTTAGGGCTGACCAAACTTAGAATTATTTTATTTTTCAATTTAGTACATCAAAGTCAGCTCAAAATAACTTTTGAAACCCAAACAAAAATTTTGAATGAAAATTATTTTCTGCTATTTCAGGTGGCCCAACTTCCGGAGACCATAAGTCATCACCAGTTGAGCCGATTGACTATTATAACCCCATCTTGGAAATGCCACGAAGCGCTCTACAACACTTGAATTAAGCAAACTTCATTCAACCCAAGTTTTGACCTCATTCGGGGCCTCTAAAGTCTCCAAAACTGAGCTTGAAGTTTCTGTACCCTGTTTTCAATACCGAAAATTTTCAATAACTTCAAAACTAGACCTGATCTAGCCATGAAACTTTACTGACAGGCTGATATGACTGAGATGAACCTCCACATGAAAAATCAGAACATTCTGAGATCGTATGACCAACTTACTAAAAATAGCAAGTTTCCATAAATAGCAGCTCTGCACAAGGTAGCCCTTATTGAAA
>MU224782.1:1977373-2004745 GCA_018584345.1 Thuja plicata | reverse complement strand
TGGGCTTCTTATTATCTCCACAAATGTGGAATTACAAACTTTCAGAATTACAATATGCAAAGCCACATGGGCATTCCCCTTACAATATTTTGTAGGACAAAGCCTCGAATTATTATCCAGATCTACCTCGAACTGTCCCAAACCGCCTAAGACAACACTATGGGCCTTCTTTATATAGGCAATTTCCACCACCTGAGAAGGTTCCAGAATTTTAGCCCTTAGGGCCGACCAAACTTAGAATTATTTTATTTTTCAATTTAGTACATCAAAGTCGGCTCAAAATAACTTTTGAAACCCAAACAAAAATTTTGAAGGAAAATTATTTTCTGCTATTTCAGGTGGCCCAACTTCCGGAGACCATAAGTCATCACCAATTGACCCGATTGACTATTATAACCCCATTTCAGAAATGCCACAAAGCGCTCTACAACACCTAAATTAAGAAAGCTTCATTTAGCCCAAGTTTTGACCTCATTCGGGGCCTCTAAAGCCTCCAAAACTGAGCTCGAAGTTTCTGTACCCTGTGTTCAATACCAAAAATTTTTAATATCTTCAAAACTAGACCTGATCTAGCCATGAAACTTTACTGGCAGGCTGATATGACTGAGATGAACCTCCACATGCAGAATCAGAACATTCCGAGATCATATGACCAACTTACTAAAAATAACAAGTTTCCATAAATAGCAGCTCTGCACAAGGTAGCCCTTATTGAAAAGAAAACATAAATATTTTTGGGTAATGCAAGATTGCCCTTACACCCAGGATGCTCCTGCATCACCTTGGTACAACAGGTTTGATGTATGTGTGGTCGGTGTCAACCATAAAACATATATCATTCTTGAATTTCTCTATAAGTTTTTCAGGGATCCTAACCCTTTTCTGCATTCGGTCCTTGAATCCTGTAAATTTTTCATGCATGACTGTTTCAAATTTGTCCCCCAGTGATGTTATGTATTCACTAATCTGCATGGTGACCAGTTTTGTGGCGTCCCATTTTACATCTCCTACTGATGGAAATGATTCTTGAAAGTAAAAGAAAATGCACATGATAAGTGATCCAAACTTACATGTATTTGTCTTAGCATTTCTTATAGTCCTCAAGTTTTCTTCTAGCTAGCTCAGTAGAAGTGCCTACAGATCCAACTAAGTACCTTTCTTTACAATCTTGTATGTTGTATCTACTATACCGGATGCTATGGTGTTCATCATTCTTGCCTGGAAGAATTTATAACCTAGAACACATGCTCCAAATTTAAGTTCATCATCGATTATAGTAGATACCTTCAGTCCTCTGCCATCACACTTTTCTCTTGTGTTCTTCTCAATCTCAACCTTGGGTGGGTGTTTTAATGCTTTTACCTTCTCGGTTACAGGGTAACCAATGACTTCAAGAATAATATCTCATGTTATCATCTTAGGCTCATCTAGCCATAGTTTGTGATTGTGCATTCAGATCAGTACTAACTAGATTCCACTCAGTTTTGAATGGCTTCAGGAAAAATAGGGCATTAGTGAGCCCTTTCAACTCTATGTGTTTATGTTCATCTTTTATGGATCCATCTTCATTACACAGCTTCTTGTAAGCTTGTTCCACCTCTAAATCACCAATTTCTACAATATTGCAGTGGATATAAGTTCACATGTCTTCGATGAGAAAAACCCTAGCTGGTATTCGCAAGAATGCTCTAGCATTGTTGGGTTGTGATGCAACCTCAGGGAAAATCTTGTAGTGAGGTTCCTTACATGTAGAGTTCTTGATGAGTTTAACCTCATCCTTCTTGATGTTCTTCTATTTGGTGATTCTTGAGGTTGTGGTTATTGTTTCAAAGAATTTAGGGCTTTCTAAAAAATGTGTAAATAGATTTCTTGGTTGTCGTAGAAACTTACTGTTTACACCCGTAGTGGTCACTGATCTGTTGGAGTTCTCTGGGTCGAGTTGAAGTCGCTCTGTGATGTTGTTTGTTGTTTTATTAATTTTCACTCTCGTTGCTATGCTCTGGTCGTGGTGAATAATGAAACCCCTTTGTCACCCTTTTATAGGCATTTTCCCTAAAAGAGAGTCATTAATGCTCCACCACTCCTTGGTGTGTGAAGACTGAGTTCGTCGGTTAAAAAATTAAATTCTCTCTTCGGTGAAAACGTGACATTTCAAGACGGTCATTTATCTCTTTTCTTTTACCAAATGGTTTCAGTGTTATGCGCAAACAACTTATTCAACTTTCTTGATTACCGACGAGTCTCGGTTTACACTAGCAACTTTTTCTTTCTCATGTTGACCGACAATTCTCGATAAGTGTAGGCAGTTTTAGCTTTGAGTATATACCGATGGATTTCGGTATGTATTTCCTGATGAAATAGTTATCATAGATTTAAACAAGTAATACCATGATGCATCTTTACTTATGCTAATTTGGAATTTCATCAACATATTATGGAACTGATGTAAAATAATACATAGTGTAATGCAGTTCCATACTTACTTGTTCTGCTTAGGTGGGGTTGGTGATGTCACCAAGTCCATTGGATGGGGTGTCACCATTTGCATTTCTTGGTCCAGCTTCATCATTGTTTGAATCTCTTCTCCACATTTTGTCTCTCATTCTCTAGATGTCTTAAATGGTGTTTTGATTGGGATATGTGCTGGTCTCTGTCATTCGGCCTTTGCAGTCTTTCTTGAGATGACCAACTTTATGACAATGTAAGAATGCCATTCTGGGTTTAGTCCAGCCTCTAGACTTTCTAGTCCACCATCTATACAGTTTGCAGCAATGTGACCAAATCTTCCACATGTTGTACAATTTTTCCAAGTGTTGTAATCCCATACATACTAGTTACCGACTCTTTTCAGTTGATAAGGAGTTTCTTGACCTTTAGGCTTCCATGCTTTCTTTTTATTTTTCTAGCACTCAAGAGTTCTGTGCCCATTCATTTTGAAAGTAGGACAGTATTTTTCCATGTAGGTTTCCTTCTTTGGTTGTTTCATCTCAGACTTACATTCATATGCTTTATGTCCTTTCTTGTTACATTTATAACAAAATCCTATGAATGTAGATGTGGATTTAGGAATACCTTTCATTTTGCCTCTGCATACATTTGATGTGTGGTCTTTCTTTCCACAGTGATTGTATGTTATCTTTCTTGGTCTTGGATTTGCATAGACTTTCTTTGTATTAGCTTGATTGGGTGATTCTCCATTCTCGTTAAAGCCTAGACTACTGTTGTTGTTGACTCTTCTTTGTCCTTCAAGAAAATCATCCATCCTTTTATTTCTTTCTTCAGCTTTCTTTATAATGTCATTATGCTGCTGCTGAATTCTTATTTCACGTTTCAACTTTTCATTCTCATCCCTTAGCTCACCGATAGATTCTATTCTTTCAATGAGTTCAACATCATTCTATTTGCCTCTTGACTCATAAGAATAATCTAATTTGTGATCTCATGTTGATGCTCTGTAAGTCTTTGTATTTCAGACTCTTGCTCTTGTAGCTTTTTTGTAATCTTTCTTCTATCATTAATAGCTAGTGTTATTTCTTTCTCAGCTTGTCTATCACTGTTCATGACATCAATCATTCTTACCATCTATGTCTCTTGACCGATTTGCAGAGATTTTACTTGTCCAGCCAGATGTTGATTGATTTCGTTTAGGCTTGTTATGCTTTCTTCTGATGTCTCTGATGCTTTGCTTGTAGTTGATCCTGAAGACTCAAATAAATATGGTATCTCTTCCTCATGGTAATATGTTTCATTACAACGAGTTTCCATAATCTTTCTTTCATCTAACAACTATCTCATATTGATCCTAGCTTCTTTATATTGCTCATAGAATATCTAAATTTCTAGCTTCTTATTCACAATACTTTTGTCAAGTCTGTACTTCTCCATTATATGATCTTTTCTTTTAAGCCTTTAAGCTTTTCCAAAGAAGAGACTTAGCTCTTATACCAATTGTTGGAATTAATGGGAAGTGTGTATTGAGAGGGGAGGGGTGAATTAGTACCTCTAAAACTTTTGTATCTTTTAACCTTTATCCTTTAAGTTATCAAATGTTTATCCAACCATCTGTTCTACACTATCTTGATGTAACATATATCAATTCATAAACTTAACCATACATGTGAAAATTCATAGAAAAATTCATGAAAGTAATTGACACATAACACAAGATATGATATCACAGAAAACTCCTGTTAGTAAGTAAAAACTACAATGGGGATGGCACCCACAAATTCTTCACTATCTGCAGATTGGAAGGGGTCAGTTAAGGCTTACAATTTTATCACTTCTAATGATATACTCAGTTAAGAGTATAGATGGAGACCTGTTAAAGTATACTCTGTTAAGATCTTTATAAACATAGTTGAGTGTGCACTAGGTTAAGAGATTTATAGTTGGAGTGTTAAATCCACCTTCCTTGAAAGGATTTTTACAGTTTGCTTCACTTGTTAGAATGTAAGCAAATTACAATTTGACCTGGTGTATGCAATCTCCTATTGCTGATTATAGATCCATTCAAGTTTATATGAATAAGTATATCACCTAATGTGATTGAATAATACCTCTGATGCTCGGTAGTCTTTGTTCTTGGTTCTTGTTAACCAAATTCACCTTTTGCTATTCTGGTTCTTGAAAATTTCAATCTGATCCATAGATGTTCTCATATGCTTCATTCATCCTCTCATAAGACATCATCTCATAATGAATGATTGCATCATATATTTATAAGATAGATTGACCTAATCAAGTTTCACGTAAAATAATGTTAACTCTAAGATCACAGGTTTACAACTTTACCTTGATCTCGTAGTCTATGTGTTTTTGTAGACGCCTAAAACTGGGCAGGTGTCCTAGAATCATTCAAATCTGCAAATCTCAGCTAAATGCTCCAATTTTCATCAAAATGGATCAAAATCAAATTCAAATGGACATTTATCAATCAAATGGGACAAAATCAATTTAAATCAAAGGATTAATTAACCATGACATCAAATAATCAAATATAAGCCTAAAAGGATCAATCAAAATTATATAATTGATTTTAATCAATTAATTGTATAGTTTAAATCAAAAATCAAATTGAACCTATTCATCCCTACATGGATAATTTAATTAATTGACTGAATTAAATAATCCTAATATCTCTCAACATGAATTTGAGAAACCAATGGGAATTGAGAACACAAAGCACATGGATCACTCCTAAATTCGAATCTCAATCACTCAAATTTGTCCCTTTGTCCCAACCTTTGAGACAATCATTTAAATTGTTCCCCCATTTGAAACCATCTCAAATCATTTCACTCAACCAAGGCTTAATCATGATCAAGTAAATCTACCCCCTATAGTTGGGAATTCGCTATAAATACAAGCCATTTTTCAACATAATCATATCCTAGAAATTTGAATGCAAAGCACCAAACCTATAGCCATTTTTATAGAAAATTTGAGCATAATTGAGATTATCATAGCATATTAGTATCATGAAGATCATCTTGATTGCATTTGGATCCAAGATTATCATCATTTTAGAGAATTGAGCTAGATTTAGGCATATTTTGTTATCAATTTCTCATTCTAGGATTGTCACTAGTAGAGATTAAGGCTGAGAGCTTTACTAGCATACTAGTTAGAGAACCATGAGATGATTATTGATTTACTTATAGTTATTTACCTTAAATTATTTATATTTATCTATAGAATTGTAGCTAAATAAACTAATCTCATGAAGGTGTAATTAACTCACACAGTTTTAAATTAGTTAGACTAATTAAAGAAATTATATTCATGTTTCTTGTCCCTAAAGAAATGGTTTTAAAAACAAATCAAGACTCTATAAATAGAACATGAATGTTTTATCTGACGTGGAAGTCAGATCAGCTTTTTGCGGGCTACAACTGACTTTCAGTTCCTGTCAGTTGGTTATGCTCTGATGTCAGTTAGACTGATTTTAGGTGTTCTTGCTTAAACTATCTCTCAGGTTCCTCTATGGTTGTTCTTTCGATTTGCACTATGACCTTCTTGTTGTGTTCCACTTTCGGGTTCCTCTTTATCCTTTCCACTTTGCAATTTTGGTTTACACACAAAATTGTGTCATCGCTTTTCTTTGTACTTAGCAGTTTTTTACGATCTCTTATATCTTCATTTTTAGTTTGCTCTTTGTCCTATCTTTCGGTGTATGCTTACCGAAAGTGTTGTTTTCATACTAATGTAAAAATAATGTCATCAGTTGTATACCTTTAACAGGGTTGTATTCCTCTAACAAGGAATTGTACTATGTAATATTCAGCTCCTAACAGGGCTAGGTCTCGTAATAGGGACATTATACTTTAGTGCATGCTTGTGGGTACCATCCCCACCAGGTTTTCCCTTGGCCAGGGTTTCCTCGACAACAAATAATGGTGTTATGAATAATATGTTATTTGTTTATGTTCCTTTGCTTTTAGTATGCTTATGGTTTATGTGGAAATGGTTTAAAGTTCATTTTAAGTGTTGTAATACTGATTCACCCCCACTCTCAGTATTATCTAATCCTAGCAATTGGTACCAGAGATTTTGGCCCTTGGAGAGAAAGCTTAACAACTTAAGGGAGATTAGAATGGATTCAGATAGTTTGCAAGAAAACTTTGAAGCTGCACTTGAAGACTTGGATAAAGAAAAAGTAGAAAATGGTGATTTGAGATTCAAATTAAGGAGAGCATATGGATTCATAAAGAAACTGAAAGAACAACTTGAAATTTATAGAAATCAAAGACAAGACCTTGTGGTTCAGAGAAAGGAGGATTCAGACAATGATAATTCAGATCAGATAAAGAGATTTGAACAAGAGAATGACACTTTGAAGCTTGAGAATGAAGCCATTACTAAATAAATTTAATTACAAAAAGATGCTAAAAACAAGATTGAAGAAGCTTTGAAAAATGCAAATGCTATGATGGAACAAATGAAGAATGAGGCTGACCATTACAAGAACAAGTATCTAGAAATGGATAAATACACTCAGTTCATAAAAGGTGAACTTGTTGAGACAAAGAAACACATTGAGAAACTACACATGAGCAGTGACTTGATCGATGAACAAAGAGACAGAAAAAAACCTAAAGGTGATATGACTAGTATTGGCTTCAATGAAGTTGAATGCTCCAAGAATCAAGAAGAGAAACTAGATGCAAAGATTGATGCATAAAAATCTATTCTTGAAGAACCTAAAGAATAGATCAGACCTTTCAGAGGTAGATGCTTTGGTTGTAACAAGTTTGGACACATGAAAAGACACTACAGAGGTAATGCCCCTTTAAAGACTTTTTTTGGTTATCGTTTTAACTGTAATGCATATGGATACAAGAAGGAAGAATGCATGAAACTCAATAAATCTAGATATAGACAAGACAATAGAGGAGAACATATAGTGAAACCTACATGTTACAGATGTAATAACATTAGACACATATCAAAGTTTTGTAAACTGCAAGTAAATCAGGACAAAAGACCTCCTATATGTTTCAAATGCAATAATCCAGGCCATATAGAGAGCTTTTGTAGGTATAGTGGAGTAAAAAATAGAAGAGTACCACCTCCCAGGAATACACAAAACAATGACAATGATATTGGTAAGAGTATTGTAGAATTGAAGAGTGATTTTGATAGTTGTTTCAAGAAAGAAAAAGATAATAGCAGTGGAAAGATATGGAAGATCAAAGAGACAAGTGAGATACTAGTTCAGGGAGAGACAATAGATGCTACTAGATCTTTGGCTAATGTTAACAAAGAAGAATTGACCTAATTATTTAAGCATAGCCTTAGGGGGAGATTTGGATAAAGATATCAGAATATATCCCGCCCCTGATTTTATGGATTGAGCTTTAGTGAGATTAGGTATGATCATGGCTGATCTAATGGAACTTATATTTAAGAGTGCAACATTGAATGATGTATATATTTTGATCGCGAGATTTATGACTGACTGGACAACATTGGGTAATGTGAGTCTTTTGTAACTTAACATTGTATAAAGCACCGAATGATTATCTATTTCCTTACCATTTGACGAGCAGTGACCTAAGGAAATCAGAGAGCAGAGAGATTTAGACTATCTAGAAATTACCTTGCGTGATCAATCGAAGCGAATACTCAGAATTCAGTGTGTGAAAGGTATTTACATCATCTACTTATACAGAAACTATGGATGCACCTATAATATTTGATGTTGTGGATAGACCTAGGTATAAATTCAAGAAGCATCCCTTCAAATCCTATGAAGAAGACCCTCAAGGAGACTTTTCCCAAACACCTCATGACGTCTTGCATGTAGAAGACATTAGGGAATATATTCATTGCAAGTATGACATACTAGGTATTGATGGCATTTCTACTGAAATGGAGTGTATGACTAATAACAACACAATGAGAGATGAATTCAAACATCTTGCTGAGTTAAACATTATGAAAATTCTAGATTTACATGAATTCAATGAAGAAGAATGGTTCAAGCTATTGTTGAGCAAAGTACATGATCAGTTTGTTTGGATAGGTGAACAACTTGTGAAGATATGTAGTGAATTGATACATGATATTACTAGACTAGACAATACTGGAATCATTCCTATGGCAGAGAAACATGTTAATAAGCAAGTTGAAATCCTAACACACTTGAAATGGGATAAGCAATATATGACAGTGAATGATGTAGGATGTGAGGTTGATCACTATGGTACTAGGTTACAAATTCTACTATAGTAGTAGACCTAATTTTGTATCTTCTAGAGTTATTATATGGCCTATAGAATGGTAAAAGAGAACACAAAGTATAACCTATGTGAAGTGTTGGCACAACAGTTCATGGAGAATGTGAAATTGATAAAGAAAGACAAATAAAAAAAATAGATTTGGTTAAGTTCTAATGCACATATACATACACATTGAGCACAGATTTACACGAATGCACCCTAGTGGTTGGAGGAAAGAGATACCTACTTGTATTTAGTCTTCTAATAGTTATCGAAGATAGAACAATACATGGGTTGATGGTGAACTATTTGGAATGATTAAGATTCTTTAGAGGCAGATGAAAGAAAGATACAGGATCCCTGAAGACTTAGTTAAAAATTACAAGGATACAATCTATTTCATGGTTGAAACCAATTGTGTATGATTTGAGGTAGTTGTTCCAAGGAATAAATGGTGTTATCCTATGGGATATGTGTTGGAAATTTGACAATCAGAGTGTATATGACTTATTTTGTGTTGTCATTATGGCAACAAAGTCATGAAGTTTTGTCAAGTAAACTTGGAAGACAAAAATGGCTAAGTATAGAAGACAGAGCAGAATAGAGATATGCAGTCGATCAGAGCACTAGTGCACGTGCGTCAAAAAAAATCAAGCTATGCGCATTCATATATAAGATCTATGATATGTTGTTATGCTTAAACTATACACGCATGGTACGGAATGACAGTACGAAGAAGCTACAGAAAGATTAAGTGCACTTGCAGTTCAGAAAATAGAGTATGAAGCCAACTTCAGTTTTTGGATTAGCGTGTAATATTTTGTTTTGTAAAGGATAAAGAGCCTATTGTAATAAGCTAGTAGTTATGTATTAAAAATTATTGTAAACACACTTAAGCCAATTTTTCTGGAAGCGTTGTGAATGTTGTTTTTGGGCTGACTAAGGTCCTATTTTTGGTCACGTCTATTCAAGTATGAACATATATATATATATATGACATGTAAAGTTGTATTAGAAAGTGTCAAAGAAATATGCAGAGAAGAGATATAGAAGAATAGTATAAGATGCCAGAATAAGATAAAGCTCTTCAAGAGAATAAGAGCATTAGCGCATAACCGAAACTGATCAGACAATAGTGTCACATACAACAGTTCACTTTTGGATATAGTGTATATCTATTATCAAGGAGGTTGTAGCCTTCATATTATTGGGAAATGAGCTCTTGGACAGTGAGTCCTCACCCCTAATAGGTTTATTGTAAAGGCTCCTAACAAGGTCATTGTACTTGCATTGTAAAGACTGCTTCTAATAGGGCAAAGGAACCTTAACAAGTTCATTATTCTAGTACAATCATCTATGGGTACTAATTCCCACTAGGGTTTTCCTCTGATCAAGGTTTCCCTATAAACATATCTGGTGTTATGTGTTGTTATATTATGCTTCATGTGTTATCTATTTAATTGAGTTTCAATTTGCTAAAATAGAATAATTAGTTAAATAATGATTCATCCCCCTCTCTCAATGTTTCCAACAATTGGTATCAGAGCTCTGGTTCTCTGTAAAGAAGTTTGACCACTTGAGGAGATCATGGATTCAACAGAAGTGAAACATCTAAAAAAGAATCTTGAATAATCCCTTGAAGATCTTGACAAATCTGAAAAAGAAAATGAGGAACTTAAACTAAAATTTGATGGCTCACAAATGCTTATCAAAAAGTTAAGAAAAGATTTGAAAGATTGCTCTACAAATGAAGAGAACATGTCTTTGAAAGATAAGATTGAAGATCTTGATGAACAACTTACAGATAGCCTAACACCTATTGAAGAAAAGACCAAAGAGAATAAATAATTAGATGATGAACTTATGCAAGCGAACATAAAAATATTGGAATTAGAAAACATCAAGAAAAAGATAGAATTTGAACTAATAGAAGCAAAAGACAAGATTGATAAACTACACACAAGTTCTGATCTAATTCAATCACAACTGTATGCATAGAAGTTAAAAGGTGACACTACTAGTGTTGGATACAGTGTTTCTCAAATTGAAATCAATTCAATGCAAGAAAGAAAGAAATCACAAGAGACATCCACTGAAGCAAAGAAAACTGAGAATCTTGCAGAGGCTAAAACATAACCACCTAAAGATGAACTCAAGAAAATTAACAGAACTTGTTATGCTTGTAACAAGCATGGAAAATTGGCAAGAGATTGTAAAGAAGTAAGACCTTTCAATGGTTATTGTTACTCCTGTAATAAGTTTGGTCACAGGGCTATTCATTGCAGGACAAGTCAAAGAAATCAATCACAACAGAACCAAAGAAATATGACTCAATAAAATCAGAGAAATCAACCTCAAAGAAACCCTTAAAACATTACATGTCAGATATGTAATTATAATGGACACACAACCAAGCAGTGCAACATGATGAATAATAGAATTATACCTCCTATCATTTGTCACTCATGTGGAAAAGATGGACATATCTCAAGGTTTTGCATGTCAACAGCACAAAGACAAGAGAATCCTAAAAATTCACTATTTGAAGAATCAGGAGAAGTTAAATTTGTACAAGCTAAAGAAGATGCAGATAAAATTTGGGTTGAAGTAAAGAAGGATAATGAAGAGAACAAGGTATTAGATGCATCCACAATGGACGCACCTTCTTCTTCTGGTTAGTTGACCCTCATGGTCTTAGGGGGAGTTATTCTAGCTCTGAACCCCTGCGTGGCTGGTATACTCGCCTCTGAGTATGTGCCTATGAATTTATATATTTGGTGACAAAATAAGGATGTATGCATATACGCATAGTCTGAACTTGGACAAAAGCAAATATTGAAATTCTCTATGAAAACCGCTTTACGACAAAGAGCATTAAATGCAATAATATTTTATATAAGTTGGTAAAAGATATTTAAACCTCACTTTGCATTCAAGATTGAGCATTCAGAGAGAACATAAGCATTGAGCATCAAAGAAATATAGATTAAGGAATTGGTTGGTTTGTGAACGGATTAAATATTGAAATGGAACCATAGCAGTTGCATTGTTTCAGAATCACCGTGAAACCCTATTTAATCAAGTAGCAAGTATGGAAACCCCTGTTGTATTTGACATTGCTGAAAGGAAAAGATTCATGTTCAAAAAGCATCCATTCAAGTCCATATTAGATGATGTTGAAGGAGCATTTTCTAAGACTCTGCTAGGAGTCGTGCATGTAGAAGACATTCTCGCATAAATATATTGCAAGAAGGATATAGTTGGTGACAAAAACATTGCTACTCTTATGGATTCAATGATGAAACTAGATTATTCATTCAAAGATGAATACACGCATCTCACTGATAACCCTATCTTTGAGTATTCTAATGTGCATGAGTTCTTTGAGCCAGAATGGGTTAAAATCCTACTGAGAAAGATACATGATGACCTATATTGGATTGGTAAAGTCCCTGTCCGCATTACTACACACCTAATTCATGACATGACAGGACTTCCTAAGACTGGACTAGTTCTTCCCACTGGTAAGGACGTTAAGAAGCAGGTGGAATGAGTATGCTTATCCATAAGTGATTGGTGCGGAATGACTGTTGATCCCATTGAGGCAGATGACATCAAATTGGTCACTATGATCCTAGGTTATAAGCTCCAGCACACAAGCAGACTAAATAGTGTATCTACAGAAACTATCCTCAGAATAATAAAAATGGTGAAGCATAATACATAGCACAATCTATGTGAAATATTGCGCACACAACGGATTGACAACATTAGGGAAGTCAAGCATGACAAGAGCAAAATATTCAAATTTGGCTCTTTAATCATCTATCTCTACTTCCACATTGTAGGTAAAGTTGTCAATCTTTACCTAGACAGGAGTAAACCCACTATGTCTTAGATATCAGTAAAAGCTACATCAGAAATCAGCTTGAAAGATTCTATGGAAATGGAGATCAAAAAATTCAGGATCAAGATGCAGAAAAGGTTCAGGATACCAGAGAAGATAGTTGATAAGTACAAAGACACCATATGCTTTATGGTAGAAACTAACTGCACATGCATGGAGGCAGTTGAACGAAGGAAAAAATGGATTCATCCACTTGGCTATGAAGTTGAAGAACATGTTTTGGAAGGGTATGCAGAAGTTATCCTATCCGCGCCCAAGGATCCTAATGAACCTAGATGGGGCACTTACAGAGAAAAGAAAAATCAAGTTGATTCTATCTTGTACAGTGCAGACAACAAAAGGAAGGCATCAATGATTACTTCTAATATCCTAAAAGTTCATGGGGTTACACAAGAAGACCTAGAAAAAGCTAGGGAAGCTAAGATTGCTAAAGAACTTGAGAAAACTCCTACAGAAGTGAAAATGGAAAAGTCTAATGATATGCCTAAGAAGAAGAAGAAGATATCTGATGAAGGTACATATGTGCCATCAACTACCATTGATCTAGAATCCTCTCCACCTTCTATAACCAGTAAGATGACTAGAAGGAAGAAGCAAGTTCCTACAAGTCACCCATCCTCAAGGACCAAAAGGAGCAAGGTAAAGAACACTCAAGCCCCTCCTGAGGTAGTATTCAAACCTAGTCTAAAAGTCCTAAAGAATAGAATTTTTAATGAAGGAAGACTAGAATCTATCAAAAATGTATATGACAAGTACCAAGAGATAGACAAATCAGAAATTCACTCTATGATTATCTCTCACATGATCAAGTTTAAGAGGACAGTATTGGAACTCAAAATAGTCATACCAGAAAAAGTATGAAACATACTTGATGTATTAAAAAGGAAATCAATTAAAGAGGATATGAGGATAAGAGAAGAAACATTAGACAATCTTCTCCCTGTTTGCTCACATGATGAGAAAGCCATTCTATTGGATTTAGTAAAACCTCATCTCAGAACCAAAACAAGAATTCTCCATATCATGAACAAAGAATATGAGCTAGTTGGTGAAGAGACTCAGAAAGAATTTGAGTGGGTATTTCTGGACAGACACATGTATCCATCAATGGCACGTACAAAAAAAGCAACTCCAGCTCCTCCCAAACAGAATAAAGAACCAGTTATTCTAAATGCGCCGATGACAGGTCCACAGGATTTAGCGCCCACTGTTTCACTAACTTCTGATATAGCCAAAGATTCAGAAGAAACTATTATGATTGATGGTGTTAAGATATCCCATGACCGCTTCTGACAATGACATGGACAACATTGAAAAATCATTTGTCAGCACTGAAGAGACAAAGAAGGTATGCACTGATGACACATCTTTACAGCAAGATGAAGTTCCCTCTAAAGATTAAATGGATTTGAATAAAGAGGAAGAAAATCAAACTAATGAAACACCAGCTATGGATATCCCCATGAAGAATGAATATGTGGATGCCAGTCATAATGTAATGCATACTCCATCCATCAAACCATCATTGTTGTCAAGCTTGACACCTGATTCAACAAATCTAGATGCTTGGGAAGAAGAAGATTTGATTAAGATCAGTGTGCTAGCCATGGAGAAATCCAAAGAGAAACAAGTCATGAGAAACCCTCTCCTTCTGGAGATAGTGAACATTCTGAATGACTTAGTGCCAGTAGATAAGAAAGTGGCTAAGATTCAGTTAGTTGATGATGTTGACAACATCTTGACAAGTTTCAAATCACATTTCACAAGTTTAGTAGACTCTGCTACTAAAATTGCAGAAGATGAGTACAAGAAGGGAAGATTGAATGAATTAGTAAAGAACTTCTCTTTAGATCTCAATTCATTAAAGATTGGTCAGCAAATTCTGAAAGAGTTGGCATGAAAAGGCAGGAAGGTAATAGCAAACTGTATGGACAGAGTAAAATTTACCCATGAGAACATTAGGAAGATAGAGGAAGCAAATATCTTGGTTGATAACATAAGGCAATCAGTTGAAACATCATCCCAAGATATCAACATATGCAACAATATCTATCAAGGACAAATAGACAAGATTGAAAAAGCCAAAATGGAGATCAGTAAGATAAGGATCAGGCAGACTCAACTGAGAAATGCACTTGCGCCCTCCTTAGCAGTTTTGAACAAGAACATAAAACATATAGATGCAACCATTGCTACCTATGATCAAGGACCCAACATGGTTATAACAAATATGGAGAATCTTGCATATGCCTTATGCACCCATCTTTAGAAAGTTGATGCACTGAAGGCATTCTGGCAGCAAGAGATCAAGAATATTTAGATTACTTATCCAGATGTATACATGGAGTACTAAGTATCTAGAGACTTACAATTTTGAAACCTTTTCCATTAATTTCAAAGGGGGATTAATGTATGTATATAAGGAATATGTTATATAGCCAAAGTTATGATGTAAAGATTTTTTTTCTATTAATTCAAAATCTAAAACAACTTGGCCACATTCCTTTGTTTCCATTAATGACAAAGGGGGAGATTGTTGGAAAGTTGACAATCAGAGTGTATATGACTTATTTTGTGTTGTCATTATGGCAACAAAGTCATATGAATTTTTGTCAAGTAAACTTGGAAGACAAAAATGACAAAAATGGCTAAGTATAGAAGACAGAGCAGAACAAAGATATGCAGTCGATCAGAGCACCAGTGCACATGCATCAGAATGAATCAAGCTATGTGTGTTCACATATAAGATCTATGATATGTTTTTTATGCTTACCCTATACACGCATGGTATGAAATGATAGTACAGAGAAGCTACAGAAAGATTAAGTGCACCTGCAATTCAAAAAATAGAGTATGAAGCCGACTTTAGTTTTTGGATTAGCGTGTAATATTTTGTTTTGTAATCGCTAAAGTGCCTATTGTAATAATTTAGTAGTTATGTATTAAACATTATTGTAAACACACTTAAGCCAATTTGTTTGGAAGAATTGTGAATTTTTTTTTTGGGCCAACTAAGGTCCTGTTTTTGGTCACGTCTATTCAGGCATGAACATATATATATATATATATATATATATATATATATGACATGTAAAGTTGTATTAGAAAGTGTCAAAGAAATATGCAGAGAAGAGATATAGAAGAATAGTATAAGATGTCAGAATAAGATAAATCTCTTCAAGAGAATAAGAGCATCAACACATAACCAGAACTGATCAGACAATAGTTCACTTTTAGATATAGTGTATATCTATTATCAAGGAGGTTGTAGCCTTCATCTTATTGGGTAGTGAGCTCTTGGATAGTGAGTCCTCACCCCTAATAGGGTTATTGTAAAGAATCCTAACAGGGTCATTGTACTTGCATTATAAACACTGCTTCTAACAGGGTAAAGGAACCTTAACAAGTTCATTATTCTATACAATCATTTGTGGGTACTAATTCCCACCGTGGTTTTCCTCTGATCAAGGTTTCCCCATAAACATATCTGGTGTTATGTGTTGTTATTTTATGCTTCATGTGTTATCTATTTAATTGAGTTTCAAATTGCTGAAATAGAATAATTAGTTAAACACTGATTCACCCCCCCCTCTCAGTGTTTCCAGCAATATGAAGTGAGTTTGGAAATACTAACTATGCAGATCAAACATGTTCTGGCATCTGAGATAGATACATCTCACTACTGCATTTGGGGCCAAATTTTAATAGTAACTTCCGACGGATGATTTTTTTTGTGATTTTGGGTTTTTTTTGTAATAGTCCCCGATGGTGTCAGAATTCTGATGAGTTTTAAATAGACTATCAAAATTCTGACAGTTGCGGGCTATACATGAAAAAAAAAGTGAAACGGCCAAATCATTTTTTATTTTTTTATGCCGAAGAGATCAATAAAGGAGAGGGAGGGAGCGATTTTGAGGTCAAAGTTGCATGTGAAGACAGTGTAACTAGCTGGGGTGTAATGTCTTGTAGCTCCATTTTCTTCATCTTTGATCTGTGATTCATTTCTAAGGTATGTGATTTGTAGACATTAGGGTTTTTTTTAGTAGTGAATGTTAACAATTGTAGTGATTATGATATGTCCATTGCTTTTAACCTCATGTTCATTTCCTTCATTCATTTCATGTATTTAGTTATAAACCCATGCCCTCTAATCTATGTTGTTGCTCATAGCATTAGCATTTCTATCTGCCCATGAAATTATACGCAGATGCCCTACTATAGTTTAGAAAGAAAAAGCCAAAAAAAAAATGAAAGGTCTACGCACGGAACTACTACATTGTTCCCTCATTATGTGTATGATTAGTTCTGTGTATGATTGATTTCTCGTAGCAATTTCTCTTTCTGGTGCATCTAGTTTTTACAAGCTATCCCCCACAAGAAGCAGCTAGTTTTCATTCCCATGGTGTGAGATCGATTGACAAGGAATTGCCGGAATGAATGTTCAATACCGACATAGATTCTTATCAGTCACAGGAGCTTAGGATTGATATCTATCTATCCTCAACTAAAGATATGCCCTCTAATCTTATCATGATAGTGTTTCTTTTTCTTTCTCTTTGAAAGGAACCCTTGGTGCTTTAATTTTAATCAATGCTCTTTGTATTTCATTCACTCACTATTAGAAATGATATGTATAAAAGGTATACAAACTTGAGAGAACCACTCAAAATATCTATAGCATTGTTATCAAGGTCAACATCCGTGATTTCCATTGTCAAGAATGATGTTTTCAACACCCTCCATTCATATTGTTTTAATCATTTTTTATCAGTGTTTCTTCATTGATTTATTTACCTATGATAGTCAACATCTTTATACACATGAAATTGTTTATTTTTAAATTTATGATTCGTATCACTTTCATCTTGTTTTCTTTTAGAATCATTGGGATATGATTCTATATTTTTTTTCCTTCTTACTGTATATCACGGATTGATCTTATTGAGGGTCAATTCATTTTTATTTCAATGTCTTTCACCATATTATATGCTATTAATCTCAGAGTTTTGACTCTGTACCATGCTTAATCTCACGCAAATACCCACCCTCTACTTTTGTCCATAGTTGGGTCTCTATCATTGCATTTCATTCACTATTCTTAGGCTTCGTCATTATGTATTCTTCATGGACTTGTCAAAAAATTCCATGATAATAATATACTCTATTGGCACATTGTAGCTCCTACATGAATGTTATTCATGCATTGCCACTCTTCTTCCCTTTTCAACCATTGTTTCGACTAATGTTATTCAAGGATTTATGCATGGTTAGTTCATTGATGCATTGTTTCAATGTTTTCTAACCCCTGTGACTGATTCTTGTCTTTACCTATGGTACATGATATTAGTCATTGTAGCCTCTTCTTCTACCATATCTATTTCTCCATGGGACCCTATTGATTAGGATACTTCTATTAATTGATAGATCTAGATACCCTTTTGTCTTTGAGACATTAAATGTCATTGCACATTGTCTTGTTGGCTACAAATAGCTTCCTTTAAATATTTAACAAAGACTACTGTGTGTGCGTATGTATGCATATGTATGCATATGTATGTATATGTATGTATGCATATGTATGTATATGTATGTATATGTGTGTGTGTATGTATGCATATGTATATATATGCTACAGCAAATAAGTTCTATTGACTTTATTATTTTGTGGGGGAATTAATATGATGGGTTAGTTCTTTCTGTATTCCTAACAAAATTGGACTCGGATCTAAAAATTACTAAGATATCTCTTCGAACACAGGGATAGATCTCTAAAATTAGCGTCACATTGTATCCTATGTTCAAATGCTCATTTTTATCCAATGTGAAAGTTGATAATAAACTTAAAAAAGCTGAGAGTTTTCTTACAAAAAATGAATATTACCAGCCTCTTTCCATTTCCACCTCCATTATTTTTCTTCTTCATGTAGGGACTTGGATCATTTGTTAGCAACCATAAGATTCTGTATATTTTCAAGCTTAGAACTAATCTCCTTGTTCTATGTGAAAATGCAACCAAAAGTAGATATATTCTATCCTTTAACCTTCTTTTTTATTATGTTTTTCTTCTGAGAGACTTACATAGTTGATCCTTGGATAGGGGTATTCTACCAGCTTCGGAGACATGCTTTAAATCAAATATGCAGCTCCATACATCTCTGCATTTTTATATCTTATGGTCATTTTTGGTGAAAAATATGGTCGTTGTTGTACAATTCAAAGTCATTTTTACAAGTTCATGGCCATTTTTCTTAAAATATTACTCATTTTTGTTCTTTCAATAGTCAATTTTTCTTATATTAGCCCATCCCATTCAGTATTCTAAGAAAATGATATATCAATGCAGTTTTGTTTTGTTTGTGAACTTTTTGACTCATTGCTTGACTCGGTAGTTATATGTTCTGACATTTGTGATCATTCTTTACAGATTATTTAGTTAATACATAGTTTTTTCTAACATTTTCTTTTCTCTCAAAATAAAATCATTAAACAATTAAATCATATGCCTTTGGATACTAGTGAAGGAAAACTTCTCGTCCTTGTACTAACTAGTCCACAGTAGTAAACAAAATACTTTTATGCATTATTTGCCATACTTCACTTTACATTGGGTCATAGGAAGGAGATTCAGTGTTTATAATGGAAAAGATTTATATAAAATCTATACAAACTTGAGAGAACTGCACAAAATATCTATAGCATTATTATCATGGTCAACATCAATGATTTCCATTATCAAGAATGATTGTTTCAACACCATCAATTCATATTGTTTTAATCATTTTTTATCAGTGTTTCTTCATTGATTTATTTAGCTATGATATTCAACATCTTGATACACATAAAATTATTGATTTTAAAATTTATGATTTGTATCACTTTCATCTTGTTTTCTTTTAGACTCATTGGGATATGCTTCTATATTTTATTTCCTTCTTACTATATATCATGGATTGATCTTATTCAGGGTCACTTCATTTTTATTTCAATGCCTTTCACCATATTATATGCTATTAATCTCTGAGTTTTTACTCTCTACCATGCTTAATCTCATGCAAATACCCGCCCTCTACTTTTGTCCATAGTTGGGTCTCTATCATTGCATTTCATTCACTATTCTTAGGCCTCTTCATAATGTATTCTTCATGGACTTGTCAAAAAATTCCATGATAATAATATACTCTATTGGCACATTGTAGCTCCTACACCAATGTTATACACACATTGCCACTCTTCTTTCCTTTTTAACCATTGCTTTGACTCATGTTATTCATGTTAGTAATAACTAAGAGGGAGGGGTGAATCAGTGGCCTCAAAAATTTATCCTTCAAACTTTAACCACCAATCAATAAACCTCATATTATTATGTCCTTACAAGATAAATGCCATGAAATACTAATAATGATTTACTGTATGTCAATTTTCTCTGTCAATCCTTTTCTTTCTTGATTACCGATAAGAAGTATAACTATTTATCGAAACTCAGTAAATAAGCAGAGTATACCGATCAATCCAGAATGAATTATGTAAGATACAAAATAGTAAAGAAATGAATCATACACACATAACACATGGATTTTTAACATGGAAACCCTATTAAGGGAAATACCACTGGGACTGGTACCCTAAATTTTCACTCTTCTGAAGTGAGCCCTGTTAAGAGCCAACCCTGTTAAAGGTTAAAGACACACTGTTATGTGTGACCTTGTTAGAGGATTTTATACATAGAGGTTGTCAATTAGTATCGGGCATCTAATGCTGCCATCCTTGAATCAGCCTCTCTCTTAGACTGTCAATAGGCATCGGGCATATCCAATGCTACTTTCATGAATCAACCTTTTTGGCACTCCTTGAGATGTACCTCAATATATAAAAGACTGTTAAGTCCTGCTCGGTTAAGAGACTTGATGATTCAATGATTAAAATGAAACACTATGATCTATTCATATTGCAACTTGAATTGCATATTTTCAGATATATTTAAGTACATTACGTCTCTGACCAATGTATCAATTCAATCCTTTGTGCTCCATACTTTTTTCTTTGTGATGTTGTGCTCACTGTTCGTTGGTGTCTGCAGAATTCCTTAGCTCTTCCTTCAACTTGTTTGATCAGCACTGCATGAAGTAATTCTTCATCAGTTTCTCTTCAGCATCCTCTTTTTATTCACTCCCCTTAATCCCATCCATAAATGAATTAGGCTTATCTCTTATATAGATATAATATTCATTGTTTCTTGATTCTTGATTCTTGGCGTGAAAAACAATCTAGCTAATTAGATTTAAAGCATAACTCCTGATTTGTCTCATAGAAATCTTCTTGCCAACTGTAAAAATCTGCTTTAAATCAATCACTTATCTCTGGTTGAATAAAATAAAGTAGACAACCAGTTAAGTCTATATTTAGCTTTGGCAGCTAGATATTTTGTCATTTTCTGAACTCTCTATTCTATTGGTCACCTTTGCAGTTAGTTATCGGTGACAACTGACAGTTTCATCGGTGAGACTCCAGTTAGATTTGTGATCTCCATCCATCAAGAAACACTGTATTTTCTTTTGTCAGGATACTCTTTGCTTTGCTCATTGGGAAACACTATGACTCTGCTTGTTGGTAGTGTTGTGCATTTCCTTGTCGGGTATCATTGTGAATTTGTTCTTTTTCTTTGTCTGTCGGGTGCACTCCGTCGGTGTTGTTTCTCACTTAGTGAATACTTGATTTGTATGCATTACTGCTAGCTTAGCCTTGGTTCCTTTTATTCTTTGAAGTCTTTGGCATTGTTTACATGACCATACAGATTATATTATGTTGACATTAATGACAATACAATACATTAACTGATTTAATGCCTTGCATTATCTTCAACTTAACATTATCAAACATTCAATCAGTTACATGTCATCAATCTCTCCCTTTGACATTAATGGAAACATACTATATTATCATACTATACTATTTCTAATACAATATGAAATACAACAGTTGAGATTCATCAACTACCAATTAACCGATAAAAATGTCTGACCATTGGTAAGCTATGTGTTAGCTTAAATTGAATTCTTGTAGCTCTTCATAGCTTTCTTTTTCTGATGTGTTGTTTTCTTTCCTTGTGTCAATTTCTCTCCCTTGACTATTTTTTATCTTTTGATGTCTTTTTCTCTTGTCAGTAACTCTCCCTTTGTATAATATTTCCATACAATTTCTCTCCCTAAGAGTATAATCTCTCCTTGTTGGAGTAATGTGCTAATAGATACTTTTTCTCCCTTTTCAGAAGAATGTGTAATAATATGGATAATTTATCTCCCTTTGACAGCAATGCCAAACAAGCATTTTACTGATATCTGACATTAATGTCAATCAATCTTTTGTCTCTATCCATAATACATTCCTTGAATTTCCCTTCTCCATCAGCAATACAACAATATGCTTTGGTGCTTGGTGTTGATATATACCTGTTTGTATATAGATGTAGCTTTGAAGTTCATCTCTTTGCTTGCATCAATCATGAATGATATTCTGATAATATGTAGGTTGATGCATCCTTCTAGTCTTTTTACTAACCAGTAGACAAGGGTTTTACCCCTAGTCTCTTTCTCAAGTACTCAAATGCATCCTTGGGCAGTGGCTTGGTGAAGATATCGGTCAATTGTTCTTTTGAGTGCACATACTCAAGTATCACCTCTTTTTCATGAACTTATTCTCTTAAATAATGATACTTGATGGAAATATGCTTTGTTTTAGTATGCATGACTGGATTTTTGTAAATGTTAATTGCACTTGTATTATCACAATAGATAATTACTGGTTTTAGGATCTTCATATGCATACCTTCTAGTAATTGTTTGATCCATGCAATATTTGAGCAATTTGCCGCAACAGAAACATACTCTGTTTCTCCAATAGATTGTGAGATGCATCCTTGTTTCTTGCTGATCCATGTGACAATTTTGTCTCCCATGAAGAATGCTCCTCCAGTTGTGCTCTTCTGGTCATCAATATTTCCAGCCCAATAAGCGGTTGTAAAGACCTGAAGTTCAAATTTGCCTTCTCTTCTATACCATAATCCATATTCCTTGGTATTCTTCACATATCAAAGAATTCTTTTCACAGAATTCATATGTGATTCCCCAGGATTAGCAGAAAATCTAGCAACTATTCCTACTGCATGTGCAATATCTAGTCTAGTATGTACCACATACATGAGTTTGCCTATCATTGATCTGTAAAAAGTCTGATTTACCTCTGATGTCTTGTCCTCCTTTGTCAACTTACATTTAGTAGCCATTGGTGTTCTAACTAGTTTGGATTCTTCCATCTTGAATATTTTTAGGACCTCTTTAATGTATTTTGACTGAGTAATGAAAATACCTTCTCTTTGTTGCATGATCTATAGACCAAGAAAGAACTTGATCTCTCCAAACATAGACATCTCAAACTCTTTGCTCATCTCATAAGAAAATTATTTGTATAGCATATCATTGCCTCCAAATATGATGTCATCAACAAATATCTCAGCAATCAAAGTGTTAGCATCAATATCTTCCTTCAAATAAAGATTACTATTTTCACTAGTCCTTACAAATCCAATACTTATTAGATAGGACTGAAGTCTTTCATACCAGGCTTGGGGTGCTTGTTTTAATCCATAGAAGGCTTTGTGAAGTCTACATACCATGTCCTTCTTGTCTGGATCAACAAACCCTTCTGGTTGTTCAATGTATACCTCTTCCTCAAGTATTCCATTCAGGATTACGGACTTTACATCCATTTGATATACCTTGAATCCTTTATATGTAGCATAAGCAAGTAATATTCTTACTCCTTCTATCCTAGCAACGAGTGTAAAGGTCTCTCCATAGTCAATTTCTTCTTGTGCATACCCCTTGCCTACTAGTATTTCTTTATTCCTTTTGACTTCTCCATTCTC
This sequence comes from Thuja plicata, assembly GCA_018584345.1. NCBI lineage: Eukaryota > Viridiplantae > Streptophyta > Pinopsida > Cupressales > Cupressaceae > Thuja > Thuja plicata. Next base: position 1,981,194 of record MU224782.1, on the reverse strand, counting down.
ATTCAGCTTATTCCTGAATATCCATTTTGTTCCAATGACATTCTTGTCATTTGGTCTTGGCACAAGTGACAATGTTTTGAATTTCTCAATCTGCTCAATCTCATCATTCATAGCACTTATCCATTCTTCATTATCAAGTGCAACATTGACAGATTTCGGCTCAAACTCACAAATTAGACAACTTGAGTTTAGAGACTTACTTCTTGTTCTTGTACTAGTTTTCTTATCTCCTATGATCTGGATCTCTAGATGGTTCTTTCTTACATATCTTACAAGTAAAGGTACAGCTCTTTATCTATCAGCTTGATCATCATTTTTTCCTTTATTCTATTCTTCATCACCTTGCACATTATTTTGATCATTGTCTTGACCGTCGGTTGCAACATTTTATTGTTCTGGAATTAAGCACTATTGCTCGAGAGCTCTACATTGTTGGTAGGGTAGGGTGTCAGGTTCCTCATTGTAAGTGAACTTATTGTATTCCTCTAGTTCTTTAGATCATTCCTGTTCATTCTTCTCTACAAATTCATCTATCTTTAGATTTGCACTTTCAATAATTTTTTTAGAGGCTTTGTTTAGACATTTATCAGCCTCGCTCTTGGTAGAATACCCTAGAAAAATTCCTTCATCACTCTTGAAGTCAAGTTTTCCATTTCTATCATCTTTTAAGATATAACATTGACATCCAAAAATTTTGAAATAACTTACATTGGGTGTGTATCCATACCATAACTCATAAGGTGTCTTTTTGGTCTCTTTATTCAATTGTACTCTATTCAATGTGTAAACAATAGTACTAACAGCTTCCCTCCAGAAGATTTGGGTGATGCCTTTCTCTATCTTTAGTGTCCTTACACACTCAACTATGGATCTGTTCCTTCTTTCAGCAATTTCTTTCTGCTGTGGTGTCCTTGGTGCAGAGACCTGTCTTTTGATTCCTTGCTCATTACAAAAGTTAGTGAACTCATCTGATATAAATTCTCCTCCTCTATCTGATTTCAAACATTTCAGATCCTTACCACTTTGTTTCTCTACCATGGCCTTATACCATTTAAACATCTTGAGTGCTTCAAATTTACCTTTTAGAAACATAATTGTCATCATTCTAGAGTAATCATCAACAAAGAGAATAAAATATCTATCTCCATAATAACTCTTTTCCCTCATAGGTCCACATAAATCAGTATGGACTAATTCTAGAATTGCATCAGATGTATGGGTTTTGCTTTTGAAACTAGACTTTGTCATTTTTTTTTTTGACAATTCTTACACATGATATTGTCGGGCTTGGTAATCGTCGGTAAGCCTCTGACATTTCTCTTTTTTCTAAGCTTTATCATGTTGTCAAAGTTCACATGATAGTGTTTTGTGCCATAACCATATGTCTTCATTTGTAGCAATCAAACAAGTGGAGCCAGTATCATTTAGATAGAATAAGTTACCTTTTGTGTGTTCACCGGTACCAATCACATTTCTAGATATATTGAAGATTTTTGCCTTCTTATTTTCAAATGCAACTTTGTGACCTGAATTATTCAACTGAGAAACACTCAATAGATTATAATTCAATCCATTTACCCAATAAGCATTCTCACACTTTATCTGGTTATTCAAAATTATTGTTCCTCTACCTTCAACTGGACAAGGTGTGTCATTACCCATTCTTATTGAACCACCTTTATAGTATTCAAAAGTCTCAAACTTTTTCTTATCACCGGTCATATGGTGAGTCCAGCCACTATCTATGTTCCAAATTTCATTTTTGCTAATTTTAGATATGGGAGTTGTTTCTACATAACTTTCTTCATCATCATCTGAATCATCTTTTACAAGCACAAACACCATCTCAATGTCTTCATCAAATTCAGTGTCAGTATCATCATCCTTGCATTTTTCTAGGTAACTGACCTTCTTTCCTTTGTCCTTATAGTCTCAGGTATCTCTTCTTTCTAATTGTTGGTAGCTTCTTTAATCACCTCTGTCATACTTATTTTCATATGATCTTTCATTACTTCTGTCATCTTTTCTTCTGTTAGTACATCTTGCAGCAAAGTGTCCAATATCTTTGCAATTAAAACAAACAAGTGGTAATTTACCTTTGTATTTACCTTTGCCTCTCTGCATTCTTCTAGCCATAAGTGCTTCAATTTCATCAAGATCATATTCTTCATTTTCACTATCACTATCTTTTCTCATAGTGTTTTTGTGATTTGATTTACTTATTCTCATAGAAGTTTTGAATGTAGACTCTATGTTTGGTAAGACACTATTATCAAAGTTATCCATCTCAAATGAAATCAGTCTTCCAATTAAACTATCTAGAGTAACATTGCTATTTTCTACTGCTCTCATTTCTTGGTAGATACTCTAATAGCATAAGTAGGCAGTAAGGTTCTTAGAATTTTACTTACCACTGTATCTTCTTCTAGTACACCTCCAACTCCTCGGATAGCATTGACTACCTCTTTGATTCTTGTGTTGTACTGAGTGATGTTTTCACCTTATTTCATTTTGAGATCATAAAAATTTCCTCTAAGGCTTTCTGCCTTGGCTCTCAAAACATTTTTTTCACCACCATGTACAAGCTTCAATTTGTCCCACATCTACTTTGTGTTGGAGATTTGATTCTGAGAGTTGATTGTTTGTATGTTTGTCATTGATGACAACATATAATACACAGTAGTAATTCTGTATGAACTTATGTGAATGATGACATGAATACTTGCATGGATAGATACATTTTTTTGACATGTTTATTAAGTTATGTTCATACACGCAGACCCAGATATGATGTTTCAGTAAAGTCATGCAATTCTGTTATTAGCAGTTACAGTTCTGGAAAAATAACGGTTTAGGGCCGATGTATATAATGTGTTTTATGAGTTGTGCCTATCTTTAGGATATGTGTGTGTATATGCATGATTAATTATGATTTGAGGATATAAATCCAAAGGCGCCAAGCATGTTTCAAGACGATTGCAAAGTTATGGTTAATTTGGTGAGGCCGACTCAGTGAAGCATCGCGTCTGTTCAGCATTGACTTGCGCACACTTAATATTGTTTGTGTGCTTAATTAAGCTGAATAAGATATTTATGAAGTGTTTCTAAGAGCCAACATGACCTTCTAATTTGGAGAAGATACTTATAGTAGTTCAATTGTGATAAGCTAGGTGTGAATGATACGAAATGTGAAGAAAGATGTATAGAGTAGATTATCAGAGTTGGTTCATTCATCAAGGGTCTATGTGAAGAAGAAGTGAAAGATTATAATACACTAGAACTGATCAAGATAGCAGGTATACTCTATAGTTCATCATCAGATATAGTGTATATCTGTTATATAGAAGGTTGTAGCCTTCACCATCAAGCAGTGAGCTTTTGGACAGTGAGTCCACCACCCCTAACAGGGTTATTTGTAAAAGACTCCTAACAGGGTCTGACCCTTAACCAGGTCACTATACTTATTACATTGTATTGTACAACTCCTAACAGGGTTGAAATATCTTCTAACAGGGATTACTACAAACAAGTATAGTTCATTGTGGGTGCTCATTCCCACTGGGGTTTTTACCATTTGGTTTCCCCGTAATCAAATTGTGTGTTGAGTACTGTGTTATCTGATTATGCATTTAATATGTTATATACTAAAGCTAAAGAAGTAAAAAGGACTTAAGTAACTGATAACTGATTCACTCCCCCTCTCAGTTATCCTTTGGGACTATTCTAACAATTGGTATCAGAGCCAAGTGCCTTGGAGAAGAAGCCTAACAGCTTAAGGTAGATCAGATGTCTTACTTCAGAAAAGAAAGCCCTAAGTTCGA
>MU224782.1:1937438-1947640 GCA_018584345.1 Thuja plicata | reverse complement strand
CTGCCTGTGGTAAAATCAAATCCCATCCTGTTGGCTTATCTCCAACCAAACATCTCAGCAAATTCCCCAAACTCCTATTCACCACCTCTGTCTGTCCATCAGTCTGTGGATGATGTGACAAACTAAATTTCAAATCTGTCTTCAACTTCTTCCACAACGAACGCCAAAAATATCCAACAAACTTAGTGTCTCAATCTGAAACTATGGTCTTTGGCAAACCATGTAGCCTCACCACTTCTCTGAAAAATAATTCTGCTACATGAACATCATCATTAGTCTTCTTGCAGGGAATGAAATGTGCCATCTTCAAAAATCTATCAACCACTACAAATATTGAATCATGTCCCCGCTGAGTCCTCCAAATTTGGGGCCTCTAAAGCCTTCAAAACTGAATTCAAAGTTTCTGTACCCTGCTGCCAATACCAAAAATCTTTAATATCTTCAAAACTAGACCTGATCTAGCCATGAAACTTTACTGCCAGGCTTATAAGACTGAGATGAACCTCTACATGTGAAATCAAAACATTCTGAGATCGTATGACCAACTTACTAAAAATAGCAAGTTTCCATAGATAGCAGCTTTGCACAAGATAACCCTTATTGAAAAGCAAACATAAATATTTTTGGGTGATGCAAGATTGCCCTTACACCTAGGATGCTCCTGCATCATTCATTCCAATCTCCATCGCTTGGTACATCATCTTGAGCAATATCTTGATTTTTAGCATTTGCAGCCTGATGCTAGGGTGTAATATTTTGTTGCTCGGGAGCTATACATTGTTGTTTCAGTAGATTTTTAGGTTCTTCATTGTAAACAAACCTGATGTAGTCCTCTGGTTCTTTTGTGCTTTCCTTTTCATTCTTCTCAGCAAATTCATCTATCTTTCCATTTGCACTTTCAACAATTTTGTTAGAGGCTTTATTGAGACATTTATAAGCCTTTCTCTTGGTGGAATACCATAGAAAGATACCATCATCACTTTTGGATTCAAGCTTTCCATTTCTATCAACTTTTAAGATATAAAATTGACTACCAAATATCTTGAAGTAACTTACATTGGATGTGTAACCATACCATAGCTCATAGGGTGTCTTCTTGGTGTCTTTCTTAAATTGTACTTTGTTTAATGTGTAAACAAAACTACTAACAGCTTCCCTCCAGAAGATTTGGGTGATGCCTTTCTCTATCATTAGTGTCCTTACACAATCAACTATGGATTTGTTACTTCTTTCAACAATTCCATTTTACTCTAGTGTTCTTGGTGCAAAGACCTGTCTTTTGATTTCATGCTCATTGCAAAAGTTAATGAATTCATCTTAAATAAATTCCCCTCCTCTATCTGATCTTAAGCATTTCAATTCCTTACCACTTTTTTTTTCTACCATTGCTTTGTACCATTTAAACATCTTGAATTTTTTTTATTTATCTTTTAGAAACATAACTGTCATCATTCTAGAGTAACCATCAACAAATAGAATAAAATAGCTATCACCATAGTAACTCTTTGTCCTCATGGGTCCACATAGATCAGTATGGACTAATTCTAGAATAACATCATATGTATGGGTTTTGCCTTTGAAACTAGACTTTTTCATCTTACATTTTTGACAATTTTTGCACGTGATATTGTCAAGCTTAGTCATCGTCGATAAGCCTCTTACATTTCTCTTTTTTCTTATCTTTATCATGTTGTCAAAGTTTACATGTTACAATATTTTATTCCACAACCATATGTCTTCATTTCTAGCCATTAAGAAAGTGGTGTTAGTATCATTCAGATAGAATAAGTTACCTTTTGTCTGCTCACTGGTACCAATTAGCCTTCCTGATTCATTGAAGATGTTTGCCTTATTATTTTCAAATGCTACTCTATGACTTGAATTATTTAGCTGAGAAACACTCAATAGATTATAATTCAATCCTTTCACCCAATAAGCATTTTCACATTTTATCAGGTTATTCAACATTATAGTTCCTTTACCTTCAACTGGACAAGGTGTATCATTACCAATTCTTACTGAACCACCATTATAGTATTCAAAAGTCTCAAACTTTTATTTGTCACTAGTCTATGATCCAAACATCATTTTAACTAACTTTAGATATGAGTGCAGTTTCTACATACATTTCTTCCTCTTCATCTAAATCATCTTTTACTGCCACAAACACCATCTCGATGTGTTCATCAGATTTGGTGTTAGTATCTTCATCTTTGCATGTAACTAGGTAACTAAACTTCTTTCCTTTGTCCTTGTAGTCTCAGGTATCTCTTCTTTCTGATTGTCATTTGCTTCTGTAATCTTGGTTATCACCTTTGTCAAACTTCTTTTCAAATCATCTATCATTACTTCTGTCATCTTTTCTCCTGTTAGGATATCTTGCAGCAAAGTGTCTAATCTCTTTACAATTGAAACATACAAGTGGTAATTTACCTTTGTATTTATCTTTGCCTGTCTGCATTCTTCTATCCATAAGTGCTTCAATTTCATCAAGATATTCTTCTTCACTTTCATTTTCACTATCTTTTCTCATAGTGTGTTTATGACATGATTTACTTATTCTCAAAGAAGATTTGAATGCAGATTCTATGTTTGGTAAGACACTATTATCAAAGTTAATCATCTCAAATGAAATCAGTCCTCCAATTAAACTATCTAGAGTAACATTGTTATTTTCTACTACTCTCATTTCTTGTATGGCAGATACTCTAATATGATAAGTAGGCGGTAAGGTTATTATAATTTTACTTACCACTGTCTCTTCTTCTAGTACACCTCCAACTCCTCAGATAACATTGGATACCTCTTTGATTCTTGTGCTATACTGTGTGATGTTTTCACCTTCTTTCATTCTGAGATCATCAAACTTTACTCTAAGGCTTTTTGCATTGTCTCTCAGAACATTTATATCACCACCATATACAAGCTTCAATTTATCCCCCATCTTCTTTGTAGTTGTGCATGTTTTTACATCTCCAAATTCATCATCGAAGAGTGAGGAAGAAAGCTCTATTATCATGCAGTTGTGCTCATGCTTCTCTCACATATTTCGTATCTAAGTATTGAGTAACATCATTTCCACTACCTGACAAGTGAAGTCTTATCCTGCTTTGCCATGAAGAAAAGTTGTCTTTGTTCAACTTGGGCACATCTCGTCTGTTCATCTTGTGATCTTTATCTTGAGATTTTAATCTCCCTTTCTAAGCACACAAGCTCTGATACCAATTGTTAGAATAACTGAGAGGGGGGGTGAATCAATGGCCTCAAAAATTATTCCTTAAATCAACCCAGAACAACTTATTACCATATTTATAAGCCTCTAGTTATCTTCAGACCTACAAGATGATTGCCTTGAAATGTTAATAATAAATAACTACTACTCGGATTACTCTTTCAAACCTTATTCTTACTTTTACCGATTAGCAGTATTTCTATTTACCAAAATACAGTAAATAACTAGTGTATACCAATCAATCTAGATTTACTTATGTGAAATGAAAAAAAATAAAGTAATGACTCATAAACACATGACACATGGGTTTTTAACGTGTAAACCCTGTTAATCGAAAAACCACTAGGACCGGTAACCCAAATTTTCACTCTTTTGAAGTGAGCTTAGTGAAGAGCCGACCCTATTAAAGGTTACAAACACACTATTAGGTGTGACCTTGTTAGAGGATTTAAATGAATATTTTTTCACTTAGTATCTGGAATCTAATGCTACCATCCTTGATTAAACACTCACTTGGCCTGTCAATAGGTATCGGGCATATCCAATGCTACTTTGTATGATCAAATTTTTTGATACTCCTTGGGATGTATCTCAATTAGAAAACACTTTTAAGTCTTGCTCGGTTAAGAGACTTGATGCTTCAATGATTAAATTAAAACAATAAATTGATCTGTTCACATATACAACTAGAATTGCAGATTTTCAGATCTATTGTAAGTGCATTACCTTTCTGATCAATGTTATCAATTCAATATATTTTCTCCACACTGTTCTGCTCTGTGATACTGTATCACTGTTTGCCAGTGTCTGCAGAATTTAGCTCTTTCCACAATGTTCTGCTCTGTGATGTTGTATCACTGTTTCTTGGTTTTCTTGATCTTGGCATGATCCATAATTCTCACGAATTATATTTTAATCAAAAATCCTATTTTATCTCGTAGAGATCTTCTTGCCAACTGGACAAAACAACTTTAAATCCTTTACTTAACTATGGATTTATCTTGTTGATTAAAACAATGATAAGTATAAGTTACACTGTAATTCTGCATCTGTAGGGCAACACTGTAATTTTGTCTATCAGGTTACACTATGTTTTGTCTGTCGGGTTACACTATGTTTTTTCAATCGGGTTACACTGTGACTTTTCTCTCGTTGGTTTATTCTGTTTGTCAGTGTGCACTCTGTCGGTGTATATAGTCACTTTGTGAATACTTAACTTTTATGCATTACTGATAACATAGTCTTTGATTCATTGGTTATTTGAAGTCTTTAGCAGTATGTACATGACCATACAGATTATATCAAGTTGACATCATTGAAAATACAATATATTAACTGATTTAATGTCTTGCATGAACTTTCTGTGTCTTGATGATCATCAACTTAACATCTTCAAACATTCAATCAGTTATAGTTCATCAATATGATGGGTTAGTTCTTTCTGTATTTCTAACAAAATCAGATTCAGATCTAAAAATTACCAAGATATCTCTCAGAACACTGGGATAAATCTCTAAAATTAGCTTCACATTGTAGCCTATGTTCAAATGCTCATTTTTATCTAGTCTGAAAGATGATAATAAACTTAAAAAAGATGAGATTTTTCTTAAAGAAAATGAATATTTCCAGCCTCTTTCCATTTCCACCTCCATTATTTTTGTTCTTCATGTAGGGACTTAGAGCATTTGTCAGTTACCATCAGATTCAGTATATTTTCAAGCTTAGAACTAACCTCCTTATTCTATGTGAAAATGCCACCAAAAGTAGATATATTCTATCCTTTAACCTTCTTTTTGATTATGTTCTACTTCTAAGAGACTTACATAGTTGACCCTTGGATAGAGGTATTCTAGTAGCTTTGGAGACATGATTTAAATAAAATATGCAGCTCCATACATCTCTGCATTTTTATATCTTATGGTCATTCTTGGTGAAAAATGTGGTCATTGTTGTACAATTCAAAGTCATTTTTATATCTTTCTTTCTTTCCACAATAGGAAAGAGTTTGAGGTGGAAGACTACAATAGCAGAAGTATTTTAATTTGGTATACTATACTAAAAAATCATTTCATAACTAACTTTTCAATTTCTATATATAATTAGGTTATAGATAATCTAAGTGAAGAATATAATGGGGATACAATCAATAGATTGTGGTCTAACTTCAAAAGAAAAGGCGATGGAAAATGTTATTGTCCCTGCAACATTTGTAAGATCTTAAACACTAGAAGATTGCTAATCAAAATAGCTAAGAGACATTGTAGGAATAATGGTCACATTGAAGGGGGGTTTGATTATCATCAATTGGTAAGTTTTTCATTATATTTATTTAACAATATATATGAAATACACTTGATGATGAGATCATTATCATGGTTTATTTGTGTTCATCATTTTTATATAGGTCGACCTCCCTAGGCAGGTACGTGATATGGACCATGGAGGTGTGAATATGGATGATGGAGGTGCGAATATTGAAGTTGAAGATTATGATCCCATGGAAGATGACGATCATGTGTCAGAGAACTGTTAGGAATAATAGTCCACAAGATAACTGAGAGGGGGGGTGAATCGGTTATGATATAGATTATTAAAATTTAAACTTTATAAACCAAAATTGTAAATGTAAATGATAACACAGTAAATACCAACACCATAACACAATACTCGTTTTCGAGGAAACCCTATTAAAGGTAAAACCCCGATGCAAATTAACACCCAAAAATAATGTACTAAGAGTATAGTATCCCTGTTAAAAGATTTAGCCCTGTTAGGAGCTTGTTACAACATTACAGTACATAGTCCCTATTAGGAGTCAAGAGAAATAGTAGGCTCACTGCGTAGGAACACTATCCAAAGAAGGTTAAAGCCACCCTCAAGGATTCAGAATCCGAACAAGTGTATATAGAAAATATACAATCCAGTGAACTATCTGATAGCAACTGTCTTTGCTTAGTCAGTTCCAATGAAGTACTCTTCTCATAAACTATGCTCTACATCTAGCAGTCAAAAAAGCTTCACAACCTTCACTTCTATTCCATTTTTATCTCTCTCACACCTTTTCAAAAATAAAAGATCACTCATATATTCATTACAATAATTCATTAGTTCGGCCAATTAAGCTTTCCTAATATACAAATAATTAATCTGGTCGGACAATTAAGGCTTTCCTATGTACAAATAATTATATAACCCCTTTCTAAGATACACACGATACCTATAACAAGTAAAAATCAAATATAATCCATCACTTATACTTCTAGATCTGTAATCCATAGTCACAATTCATTTTACATGCTACATGTATGTAGTCGGCCAACAATTAGGTCTTGTCCAAAGTACATGCCACAACTGATGTCACCGGTCATAAACCAACAATAAAACTCAACCCATTATTCTAACATATGTCAATTTTCCACCAGTAAGCTCGCTTCATCTAAAATATCTTCACCAGAAAGATATACCTGATAAACAGAGACCACCTCTTTCCAGTTTCACAGTTACAATCCAGAAACCAGTCTTCACCAAACCAACTGTAACATCCGCAATATGTAACATAAAGAAAAGAGATCTTAGGAATTATTTCAACACACATTCTTCTACATAAATACAACTTTGATCATTTTGAATCATCCGTATAGTGTCTGTACACTTCTTCTAGTCAAGTAACCAGTTTGTCTTCTCCACAGAAATATATGTTGACATCAGTGACAAAACATGAATACCAACAGCATGGTCAGTACCAAAAGTTGATATCATCCAACAATCTCCCCCTTTTTCATTGATGGCAACATATAGGAAAATCCATATGCATCAACCCAAAATTACTCTCTCAATACAATCTTCTCGATATCCTCAACATAAATCTCTCAAAATAGTAGGGATTTTCACATAGATTCCTTCCCCCTTTGGAAACAATGGAAAAGGGTGTCATAACTCATTTGTAGTCTTCTGTAAGTTGTAGATAATTTTTTCAAATATTCATGTCCATCAACCAGGTGCAAGATCACCCAAATGTACTCCATAGTATTCTCCTGCAATCACTCCCCCTAAGGAGTAGATCCATACATCAAGTCTAGAGAATGATATAGCTCTGAGATCCACTGGACTTGTTATTTGTATTTCCATTTTTGGAGCTTGCAAGAAATTTTTGAAGTTCTCATTCATATCCATGACTAAAAGTTGAAAATATTGTTAGTGTTGTCAAAATAACTCTACAAATAATGATCTTCTAGTCAAAAATCAGAAAAGAATGCAAAACCCTAAGCCCTAGGTAAAATTTTCATATATATCCAAGAAAAACCCTAGTTCATTGAAATCCTTTCTATTTTGTTGTTACTTTTTTAGAGAAACCCGATCACTTAAGTCATGTGATTGTTTTATGTTATTTCAAATAGGTTGCAAAGTCTTGTTATGATTTAAGAATATTATTTTTCTTTTTGAGACTTAGCGAATGCCTTTTGTCGTGTTGTCTCTATAAGAAAAGAATATTCTTCCAGTGCTTATGAGATTTCCATCTACTCAGTCGTGATGTCTCGAAAGGTGATTAGAGTTACAAGTTGAGTTTAAGATTAAGTTTTAATTTTCATGCAGTCACATAATCACAAAGAGAAAGTGGGTTAAATCAAAATATCAGAGATTTAGCGATAGCCATCGATCTAAAATGTAATCCTGCGGTGGTCGCGGAGTCTCGATGAAAAATCTTGAGTTAAGAAATGTATCAGTGACTTTGAGTTTACTCATTTGTGGTGTCTCACAAAGAAACCAAGGTCAAGAAGGTGGTTAAAATACTTTAGTCACCTGATCTCTTTTAAAATCCATGGTTAAGTTAAAGATAAAGAGATATCTTGTTTTTCGTCAGATGAGAGATAGATCATGTGGCCAGCGTGAAGTTGTGATAAAAAGTTTTAGTTAGATAAAAGATAAAGAGATATCCCGACTGTTGTCTGATTAAAATGGATCTAGTAGCTAGCGTTAAATCATGAAAGAAACCATGAGTTAATGATTGCTTAAATTGACACTGAGATTCAATGGGTTGTAATGTCGCGATAAGAACTATGATTAAAATAGGTTCCGTGAAGTTTAAGTGTGTTTGCGGCGAGAAGATCTGAGCCATCAAAAAGAGAATATCCTTTGGATAGTGTGTAGTTGCCTTAGAAGGTCAAATAGTCAAATAAAATTATAGTAATTCAGCGATGGTGATTTAGATTGGGACACGTGGCTAAATTTTCAAAGACTTGAGTTAGCCGAGAAGTCTCGAAGCAAACCTAAGGTAAAGAATTTCCTTCCGTGACATGGAGACTACTTAAGCCATGAAGTCTCGAAGTGAGCTATAGTTAAGTAAAAAGTAATGGAGATTACCCGCGAGCTGTTAGATTAAAAATCAGATCTACAGTAGTCGTGAAATCTCAGATGAGAAAATGAAAGTACAGAAAGTAAACGAGATTACAAGAAGGGCATTCGATTAAAAGATGATCTTGTGACAGTCAAGTAATCTTGAAAGAAAACCATGGTAATTGAAATCTTAAAGCGACAAGGAGATTACACAGTCGGATAGTCTCTAAAAGAAACCTAGGGTTCAAAATGAGATATTAAAGCTTTAGTCATGGAGTCTTGAAGAGAATGAGAGTTAAGTGATTTCACTCAGCGATTAAGAGGTAGTCATTGATTTGAAAGAGGATCGTGTGGTGGTCATTAAGTATCAATAGATAACTAGAGTTAAGGATAAATCTCCATGAAAAATGATATCACATAGTCTCACAGTTGCTGAAGGAAACCAGAGTGATATCAAAGTAAGATTTGAGGTTTTCTCCATGCCATGTTACACAGTTGACAACAAATCAGAATGAAGAAGTTATGACAGCGCATTTTAAAAGATTTTTGAGCTATTTTAAAAGAGCCAATAGAATAAAATCTTGATATATTTTTGAATATAATTAGGTTTTTATAATAAAAGTAATCATTTGAAATTGATCACCTGTCAGTTTGAAATGCAACAGCTAAGAGCAAGAATTGATTTAACAACACATAGAAGTAAAGATAGAAAAGATTGAATTGTGAATTCATGAAAGAGATTGGTGCATTAATAGGCATTACCATTATTATTTTCATTTTACTAGTTTCCAAGTCTCTAGAGCTCAGAATTTTCATAGGTGATTAGCATTTTCAGTAAGAACAGAGTTATCAAGGCTTACAGAGTGAATAGAAAAGTTTTCCTTTCAAAATCCAGAGTGTTATTATCAGTGCTGAAGATTTGAAGTAATTCACAATGGGAATTGAGGGTTTTAAGAATATTTGTTTCAATACCGGTGAAAAAGGAAAGCTGACCAGTTACAATTAACACTAGACAACATGAGTAGAGCACTAAGTGTCACCTTGATGCAGGAGCATCCTGGGTGTAAGGGCAATCTTGCATCACCCAAAAATATTTCTGTTTTCTTTTCAATAAGGGCTACCTTGTACAGAGTTTCTATTTATGGAAACTTGCTATTTTTAGTAAGTTGGCCATACGATCTTGGAATGTTCTAATTTTGCATGTGGAGGTTCATCTCAGTCATATCAGCTTGCCAGTAAAGTTTCATGGCTAGATCAGGTCTAGTTTTGAAGATATTCAAAATTTCGGTATTGAAAACAGGGTATAGAAACTTTGAGCTCAGTTTTGAAGGCTTTAGAGGCCCCGGATGAGGTTGAAACTTGGGCTTGATGATGCTTGCATGATAAAATTGTTGTAGAGCGCTTCGTGGCATTTCTGAAATGGGGTTATAATAGTCAATCGAGTCAACTGGTGATGACTTATGGTCTCCAGAAGTTGGGTCACATGAAATAGCAGAAAATAATTTTCCCTCAAAATTTTTGGGTTTCAAAAGTTATTTTGAGCCGACTTTGATGTACTAAATTGAAAAATAAAATAATTCTAAGTTTGGTCGGCCCTAAGGGCTAAATTTCTGGAACCTTCTCAGGCGGTGGAAAT
>MU224782.1:1917235-1931831 GCA_018584345.1 Thuja plicata | reverse complement strand
AAATTGCCTATATAAAGAAGGCCCGTAGTGTTGTTTTAGGCAGTTCGGGATAGCTCTGGGTAGATTTGGGTAATAATTCGAGACTTTGTCCTACAGAATATTGTAAGGGGAATTCCCATGTGGCTTTGCATATTGTAATTCTGAAATTTTGTAATTTCGCATTTGTGGAGATAATAAGAAGCCCATTTTCTGTTCTTGCAAATTGTTGTTGCTTCTTTGTTTCTGTTGTGTGTTTGTGGCATTAAGGGGAGCACCCTTCATCACACCTCTACCAGCGGGAAGAGCGATGATGATGATGACCTAAACGGGAACATAAACTATTCAGAAGAATTCATCCAACTGCTCCCAGGCTCCAATCAGGGGAAAAAGGTAAATGATGAATACCTAGGAGATAATTGCACTTATATTAGAGATTCTAAAACACCAAACTATTCTGGTTATCACTTATTCAATTATTTTGATAAAAACAGTGATGGCCCTATGCCCATATCAAACCCCTGGTCTAGTGGATTAGCTAAATTAGTTTTCCCTGATGTATTTATAGATGTGGACTTGATATTAGAATTGGCCAGTAGATATGAAATTGTCTCAAAGACCATCAAGAAGGATGATGGCACTATTTTAGTGACCTTGGATCGAGCTTCATTTATGAAAGATTTTGATATTTACAACCCTTGTTCCACAGAGATAAACTTGAAAGCCCTAGCTACTAAATATACCAGAGAGGTTGGTATTGTATCTAAGTTGATCCATGCCCACACACCAAAGGGAACTAGGAACTACATTTCCCCTATCCCTAGTGATCCATCTCCATATTTTTATAAAGACCTGGCTTTTATATGAAATACATCTCATATGCCCTATCTAGAGTCTTAGGTGTAGACAGTGGAAGTGAAAGAGTATCATCAGAAATGCTGATGATAACTCTAGAATTATAGAGCCCTTATGTAAGTACTAATTATGATTACATCCAGTATGTAATTGACAAGATGCACCAAGGATTCATTGATATTTAGAACAAGGTAGGAAGCCCCAAGTTCCTGCAGTACTCATTGCTTATGCATCTCATTATGTTCTACAAATTCAACATTATGGACCAATAAAATTCGTAGCTTAAAAGGTTTTATCATTGACAGATCAATCCTATGTAGTTATGGTTAAGGTTTTGGAAGTACACTTCTAGGGAGAATGAGTTTTGTGCATTTGAGAATTGGGTAGTCTACCCATTGTTGAGCAATCTAGGGGTAGATATGACTAGATTTCTAGTGAAGGTGTTGCAATTATTAAGACCCTGTCAATTTGCAGACAAATGGAATGGAGATCATAACTGGGTTGACTTCTATTATCACCAAAATTTAACACTAATCAGAGTATATGGTTCTTCACAGCCACCACATATCTTTCCTTATAGAGTACCAACCATAATTGTAATAATGGAGTTTCTATGGCAACTTATGTTAACAGATAGGGAGCATTTAGCCTCACATAGGAAAGGGACTTTCACACCAAGGCAATTCATTGCCTCTGATTTCACAATAGGAAAGAAGGCCTATGACCATGTCAATGGATGGTTGAGGCACTACAGGATGAATGTTTCCCTGTATAGATATATTGATACCGAGGGATTTATAGAAAGTGCCAAGAAGATCTTAACACCTACCATTCCTATCACCAAAAGACATCACCCCTATGAGGAGGAAGATTTGATCTTAAAAATCCTTGAAGAGGATGTAATTGTAGGAATATTGACAAAGTATCATGATTTGATGAATTTAGAGAAGCAATTGAAGAAGAATGGGATCCCATTTGGTGGATATTTCCCAGGAATGCCCTATTTTTAGAAATTAGAGAAGATGATTGAGTCCCATGACATACTCAGTAATCAGATTGAGGAGAAAATTGAAGATAAGGACAAAGGTCCCAACAAGAAATCATCATTAGAGTACAACAATATCTACTCCATCCATAGCCCACCACCCCGGGAACAACCACCTCATAACGAGGAAAATATTATTGACTTGAGAGAAGAACATGAGGTTGAGGTGGATGTAGAGCCCTAACAAAATAATTAAAGGGTGGAAGCAGGGGAGCCTTCTGTTGAAAAAACACAAAAGAAGAAAAAGGATAAAGTTGGTGCCCTATTCACAAGGACTAGTACTTATGATAACCAACCGAGAAAATTTATAAGAGAGGGCAAGAAAATGAGGGATTACAATGATGACGATGTGGAGATGCCTCTTATATTGTGCCAAGATGAAAGGGAACTGCAATAGGAGGATTTTCTGAAAGATGATGAATTCATCAATACTAAGGAGTTCAAGGACTTCCTTATATGGTCTAAGCAAGAGAAAGTTGCAGCACAATTGAAATCAAAATAAGGAGAGGCTATAACAAGTGAAGCATTACAAGACCTCCAAGAATATGACATAGAGTCTGAGAATATGACTCCTGATGAGGAAATAAAACTTGTTAAGTCTAGTGGTATGTTATTAGTTGAAGGATGGGACCTAGCTTCAACCTTTATAATAGATCAAATTAGAAGGCAGCCTGATGTCAAAATCTCAACAAAGACACATATAGGAGAGATGAACAAGGGGTGTGGCTATGATTATAAATCTCAAACCCTAGAAATGTGGTCTCTTTATCCTAAGAATCAAAAGCCATCACTGATTAATTTTTAAGAGAAGATGGAGGGAGACAAGATAATATGGTTTGTACACAATACAGGAGACCTAAAGATTTCTCAGGCCCCGACCCATTTTTATCATCTGAATGAAGCAAAGGCAGTATAGATGTATAATAGATATCAGAAGTTATTTGATGAAACAATTCTTATTGCCAAGGATAGAGAATTAGGTCTGATGAAGATCAGTGCAATGGAAAAGATAATTTTAGACCTAACTCAAAAATTGCAAGAGATGCCTGAAGTTTCTCCTGATTTACCTAAAGAAGGAACAAATGCTGAGATCCAAACTGAGAATATAGGGTATGCTGCATCAGAAACAAAGCAGGCAATTAAGGAGCATAATGAAGTTGTTTTGGGAGCGCTGATGCAAATTTTCCAGCATAGGGTAAATATATTAAAAGATAAAGTTGATATAGTGTATGGTGCCTAATATGGAAAATTTCCTAGCTTACAAGTTGAAGTGAACAATTTTGTGTCAATTCTAAACCCCTACTTTGCAACATGGTCAGCTAGGATTGCATTATTTGAGAGGTTGGCATCATTTCAACCATTGAGATTAGATTTTCCAGAGATTGTAACCCAAGTTGGAGAAGAGATAGAACAGATTGGGGTAACCTTGTCCTTTTTTAAAGGCAAGGAAAATCAGATCAAGGTCAGAATTAATATGTTTGGGCTTGACTATAATAAATTTGTGCCATCAATCAGGACAGAGGATAATCAGATCAAGCCATTAGGAGTATGGAGCACAAAATCAGATACTTTATTACCTAATAAAGAGGTATATATTTCTGACAATGGGGAGTTGGATATGGAGAGATAAAATAAGATTTTAGATGAGGCCTTTAAGGCTGAAAGAGATTTCAATAAATTTATAATAGATGTTAAGAGCATTACAAATACTAGGTGGGAAAGGCAGAAAACACAACTTGAAAACATTCAGAGCTTTAATTGGCCAGCAGAGGATGATGTCACAACATGGAATGTTCTTACAAAGCCCAAGAAGAAGAAGCCTATCACAATTGACCTTGACATTATGTATGAAGAGTAGAAAGACACCTGGCACCAGATCTTTGAGCACAGGGAGGTTATTCATCTTGAAGACTAGTTTAAATTATCATGTAATGGTGCTCACTAGGTCTCACTACAAATATTGGAGACTATCTTGAACACATATAGACAAAGGTGCCAGTAATCACAAGAAGAAAAGATCAAATCTGATTTCATTTTTCATTTTTTTCCATCCACTGCTTGGTCTCTTCTTGTATTTTATCCTTTTCTATGTTTTTAGGGTTAGGTCTTAAACCATCTGAAGCTTGTTGCATCCTTTCTTCTTAAGGATTCCAAGATGGTTTTAGACTATATATAGAGCATGTTGTAACTTTTTTGAGAATGATGGAATATAATTACAAGGCATACTACTAAATTTTGTCTGAGCCTTTGTATATTTTGGTCTATTGAATGTATTTTGAAGTAGTTAGACATTAATAAAATACATTGAAATCTCTATTCTATATCTTGTGTTGCCTCTTTTTATTTTTGTTCAAGCTTTTATATGTTTAAATTTCAAGGCATTTAAATATATCAATTACAAGGTGATTGTGCAGTCATTTGTGAGGTCCTTCAAGGAAGGAGTAATTCTTTCAGATGATGCCAAAAAGCTAAATATTGGTATTAAGATTTGATAAACAAAGTTGTAGGGGTGAGTGGATAGTCTGTAAGGCATTCTATCTAGGTTGTATGTATTCTCATTAATCACCTAATTGTGGATTTACATTTAAGATTGACTCATTGCCCATAGGATTAGGCACTGGTTTATGGTTTGGAAAGTAATTGTTCAACATCCAATATTTAAATCAATCAATTACACTTCCCTCATAAGAAAGAATATATTTACAAGTAATTGTATTACAGAGTAAACAATTCAGTTTGTTGATTCCTTCAAGAGAGAATCAATAGGTTAACCCTCCTAAGTTCATAGAGCTATAAAAGGAAGAAGGATGAGAATCCTTATCACATTATTGTTTTCTATTGTCAAGATAATGGTTTGGCTTATTAAGCTCTGTATCAAATTAATCAAATTCATTTACATAGTTTTCTATTTATTGATACAGTAAAAGGAAATTAGCAAACTAACAAAAGACTTAATCCACTGTAACAAATACTGCATGTCAGTACTCATTTAAAGGTAATACCTTCCTGAGTCTATGGAGCTAAAAAAGGGAGGATATTATCCAATCCTCATCAATTAGGCTTTTTCTTGTACAAAGTTAAGTTGAAAATATACAAGAGAAAGCATTCACACTATTTTAAGGTTCTTGCAAGAAAAATCCCTAACAAATTGGAGAATATGCTGGGGAACAAGTAAAATATTGGAAAGAAAATTTTAAGAAATCTCTGGTGTTTAAAAGATAAAAACAAGTTACAGTTGAGTTTTCCAATCTAGGTCATTCTTGTAGTATTCATATCTCCCAGACTTGTTTTGGGTGGCGACTCTAAAAGTAAATCTCTGTAATCAGTGCAAAAGTGAAACATTTATACAATTTTTACAAATATGAATACTAGGTCAAGAATGAGAGATAATCCTAAAGTTGATTTGGATAGTGGAATCCCAACTACTTCAAGAGCTAAGATGTCTTGGAGAGAGAAGAAGAATCAAGCAAACATTAATGAATCTTCTCC
The DNA here is from genome assembly GCA_018584345.1 of Thuja plicata. NCBI lineage: Eukaryota > Viridiplantae > Streptophyta > Pinopsida > Cupressales > Cupressaceae > Thuja > Thuja plicata. The sequence continues at coordinate 1,926,466 of MU224782.1, read as the reverse complement.
AAGAAATGAAGAGAACAACACTATAAGGAAGGATACAAATCAATCTAGTTGTGAGGGGAACACCTCAAAGTATGAAGAAGCCCCTGACCTTGGATTAGAAATATATTCAATTACTACTACTTCTAGTGAAAGATAAGGAACTGACACTATTAGCTTAGACTCTGAAGTTCCTTCTGATGAGCTTGCTAAAGAGGAAAGAATCCTCATAAGGCAGTTAGCCCTTATTCAACAAAAGAAAAGAGAAAAAGATCTAAAAAATAAAAAAACATGAGAAAAAGGATGTTGATAAGTTTAGAAGAAGATCTTTAAGACATCAAGCTGCAAAAAATGTTGAGAGGTCTTGCAGAGACCAAGAGACTCCAAATACCCACAAAGGTTTAGGTCCTCAAACCTTTAGAGAAAAAGGAAAAAAGAAAGTTACTGAAAATGAAGTAGAGGAACCAAAAACTCATAAAATCCTGACTGAACAAATGTCTAAGCTAGACATTGACTTTGAAAGATCAAGAAAGGAGAAAGAAACTATGGAAAAGATGTTGGAGAAGGAAGAAGTTGAAGCTTCTACCTTGGAGATGAAGAAAAAGATTGACTTTTTACAATCTTCTAAATATTCTTATGCTGGTGGTGAAAACATTACATCTTCAAAGGCCAAGACTACTTCTTTCCAAGAGGATGAAAAATTTCAAAGTAGGCCATTGCATCTAGAAAGGTAAAAGAAATTCACTTTTATTGGCATTCCTAGTTATCCTAATGCAATTCCTAATGATATTGGAGAAAAACTCCCTAAGTTTTCAGGAAACAATGTCATTTCTTGTGAAGTTTATCTAAGAAAATTTATAGATATCATAGATGATTTAAATATTAATCATGAACATGTCCTAATGAATCTATTTGTTCAATCCCTAGTAGAATATGCTAGGGAATGGTTTAGAGGATTGTCTAATGGTTCTGTTGCATCTATGGAAGAATTAATTAATTTAGTCAAAGACCAGTATGGTGACAAAACCAATGAAGGGTTCTTTCTAAATGAATTCAATAACATAAAAAATAATTTCAATGAAGAGGTTATTGAATTCAACACAAGATTTCATAGAGCCATGCACAAGCTCTTTCAAAAAAGTAAACTGGATGAAAAGGCATGTTTGGCTACATACCTAAATGATTTTGATTCAAAAATGGGTTATGCTCTTAGAGATTAAAATCCTAGAAGTCTCATATGCATATAAAATAGCAGTAAATAATAGAGATGAACAAAAGGGTATTAGGGAAAATGGGCAAAAGAGATGATGCTCACTTTAGTAGGAGCAAAGAACCTGAATATAAAGAGTACAAGGCTCCACAAAATAATAGACCATCCTATAACAATAACTATAACCCACAAAATAGGATGAAAAATCATCCTTATGGTACTTAGTTCAAGGATGGAAAGCCTATTGCTCCAACAAGAAAAGATATACCAGAAAATAGGGCCCCTGAGCCTCTACATAAAAATGTTGTGATTATATGCAGTGACACTTACTAGTTTGAGGTTTGTCAAGCCCCACATAACCTTGATTTTTGTATTTTATCCCTAGATATCATTGCTAATGAAGAGAAAGAGGGTGAAGAAGATGAGCTATGTGATCACAATAGATGTGATATGACTAATTCTTATGCATGCTCTAATATAGATTTTGAAGAAGAAGTTGAGAACCATGACATGTATGGTTCACAAGGAAGAACAGAGGTATATCACCAACAAGTCCTATCTGATAATGATGAAGAGGAAATTGATGATATAAGATGTTATGCACAAAATAGTCAAGGATCTACTACCATAAGAAAACCCTCTCATGAAGAAAAGGCTAGAATCACTATTGATCTAGTGAACAAAGAAAGAAATAACTACCACTTAAGAAATAAAGATGTGGGTAGTCAGCCATCGGCCATCTTCATCAAAGAAAATAAGACAGATTCCAAGTATATACCAAAAAGAGATGGACCCAGGGAAAATGTAAACAAATTTAAGGTCAAAATTGTAAACAAAGATAGTGATCCAAAAGATGTACATGAAGGAAAAACTAAAGTGCCAGAAGAAAGTGCTTCCTCTTCCAAAGTTGAAAATAAGAGATCCAAGAAGGAAGAGCCTACTCTGAACATTCAAATAGAGGAAAAGAATAGCATTATAGAAAAACCTAAAACATCTAATGTAAAACATACTCTAGTGGATATGGGCCAGTATTTATCCTAGATGAATGTCAAGGTCCTATTCCTAGAAATGATGAGGATAAAAGAACTCAAAGAAAAGGTCCTTTCAGTGTTGAAGAATCTATCACTAGTGAATATTCAAAGACCAAAATATGTTGAAAATAAATCTAACAATAAGGGAAAGTAACCTGAGGGGATGATTTCTAAGATCCCTCAGATTTATCTAAACACAAATACTTCTACAGTGGTTGTTGATCCCTTTTTCCTAACATTGGTAATTAATGGTAAGATGCTCAAAAATTGCATGATAGGTTTAGGAGAATCTAATACTATCATGCTTGCAGAAATCATGAGATCTATGGGATTGCAAGTAGCTACTCTCGATGGGAGGTGTCAAGCAATGGATTCAAGAGAGATCCCTGTTGTTGGATCCATATAGGTGTTACCTTAAAAATTAGCCATATGCCCTGATACAATATTGACTATGAGTGTACTGGTGGTTGATATTCCACCACATTATGGCATGTTGTTGTCCAGAAAATGAAGTGCTTCAATGGGGGATAGTATTTAGTGTGATTTATCTTGTGCCACTTTCAATATTGCTAGGAATAATGTAAAGGTGTCAAGAGAAGGTAGGACACCTCATATTATTAAGTTGCATGAAGATACTAATATTAACTACTATGTTGATATTGATATGGATAATTTCAGAGTAAAAAGGAGTGCTCATCAATCTAAGACTTTTGATCCTCTAGTGAAGAAATTAACTACACAGAATGATGGTTTATGGCAAATGTATTTTGATGGAGCCTATTCTAAAGAAGGACCAGGAGCTGGAGTCTTACTTATCTCTCCATCAGGTAAAACATTTAAATATTCTTTCCTATTATCTTTCTAGTGTACAAACAATACAACAGAATATGAAGCTTTATTTTTAGGGCTAGACATTGTTGCTAAACATGGAATAAAGTGTCTAAAAGTTTATGGTGACTTAGAGTTAGTAGTAGCCCAAGTCAGGTCCAAATATCTTGTGAAAAATGATAGACTGAAAATGTATAAACATGCTATTTGGGACCAAATTGAATTTTTTGATGCCTTCAATATAAATTGGATAGAAAGGTCTAAAAACATTATGATAAATTTCTTAGCCAATGTTGCTTTGATAATTGATGATTTGACCTTAAATGGGGTATCAATAGTTGAGATTAAGACAAGACCAGTTGTCCCTGACAACATTTACAACTAGAAAGTATTTGAAGATGACCAAGACATCCTTAGATTTCTTTAATGCCTAGACCATTATGAAAACCAAATCATAGATTTCAATGCTTTACTTGAGGTCATTGATGATAAGGATCATGTTTTGGGGGATGAGGTTGTCAAACTAAGTTCTAATCAGATTCCTAAAGGATTGGTATAACTAGAGGCATTGTTTAGGGATCAGAGTGAACATTCATCAAGAATAAGCAATGCCAAAATTGAGGATTTGGAGGAGGTAAATTTGGGTTCAGAGACCACTCCTCAGATAGTTTATATTGGAAAAGGATTGGATTCCTATGTATGAACAAATTTGATAAAATTATTAAGAAAAAATAAGCATGTATTTGCATGGTCTTATGAAGATTTAAAAGCTTATAGGGAAGACCTTTTCCAGCATGAAATCCCATTAAAATTAGATGTAAAACCATTCAAACAAAAATAGAGACCCATTAATCCATTGTTGGCTCCTAAGATGCAACATGAGTTGATGAAACTAAAAGATGCAGGAATTATCCAGCCTATCACACATTCAACTTGGGTTTCTAATCTAGTACCAGTGAGAAAAAAGAATGGTGACATAATATTATGTGTTGATTTTAGAAATCTGAACATTGCATCCTTGAAAGACAATTATTCTCTACTTATATGGAGGCAATATTGCATAAGGTTACTGGTTGTGTGCTAGTATCAATGATGGATGGATTTCTAGGCTACAACCATGTACTAGTAAAAGAATCCGAACAGTTTAAGACTTCATTTACTACTCCTTGGGGAGCCTAGTATATGTTAGGATGTCATTTGGACTAATAAATGCAGGATCAACTTTCCATAGAGCCATGGATGTTGCATTCAAAGAGTTTATTGATTTATTCATGGTAATCTACCAAGATGATTTGACTGCATTTTCTAAGAAAATAGGGGATCATTGTGAGCATATAGAAAAAAATTCAATAAAGCTTTAGAATATGGTGTCTCACTGAATCCTAGAAAGTGTCAATTTGTAGTCACAAAAGGAAAGTTATTGGGACATATAGTGTCCAAAGATGGAGTAAAGATTGAACCTGAAAGGATAGAAGCTATTCAAAAGGTTACTGCTCCAAGGAATATTAAAGGTGTGCAATCTTTCCTAGGAAAGATCAATTTTGTCCGAAGATTTATTGCAAATTTTGCTGAACTTGTCAAACCAATTATTAAGTTATTGAAGAAAGATGCAAAATTCCAGTGGAATGAATAAGCTCAGTTAGCTTTTGAAAAGATTAAGAGATCAATTCAAGAGGCCCCTATTTTAAAATATCTTGATTAGAGTAAACCATTTTCTTTATTCTCATTTGCATTCTTTCATACTATTGTTGTTGTTTTACTTCAGAAAGATGAGGAGGGATTTGAGCATCCTATTGCATTCTTTAGAAAATCTCTTCAAGCTGCAGAACTAAACTATGAAATGATGGATAAGAAGGCATATGCTTTGGTGAAAGCTGTAAAATCATTTAGACCATACCTGTTTTGTGCTAAAGTATTGGCATATGTACCTCATTCAGCAGTAAAGGACATCCTTACTCAATCAAAAGTGACTGGTAAGAGATGTAAATGGATTAATAGAATTCAAAAATTTAACTTAGAAATCCATATTAATAAATTGATGAGAGGACAAGGTCTACTAAAAATTATGACAGAAGAAAACCTAGACTTGGTACAAGTGAATAACATACCGATACAGGATTCAACAGTAACAAGTATTGAGAGACAAACCTTCTATGTTGACATCATGTATTATCTTAAGAATACCAAATGTCCTATAGTTATGAGAGACAATCAAAAGAGGAATCTCAGATTACAAGATTAGAAGTACACCCTAGTTAAAGGAGATTTGTATTGGAAAGAAAAAAATGGTGTATTATTATTATATCTAGATCAGAGCCAAGCTGAGAAAGTATTAGTTGAAATGCATGTTGGAGTATGTGGAGGACATTTTTCTGCCAAGACCACTGCCCATAAAATTTTGAGGGCTAGATATTATTGGCCTAGTCTATTCAAGGATACTCATGCATTTGTCAGAAAATGTGAGCCTTGCCAAAGGTTCTCAAATAAATTGAAGTTTTTAGGTGCCTTGTTACTGAACCTTGTGAGTGTTGAAGCACCTTTTGCAATGTGGGGTATAGATTTTATTAGAGATTTTTCAGAGAAATCCAGTGGAGGAAACATTTAGATACTTGTTTCCATTGATTATTTTACAAAGTGGATAGAAGAAATTCCCACCAAGAAATCAACTAGCAAAGTGGTCATTGATTTTTTATTAGAAAACATTCTGACCAGATTTGGTGTCCCTACAAAGTTAGTGATGGATAATGCTATGTACTTTATATTAGATGAAATCAAGGAATTTTGTGATGAATATGGGATCATGATGCCATATTCTTCCCCATATCATCCTCAGGAAAATGGCTAGGTAGAACCCAACAATAAAAGCATTTTGAAGATTTTAAAGAAGACCCTTGAAAAGAATAAAAGAGCTTGGCACACAAAATTAAAACTTGCTTTATGGGATGATAGAATAACAGTGAAGAAAGAAACAAGTAAGACACCTTTTGAACTTGTATATGGTTTACAGTCTAGAATGCCTATGAACAATTTATTACCAGTATACAATTTTATTCAAGAAGAAGAGTTGGAAATGTCTCACCCAATGCGAGATAGGATAATGCAATTAGCAGAGATTGATGAAGTCAGAAGAGAAGGTCAGAAGGAGAACATAAATTTGCAATAGAAAATGAAGTATCTTTTTTATAAGAGAGAATAAAATAGAAAATTCATGCCTAGTGATTTAATACTCCAGTGGAATGTGAGAGCTGCAGATAAAGGGAAGCACAAGAAGTTTGAATCTTTATGGCTTGGTCCCTTTATTATTTATCAAAGATTTGGAAAAGATTCCTATCTTTTGAATAACATGGATGAGGAAGAATTTGAATTTCCAATGCATGGGCAATTTTTGAAACCTTTTTTCAGTTGAGAATTGAAGTTTCATGCAAAATAAATTTTGTATTATATGTGTATAGGTTTGTTTCTTTCTGTTGCATGTTTCCTTTCTATAGTAGGTTAGTGAGCATATTTTGCATGGTCTACAACCAGAGATCTATGGTTCTTGCATTAAACTTGCATTTAAGAATCCTCAAATAGAGCTACTGTTGGTTGTATTTCCAATTTTGGAGCTTGCTAGAAATTTTTTGAAGTTCTAAGTCATATTCGTGCCTAAAAGTTGAATATCTTGTTAGTGTTATCAAAATACCTCTGCAAATAATGATCTTCTAGTCAAAAATCAGCAAATAATGCAAAACCCTAAGCCCTAGTTTAAATTTTCATGCATATCAAAGAAAAACCCTTGTTCATTGAAATCCTTTCTATTTTGTTGTTACTTTTTCAAAGAAACCCGATCACTTAAGTCATGCGCTTGTTTTATGTTATTTCACTTAGGTCATAAAGTCTCATTATGATTTAAGAATATTCTTTTTTATTTTTGAGACTTAGTGAATGCCTTTTGTCATGTTGTCTCTATAAGAAAAGAATATTCTTCCAGTGCTTATAAGATATCACACAAGCCGTAGATGCAGATCTTGATACTGTGGTTGGAGGATAATCTCTTTGAAAAACTAGAGTTAAAGAATTTCTTTGGTGACTTCGAGTCTACTTAGTCACGCTGTCTCAAAAGGTGGTCAAAGTTACAAGTTGAGTTTAAGATTAAGTTTAAAGTTTCATGCAGTTGCGTAATCACAAAGAGAAATGTGGGTTAAGTCAAAAGATCTGAGATTTAGCGATAGCCGTTAATCCAAAATGTAATCCTGTAGTGGTTGCGGAGTCTCAATGAAAACTCTTGAGTTAAGAAATGTATTAGCAACTTTGAGTTTACTCAGTCGCGGTGTCTCGCAAAGAAACCAAGGTCAAGAAGGTGGTTAAAATCCTTTAGTCACGTGGTCTCTTTTAAAATCCATGGTTAAGTTAAAGATAAAGATATATCATGACTTCCATCAGATGAAAGATAGATCTTGTGGCCAGCGTGAATTCGTGATAAAAAATTTTAGTTAGATAAAAGATAAAGAGATATCCCGACCACCATCCGATTAAAATGGATCTAGTGGCTGGTGTTAAACCGTGAAAGAAACCATGAGTTAGTGATTTATTAAAGTGACAACAAGATTCAATGGGTCATATTGTCATGATAAGAACTATGATTAAAATAGGTTCAGTGAATTTTAAGTGTGTTTGTAGCGAGAAGATCTGAGCCATAAAAAAGAGAAGATCATGTGGATAGTGTGTAGTCACCTTAGAAGGTCAAATAGTCAAAAAAAATTGTTGTAATTCAGCGATGGTGATTTAGATTGGGACATGTGGCTAAATTTTCAAAGACTTGAGTTAGTCCAGAAATCTTGAAGAAAACCTAAGGTAAAGAATTTCCTTCCGCGACAAGGAGACTAATTAAGTCATGAAGTCTCAAAGTGAACTGCAGTTAAGTAAAAAGAAATAGAGATTACCCGCAAGCCGTTAGATTAAAAAGAAGATCTACGGTAGTCACAAATTCTCAGATGAGAAAATTAAAGTACAGAAAGTAAATGAGATTACATGTTAGCCGTCTGATTAAAAGATGATCATGTGATAGGTGCGTAATCTCCAAAGAAGCTTAGGGTAATTGAAATCTTAAAGTGACAAGGAGATTACACATTCGCTTAGTCTCTAAAAGAAACCCAGGCTTCAAAATGAGATATTAAAACTTTATTCATGGAGTCTCGAAGAGAATGAGAGTTAAGTGATTTCACTCAATGATTAAGAGTAAGTCGTTGATCTGAAAGCGGATCGCGTGGTGCTCGTTAAGTCTCAATAGATAACTAGAGTTAAGGATAACTTTCCGTAACAATGAGATCACACAATCACGTAGTCGCTGAAGGAAACTAGAGTGAGATCAAAGTAAGATGTGAGGTTTTCTCCATGCCATGTTACACAATTGACATTCAATAGGAATACAGAAGTTATGACAACATGTTTTAAAATATTGCTCAGTTGTTTTAAAAGAGCCAATAGAATCAAATCTTGATATATTGGAAGAAATCAAAGTTGGAGTCGCTCTGCTAGGGTTTCATGCGTACGACATTCTTTCTGTGTTTCTGCTCTGAGCCATCCATCTGTCATACCGCATTTACTGCGGGATCTTTTGTGCATTAGGGTTAGCCTTTAGTATGGCTCTGGCCAACTTTGGCCCAGCAGTTTCTGCTGGTGCTCGAGTTGAAGCTTTGGACTGCCATGGCGCCTCCTCTGAACAAACGTCCTCACAAGTTCATCCTGAAGGTCTTTCACGAGGTAACCCTGATATTATCCTTAATCCTCAATAATTTGATACTGCATGTGAATGGTTAGAGAAACATACGCTAATTGGATATTTTGTGGGTCGTACTCCTCCTGAAAGTATCCTCAAGGATTGGGTCAACAAGAGCTAGACCCCTCATGGGGTCCGTCTTGATGGAGTGCAAAACCTTACCAAAGGTTTTTTCCTTTTCAGGTTTGCTAACCCTTCCCAGGCGGACGCGGTTTTTAACCGTGGTCCCTGGACTGTTAGGTCCTCCCTTTTAGTTTTCCAGAGGTGGTCTCGAGACTTTACTGTCTCCGATGATAAAAAGCTTAGGGTTCCTATTTGGGTTGAGTTCCCTGGCCTCCCTTTGCCATGCTGGCCTTTTATTGAGGCTATTGCTAAGACCCTAGGCAAGGTCATTGTCATGGAACATGACAAGTTTTTCAATGCCCGTC
>MU224782.1:1885535-1910115 GCA_018584345.1 Thuja plicata | reverse complement strand
TTGATCAGAAAAATCCTTGAAGAGGATGTAATTGTAGTTGACAAAGTATCATGATTTTATGAATTTAGAGCAACAATTGAAGAAGAAAGGGATCCTGTTTGGTGGATATTTCCCAGGCATGCCCTATTTGAAGAAATTAGAGAAGATGATTGAGTCCCATGGCATACTAAGTAATCAGATTGAGGAGAAAATTGAAGATAAGGATAGAGGTCACAAACGACAATCATCATCAAACTACAATAGTAGCTACTCCATCCATATCCCACAACCCCAGGATTAGCCACCTCATAATGAGGAAAACATTATTGACTTGAAAGAAGCACATGAGGCTGAGGTGGATGTAGAGGCCCCACAAAAGAAGGAAAGGGTGGAAGCAGGGGAGCCTTCTGTTGCAAAATCATAGGAGAAGAAAAAGGATAAAATTGGTGCCCTATTCACAGGGACTAGTGCTTATGATCACCAACTGAGAAAATTGATAAGAGAGGGAAAGAAAAAGAGGGAGGACACTGATGAAAATGTGGAGATGCCTCTTATCTTGTGCCAAGATTTAAGGGAACTAAAACAGGAGGAGTTTCTGAAAGATGATGAATTCATCAAGGCTAAGGATTTCAAGGACTTCCTTATATGGGAAAAGCAAGAGCAAGTTGCCGTACAATTGAAATCACAAGGAGGAGAGGCTATTACAAGTGAAGTATTACAAGCCCTCTAGTCATATGACCCATAGTCTAAGAATATGATTCCTGACGAGGAAAGACAACTTGTGAAGTCCAGTGGTATGTTATTAGTGGAAGGATTGGACTTGGCTTCAACCTTTATAATAGATCAAATAAGAAGGTAGTCTGATGTCAAAATCTCAACATAGACACAAATAGGAGAGATGATCAAGGGGTGTGGCTATGATTCTAAATCTCAAACCCTAGCAATGTGGTCTCTTGCTCCTAAGAATCAAAAGCCATCACTGATTAATATTCAATAGAAGATGGAGGGAGAAAAGATAATATGGTCTATACACAATACATGAGACCTAGAGATTTCTCAAGCCCTAATCCATTTTTCTCATCTGAATGAGGCAAAGGCAGTACAAATGTCTAATAGATATCAAAATTTATTTGATGAAACAAGTCTTATTGCCAAGGATAGAGAATTAGGTCTGATGAAGATCAGTGCAATGGTAAAGATAATTGCATTCCTAACTCAAAAATTGTAAGAGATGCCTGATGTTGCTCCTTCTTTACCTAAAGAAGGAACATATTTTGAGATCCAAATTGAGGATATAGGGTATGTTGCATCAGAAACAGAGTAGGCAATTAAGGAGCATAATGAATTTTTTTTGGGAGCCCTAATGAAAATTTTCTAGCATAGGGTAAACGTATTAAAATATAAAGTTGATATAGTGTATGGTGCCTATGACAAATTTCTTGGCTTACAGGTTGAAGTGAACAATTTTGTGTCAATTCTAAACCCCTACTTTGCAACATGGTCAACTAGGACTGGATTATTTGAGAGGTTATAATCATTGCAACCATTGAGATTAGATTTTTCAGAGATTGTAACCCAAGTTGGAGAAGAGATAGAACATATTGGGGTAACCTTGTCCTTTTTTAAAGGAAAGGAATATTAGATCGAGGCCATAATTAATATGTTTGGGCCTGACTACAATAAATTTGTGCCATCAATCAGGATAGAGGATAATCAGATCAATCCATTAGGAGTATGTAGCATAGAATCTAATACTTTATTACCTAATAAAGAGGTATATATTTCTGACAATGGCGAGTTGGATATGGAGAGATAAAATAAGGTTTTAAATGAGACCGTTAAGGCTAAAATAGATTTCAATAAATTTATAAAAAATGTCAAGAGCATTACATATGCTAGGTGGGAAAGGCAGAAAACACAACTTAAAAACATTCAGAGCTTTAATTGGCCAGCAGAGGATGATGTCACAACATGGGATGTTCTTACAGAGCCCAAGAAGAAGAATCCTGCCACTGTTGACCTTGACATTATTGATGAATAGTAGAAAGACACCTGGCACTTGATCTTTGAGCACATTAAGGTTATTCATCTTGAAGACTAGTGTAAATTATCCTGTAATGGCAGTCACTAGGTCTAACTACAAATATTGGAGGCTATCCTGAACATATACAGACAAAGGTTCCAGTAATCACAAGAAGACAAGATCAAATCTAATTTCATTCTTCATTTTTGTTCATCCATCGCTTGGTCTCTTCTTGTCTTTTGTTCTTTTCTATGTTTTTAGGGTTAGGTCTTAAACCATCCGAAGCTTGTTACAACCTTACTTCTTAAGGATTCCAAGATGGTTTTAGACTATATATAGAGCATGTTGTAACTTTTTTGAGAATGATGGAATATAATTACAAGGCAGACTACTAGATTTTGTCAGAGCCTCTATATATTTTGGTCTATTGAATGTATTTTGAATCAGTTAGACACTAATAAAATAATTGCAATCTCTATTCTATATCTTGTGTTGTCTATTTTTATTTTTTTTCAAGATTTTATATGTTTAAATTGCAAGGCATTTAAATATATTAATTACAAGGTGATTGTGCAGTCATTTGTTAGGTCCTTCAAGGAAGGAGTAATTCTTTCAGATGATCCTAGAAAGCTGAATATTGGTATTAAGATCTGATAAACAAAGTTGTGGGAGTGAATGGATAGTCTGTAAGGCATTCTATCTAGGTTGTATGTATTTTCATTAATCAACTAATTGTGGATTTACATTTAAGATTGACTCATTGCCCATAGGATTAGGCCCTGGTTTATGGTTTGGTAATTAATTTTTCATCATCCAATATTTAAATCAATCAATTACACTTCACTCATAAGAAAGCATATATTTACAAGTAAGTGTATTAAAGAGTATACAATTTAGTTTGTTGATTCCTTCAAGAGAGAATCAATAGGTTAACCCTCCTAAGTTCATAGAGCTATAAAAGGAAGAAGGATGAGAATCCTTATCACATTATTATTTTCTATTGTCAAGATAATGGTTTGGCTTATTAAGCTTTGTATCAGATTAATCACAGTCATTTGCATAGTTTTCTACTTATTGATACAGTAAAATGAAATTAGAAAACTAGTAAAAGACTTAATTCGCTGTAACAAATATTGCAAGTCAGTAATCATTTAAAGGTAATACCCGTCTGAGTCTGTGGAGCTCAAAAAAGGAGGATATTATCCAATCCTCATCAATTAGGCTTTTTCTTGCATAAAGTTAAGTTGGAAATATACAAGAGCAAGCATTCACACACTTTTAAGGTTCTTGCAAGAAAAATCCCTAACATGACTTATGCATATCTGCATCAATTCATTACCACTGGGAGGGGCCATCACCCCAAGCATGCCTCTGAGATATTCAAAAGAATCTTTTGGCAAAGGGTTAGTAAATATATCATCTATATGTTCCTTTGTGCTAAAATACTCCATTTTAATCTCTTTATCTGCTACCTTCTCCCTCAAGAAATGATACTTAATAGAAATATATTTAGCCTTTGAATGAACTACAAGATTCTTTGACATATTTAGTGTGCTAGTGTTATCACAATGGGATAACCACTAGTTCTTCAAAAATTATTCCAATGTCTTTCAACACTTTTGTTTCATCCAAACAACTTGTGTATATTTTATTGCAGCAGCAACATACTCTGACTCAATAGTATATTGAGAAATACAGTTATGCTTCTTGATCAACCAAGAAACCAGTCTTTTCCCAAGGAAAAATGCACCACTACTTGTACTTTTTCTATCATCCACATTACCTACCCAATCAACATCAGTATAAGTCTACAAATTAAAATCTTCTAATTTTTCATACCATAATCCATATTCTATTATCCCTTTCAAATATTTGAAAATTATTTTAACAGCAGCAAAATGTGTCTCTTTAGGATCTTCTTGATATCTAGCCACAATTACAATTGCTTTGGTAATATCTTGTATGGTGTGTATTAGATATTGTATACCTTCAATCATCGATCTATTCTTAGTCTAGAAAACACTTTGAGTCTCATCACTATTAGTCAGTTTGTTTCCAGTCACCATAGGTGTTCCAACAGGTTTACAATCTTCCATTCCAAAATTTTTGAACACTTCCTTAAGATACTTGGTCTGAGATATAAAAAATCCATTCTTACTCTGATTAATTTGCAAACCAAGAAAAAAATTCATCTCACCAATCATTGACATCTTGAATTCATTTTCCATTTCTTTAGCAAACTTCTTACTCATCTTATCATTGCCTCCAAAAATGATATCATCAACAAAAACTTCTACAATTAAGATTCCATATTCATCAATTCTCAAATATAAATTATTGTCTACATTACCTTTTATGAAACCAAGATGAAGTAGATATTTGTCCATTCTTGCATACCATGCTCTTGGTTCCTGTTTCAGTCCATACAGTGCCTTCTTGAGTCTGCAAACCATGTTTTCATCATTTTTCAAAGAAAAACCATCAAGTTTCTCAATGTAAATTTCTTCTTCTAGATCAGCATTCAAGAATGCTGACTTCACATCCATCTGATAAACCTTAAAGTCTTTATGTGCATCATAAGCAAGAAATAATCGAACAACTTCCAATCTAGCAACTGGAGAAAATGTTTCTTTATAGTCTATGCCTTCTTGCTGTGAATAGCCTTTACATACCAGTCTTTCCTTATTTCTTACCACTATTCCTTCCTCATCCATTTTATTTTTGAAAACCCATTTAGTAACAATCACATTTTTGTTCTTAGGTCTTGGAACCAATTCCCAAGTATTGTTTTTGTTTATCTATTCATGTTATTCTTCCATAGCTTTAGTCCAAGATTCATCTGTACATGCTTCATCAATAGTCTTTGGTTCAACTTTTGCTTTAAATAACTTGAATTTGTCAAATGTTTCATATTTCTCTCTCAAGTATGTAACCCACATTATTCTAGAAAATTCATCAACAAATAGTATAAAGTACCTTTCACCATGGTATGATCATGTTCTTGTAGGACCACACAGATATGTATGCACCAGATCCAACTTCCCTTTTGTTGAATAAGCTTTGATTTTGAAAGTGCTTCTATTATTCTTCCCCATAACACACTCTCTACACATAGTGTTAGATGGATTCACAATTCTAGGTAGATCTCTTACTGCTTTAGTCGTACTTGCCTTCACAATGTTATCAAAGTTAACATGACAAAATCTTTTGTGTCTTAACCAACTGTCATCAACCTTCGCAATAAAAAAATAATATTTAGATGTGTTCAATTCAAATACATTACCTCTAGGTTTAGTACGTGATGCAATCAAGTCTCATGCTTTACTTCTGATAGAGCATTTCCCATCAATGAATTTCAATTGATAACCCTTGTATACTAGTTGTCTAACACTCAACAAATTATGCTTAAGTCCATCAACAAGTAATACATTATTAGTGTTAGTCTTTCCATCCAAAGAAATAGATCCAAATCCTATAATAATATTAGGAGTATTTTTACAAAATCTGACAACACCACCATCATGTCTTTTAAAACTCACAATTTTTTTTCAACAACCATGATGTGAACAACCACTGTCTATAACCCATTCAGACTTCTTTTCAACATGGGACACTAAATCTTTTTCTTCATGCATAGGTTCATCATCCTTAATAGAAATAAATCTAATTTCATCATAGTCACCATCATCATCATCATCATCATCATCAGATATACCCTCACTAGCATAATAACATTCCTTGTCTTTTGAATACTTAGACTTGAAAAACTTAGGTTTGTGTTTTGGAACTCTTGTAGGACATCTAGATGCAAAATGACCAATCTTGTTACATGAAAAACATTTCAAAGATAATTTTCCTTCAAATTTTCCCTTACCTCTCTTTTCTCTTCTAGTAATCAGTGCCACAACCTCGTCTACCTTTCTTTCTTCTTCATGTATCTATTCTCATTCATCAGCATAGGCTCCAAGCTCTTCCCTTAGGTCACTATTGCTGGTGCTTGCATTTCTAGATAAGTTCTTTTTATTCTTGTGCATGGTTTCCTTGAATGCTGACTCAACTTTAGGTAAAGTGTCTCCCAATTCTGTGGCCTCAAATGTAGTTAGCTTTCCAATCAACATCTCTATGGTGAATTTCGGTGTCAAAGGTATAATCTCTTCTATAACTTGTACTTTGGTTCTATATGCAGGTGTCAAAGATCTGAGTATCTTTGCAATCAATTCTTCCTCACTGTAAGTACCTCCAAAGTTTCTAATTCTAGTGACTACTTTAGTGATTCTCTGTCCATATTCCCTAATGTTCTCATCTTCTCTCATCTTTAGTGATTCCATCTTTGTCTTCTAGTTTTGTATCTTTTCCTGCTTTGTAAACTTATCTCCAATATATAATGCTTCTAATCTTGTCTAGATATCATGTGCAGAATCCAAGTCCTTTACTTCAGTGAATTCTCCTTCTGAAAGTACATTAATCAAATATTCCCTTGCAACCATATTACATAAAAATAAATTCTTCTGATCTTTAGTAGCCTTCTCTAATTCATCCTTAGTTTCTATATTTTCATTCTTCTTTGTGATCATCTTGTAATCAATTCCCAAACATAGAAAATGTGTTCTCATCTTGTTCTGCCAACTGTAAATTTTTTAAGATCAAACTTTAGACTATCCTTCCTATAATAAGTCATCTTCAGAATCACCTCAAGTTGTTAAAATTTCTCTCTAAGGACCACAAGCTCTGATACCAATTTTTAGGAATAACAGTCCACAAGATAACTGAGAGGGGGGGTGAATCAGTTATGATATAGATTATTAAACTTTAAACTTTATAAACCAAATCTGTAATTGTAAATGATAACACAGTAAATACCAACACCATAACACAATACTTATTGTCGAGGAAACCCTGTTAAAGGTAAAACCCCAGTGGGGATTAACACCCACAAATAATTTACTGAGAGTATAGTATCCATGTTAAAATATTTAGCCCTGTTAGGAGCTTGTTACAAAATTACAGTACATAGTCCTTGTTAGGAGATAGACCCTATTAGGAGTCAAGAGAAAGAGTAGGCTTACTACCTAGGCACACTACCCAAATGAGGTTAAAGCCACCCTCAAGGATTCACAATCCAAACAAGTGTATATAGAAAATATACAATCCAACAAACTCTCTGATAGAAACTATCTTTGCTTGGTCAATTCCAATGAAGTACTCTTCTCATAAACTCCGCTCTGCATCCAACAGTCAAACAAGCTTCACAACTTTCACTTATCTTCCCTTTTTATCTCTCTCACACCTTTTCAAAAAGAAAATATCACTCATATATACCTTCTTACAAAAATTCATTAGGTCGGTCAATTAAGCTTTCCTAATATACAAATAATTAATCAGGTTGGCCAATTAAGGCTTTCCTATGTAAAAATAATTATATAACCCCTTGCTAAGATACACAAGGTACCTATAACAAGTAAACATCAAATATAATCCATCACTTATACTTCTAGATCCACAATCCATGTTCACAATTCATTTTACGTGCTACATGTATGAAGTTGGCCAACAATTAGGTCTTCTCCAAACTACACGCCACAACTGACATCACCAGTCATAAAACAACATTTGAAATCAACCCATTATTCTAACATACATCAACTGTCCACCAATAAGCTCGCTTCATCTAAAATATCTTCACAAGAAAGATATACTTGAAACACAAAGACCTGCTCTGTCTAGTATCACAGTTACAGTCTAGAAACCAGTCTTCACCAAATCAATTGTAACATCGACAATATATAACATAAATCCAAGTGATGTTAGGAATAAGATCAACACACATTCTTTTGCATAAATCCAAAATCATTCATTTTGAATCATCTGTACAGTGTCCATACACTTCTACCAATCAAGTAACTAGTCTGTCTTCTCCATAGAAATATATGTTGACATCAGTGACAAAACATGAATATCAACAACATGATTAGTACCCAAAACTGATATCATCCAACAATAACACATTTGAAGATGATGGTACTGATATATTGATCCATGACACATTTGGTACTAGCACAACTGATGATGATGACCAGGATGATGTTGATGTCATCCATGATATACCTCTACTTGAGAAGGCAGCCATGACCCTTTATGAAGGCTCCCAAAAAACTCTACTCTCTGCTCTTGTTATTGTTGAACATGAAGGTTATGAATGGTTTATCCAACATAAAAATGTCACATATGCTAAGGTATGTCATATATGTCATTAAGTAATTAAAGGATGAAACATGTACCATAAATAAATATGTTTAATATTAACAACTTTTTTTTTTCTATAGATTGATAAGTGAGTTTTTGTTACCACTATCGAATATTCTCCCTCGCTCATACCGAGAATTATGTGCCACTATGAAAGATATTGGAATGTATTATCATGAAATATATGCATGTCCCAATGATCATATTATTTATCATAAAGAACATAAATTTTTAAAAGAATGCCCTAAATGTTATACAAGTAGATATAGAACAAATCAAATAACAAATCAAGGTTCTTTGTTACATCCCCATTATACCATGTTTGCAAAGATTTTTCAGGTGTAGTAGCTTGGCACAATTTATGGATTAACATGCACCCAGTAGGATTCAAGATGACATTATTCAAATTTCTATAGATGATTCTACATTTAAGGACATAGAGGAAAAGTGGCGGCACTTTATCAAATAACCTCAAAATCTCAAACTTTCATTGGCAGCGGATGGTGTCAACCCATTTGGAGAGCTAAGATTTGTTTAGTCTGTTTGGCCTATTTTTGTCATTAAAAATAATATTCCTCCATGGATTTCAATAAAGAGGGAGCATATTATTGTGGCAATGATTGTTCTAGGTATTTTATCATTTAATAGTTATCTACATGTAATTATAAATCTTGCAGTAAAATGGTCACAATAATTATGTAATGTTGTTGTTCATTCAACTAGGTAAATACCAAGTTAAAGATATGAATGTATATATTGAGCCTCTTATCGACGAGTTGCTGGAGTTATGGAATGGTGTCACTATGTATTACATCTCTAGACTAATAGGATATAGACAATTTCAATTCTATGCAATGCTTGTATGGACATTACATGATGCCCCAGGGCTAACACATTTTTTTGGTATGTTATGGTGAATTCAAGTTGCACATGATAATTCTAAATATAAAAATTAACATATTTAATCCAATTGTGTCATTATCTTGTAGTTCTTCAAACAAAGGGAAAATGTGCCTGTCTAGTTTTTGGTCCAAAGATGAAATCTCATCATTCAAAAAGTTTAGGAAAGTAGGTGTTTGATGAGTATAGGAACTTCCTCCATAAAAATCATAAGTATCGAACTACCAAAAACATCTTTTCAATGGGAAAGAAGATAATACATCTAAGCCACAAAGAATGACAACTCGCCTATGGAAGTTGCAATATAATTGAATTAATCGTCAAGGTACTACCATTGTACCTAATGGTTTATGTTTGGAATTTATATATTTCTATTGTGTTTTGTTTGCTGATTATGTAATTGATGATCATGAAGGTCATCAAGGAAATACTACTGAGAACCTTCCAAAGGTAATAAAAAGTTATCCCAGACAATTTAGTAGGTTTCTCTACTACGAGAAGCTACAAATTATGCATTTGTTTGATACTATGCATATTGGAAAGAATGTAACGAAGACATTGTGGAAGATATTGGATGGAAGGCGTGACAAAGAAAAGAATGTCAAAATTTTTAGTGACATTCATGAATCCAATCATGCAATTAAAAATTTCATTGAATCAAATAGAAATAGAGAATGGATTAATATAAGTGCCCTTCCTTGGTTATTAATAGAGCAGCAAAGTGATGCCATAAAAGAAGTCATACGAAAAATTTGATTTCCCACAGGATTTGCTGCGAACATAAGCAATGTCATATCAAAGAAAAGTGAATTTGGGCTAGGGTTGAAAACACATGATTGGCATACCTTCATCAAGGTAAGTCATGTTATTTTGTATTTACAATATATTTATAAACTACATGTACTTTTCATTATATTATGTGAGAAAAGAATGACATTATTATTTTTATAATTGTTGTAGTACGTGCTACTTCTATCTCTCCTAGAGAACTTCAACAATAAAATCAAACAAGTAGTATAAGATCTGAGAAAAAACATGAGATAAGCAATGATATCTATTCAATTTTTTGTATATATATATTTATTTTATTTGCATTTGTTTTTCTTGTTATGTAATATATTGTAAAGTCTCGTGTTTATATATTTTTGTGTCTTGAAGGTGGTTTCCATCTAAAGAAATCCATAAATATTGGAAGAGAATAATTCCTCATCTAATGTGTGAAATGCAAAAGTGTATACCTTCAACCTTTTTCAATGCACAAGAACACTACCTCATACACCAAGTTGAGGAGATTGAATTGTGTGGACCCATACACACTCGGTCAATGTGGATAGTTGAGAGGAACTTGAAATTTTTGAAGGCTTTGGTTCAAAAAAGAGCACATCCTGAGGGTTCTATCATGGAGGGATATATGCTATACCAGACTATGGTGTACGTTACTAAATATCTTTCTAATCTTGCAGCAAATATCCATATAGATCACATTTGGGATCTCGACACCATTATAAAATTTGAAGGGGAGTATTTGGTGGGGAAAGGTAGATTGAGGAAAGTGAGAGGTAATAAATTATAAGATGGTATTGTAGCTGTTAATTAATTCTTAATCTTCAAAATTAATTGGTTGTAAGTCGTCTATTTATTTTTTGTACAGGTGTTCAAGAGTGGGATGCAATACATTTGTATATTGCAAACAATTAAAGATTGGATGATGGTATGGATTGAATGATGTCATCATTTAGGTCACACATTAACATGGGAGGTTGTATCTTCATTGGTTAAAGAAGCTCATCATAACGGAGATCCAAATGTTATGCAAAGGGAAATAGATTTAGCATATGGTTTAAGAGATTTTCAAGTACGTATAAATTTGTTAATCACCTGTACGTTTATCAACTCCCGATGCAATAATTTATACATGTTTGACATATTTTTGCAGGTCAAACACCACAAGGCTATGTTTTGCAATGGTCATAAATTTTACATCAAAAATTTGGATGAAACAAAGAAAACTTGTGATTTTGGGATAAGTGTAGTCTTTCAGGTGACTAATATTTCATCTAGAAATGACTTACATCCTAGAGAGTCTGAAAATAAATTCTATGGAATTTTGGATGATATACTTGAGTGTGACTTTAATTCCTTCATATTAGTTCTCTTTGTCATCAGATGGTACATGCTGCAACTTAATCAAAATGATCCTGAGAGAACTGTTATTGAAAATGACAATGGATTTCCAATGATTAATACAAGGTGGTTTGAGCTAGTTGGGGATGAGTCCTATGTTCTTCCAAGCCAATGTGAGCAGGTATCTTACTCAGAGGTTCCACATAATTCGGGTTGGTTATTTGTTGTTAGACTTGATCCAAGAGGAAGATCAATAAGGTATAATGTGATGGAAGAAGAAGATTGTGAACAACTAGAAGATGATGTAGATGATGATCACAATCGACAGTTAGTTGATGATGTTCCTGATGCAACATTTCTTGACAAAGAAGATGATGATGACGATGATGATGATGATGATGATGATGATGATGATGATGATGATGATGATGATGACGACGATGATGACAAAGATGATGACAATAATAGTGGTGGTGATGATGTCGAAAATGATGATGATCATGGTGATGAGTTGGATGAATAAGAAGATCAATGACATGAATGAAATGTACATTTATGTGATCACTACTTAATCTACTTAATATATATTTCTTGATAAAAATGTACAGTTATGCGATCAATGCTTAATATATTTAATTCATGATGTACCTTTTAATGTTTTTAATTCATATGGGATGCTTAAGGTTTTTAATGTACTTATTATGTAATTTTTACTTTGAGTATATTTATCATGAATTTTTTAGCTAACGTAAGATAATTGAATTACATATATGATAATTAATGAATGTTACATTTTATTAATGAATGAATATTAATTAGATGTTAATGGGGAAATGATCTTCCACCTTCATGTGGTTGGCCCTATTTAGTACAGAATATTAAACTATTCTCAAACAAAGTGAAGCTCAATAAGGTTGTTCCTTATCTAGGGTCTCAAATGTAGCCTTTATCCCACTCTCGACATTGCAAGGCTTCAAGTGGTAATTTGAGATTGGTTTCTCCATCTCCCACTGACATCATTTCTTTCTCCTAAGAACTCTTACCAAGCTCTAATACCCCTTGATGTAGAGCTTATAGCTTCACTTGTCCTCTAGGACTGTATCTCTCAACTTTTCAAGTAGATCTCTTACTATAGGCTCTACAAATTTGAAAACTATAGGCTCTAGAGCTTTGAAAACAACTTCTAACTTCAATATAGCATCCAAAATTGATGATTCAACTTCCTATTTTGGGTTTATTTGGAAAATCACTCCCGATGAACCTACTTGGGTACACCAACTATTGGTAAAACACAAGAGGCTATGCAAAATTGAGCATTGATCATAAGGTTGTCTTGAATGCATTTCTTGTTTATGATGATAACTTAGCAAGTATAATATGAAAAGATGATCTCAATGGAAAAAATGTAATAAAATTAGATAATTTGATGTAATAATACTTCCTTGGTCTTAATCAAAGTGTTTGTGACCCTCTTTTATGTTCTCGATACCTTTTGGGCAGTTACTAGACGTAATTATGACCTTATTTAGGAGTTTGGACCCTGAAAACATCATTTTTATGAAGTTTTAGTCCTTTATGAAATTGAGCATTGATCATATGGTTGACTTGACGCTTACAGTCAGTTGAAATAAGGTAGGTTGTGGAGGAATATTGGTACAATATTGACTGATATTCCACTCATTTTGATACATTTCTTGCTAGGTTCTTTCAGTGCGTTGGTCCTCATGAAGTCATTGCTCTTTGCCTTCTAGTTGTGTGGGAAATTGGGATTTAAGGAAATTTTCTTTGTGGTTGATTAATACAAGCACATTCTAGTTAGCTAATTTCTTTGTAGTTGTTAAGTTTCTGGATTGCTGAAGAAAAAATCTTAGGTCAAAAGTTTAAACAATAATTCTTTTCTAATGTTGTAATAGTGTTTGAAAATAAAGACTAATTCATGTTGTTTCTATTTATTATTATACATATTATTATGAGTTTCATTTCAAAGTATCATATGATATATAAACCATCCAAAACAAGGCTAGAACAAGGTTTAGTTTATAATTTGTTTCGGTAGATTGAACCCCCAACACACCAACGTTGAAAATAGAAATAAATCCGACAACAATGCTAGGAGGAGGTCACAATAAAGTTAGGGAAGAGAAGATATTTGTTATAGTGAGAGTGAGGCCATTAAACAGGAAAGAATTGGCTCACAAGGATGAGTTATCTTGGGATCGCAAGAATTAGAAGACTATTGTGTTCAAACATAGTTCAAACTCATACTCTTTTGGTAAGCAAATTTATCACACAAATAACTGAATCTAAATTTATTTCCACTCTTGTTTTCTTAATTTTATTTATATGTGGTTTACTGTTGTAGAAATCATTTGTTTGTGATGAAATTGTAAATTTTTGTGCAGATAGGGTTTTTGGCCCTTCTTTTCCAACAGAGCGTGTGTAAAAGGAAGGGGAAAAATATGTGGCTTTATCTACGCTGAATGACATCAATGGTGAGTTATTTAGGCTCTTTATTAATGTTCTGCACTGTCAACATAAGTTTAGGATTTTATCTGTTGTTTGATTATTTTATAGCTCTTTGTTTTTCTCGACCTTTTGATCTTTCTCTCTATCATCATATTCAAGAGTGTTGAAATTGTTGCAAGGCTTGTTGGATTTTATGAGGGAGGAAACATTTCCAAGGAAATGTTTGAGCTAAACTTCGCTCCACCTAGTGAGAAAAAGCACTGGCTATGGAACCCTATTGCAAATATATTGGATCTATAACTATTTTTTGTTGTATATATATAAGGTTTATAGATTCATATTTCTTTGTTGAATTGTAATTAAGTCCATCTTTTAATTACATGTTGATCTGATACTGTAACCAAATTTTGTGTGTAGATAGATAGATGTGACATTGATTTCTGGTTATTCATCAGATATGTGACTGTAGTGCAGCTGAAAAATGAAACTCTCTTCACAAATGTGTTATCTAGTTTAAGATTTTTTATTCTTTTAGTATTATATAATTAAGTTTCCATTGTTTTGTATGAAAGAACTTACAATCTATGGTTTGTCTACTTCTAAAGAGAATATGTTTGATATTCTGAGTTTCTATAAATGTTTGAAGTTTTGTGTAACATATGGGTTTCCGAATTTAATTTTTATATTATTTGAGTCTTGAGATTCAAACCTTTTGTGATATCTCAGTGGAAGTTAATTACACAGCCAAATCTTGTGTGTAGTTGTGTTTTTTGTTAGATAGAAATTAAGGTGTTATATAATAGGCAAAGGCATAAATGAAACGCAATTTTATTTTGTGTTTCTTTTGTCTTATTCAGTGATCTCAATCTTATAGAGTTAGAATGCTTCACTTAAGATGGTAGTGGGCAGCTGTGTCTGTTTCTTTATGATAGAAATTGAGATTTAAGAATAGGTTGGACTACATTATACTTTCTGATTATTCAAAAAAAATTTGAGTGTGGATAGATAGGTTAATGGTTTTTCATCAGAGATGTAACTGTAGTAGATTTGATGCAATGGAGATGTGAGAGGGTTTTGAAAATGTGATCGCGATAAGGATCATAAATGGTTTAATAGAAGCCTCTTTTCAAGATTTATCTAGTGAAGGATGGTTCAAGAGATTTGGAGGGCTCACTATTAAACTAAAATGTAGAAGAGTAGAACTTCACAATGCATAAATAATAGGGTTTACTATCCCATAGGCTTCTTTTTTCTTGTGGATGTTAAATATTATTCTATTCTATTCTATTAGATAGGTCGTAGGACTTTGTTTACCATGAAATAAAAGGTCTTAGGACTCCATTCAAGATATTGGCAATGTATGTTTTGCTTTGTTCTGTTCAAGCATACTAAAATTTTATGTCTTTCGACAAGCAAAAGTTTTTCCTTGGGATTCATTTCAACATGTGAAGTACTAGATGTGTTGCTCCTAATCAAATAACTCTTTAAGTAGCTCAATTGCTAAAAGGCCCCCCAGGTAACTCCAGTTTTTCTTGGCTTCGTAGTTGCAAATTTCTGTAACAGTTGATCTATTCAAAGAATTCTTTAGTGTCATAGTTAGTAAAAAAATCCACCTGAAACTCCAATTGTCTTGCAGTTGCAAATTTCTGTAACAGTTGATTATGTAGATCATCTCCTTTATCTGCAATGCTTAGCTTATGGGCATTGAATTCTTATAATGTGTACATTCACCATTGAAGATGGTCCTATAGATCCCTTCTTGGTGATCTAAAGATCCATGACTCATTCCTTGCCAATCATTTTTCAAAAAAATAAGAGAATAGGTCAAGGAGATCGACATACCAAGCTCTGTATGGTACCAGTGAAGTTTATAAATTCCATACTATTGCGCAGAGACGTCGATCCTCATATCACATTTCCATCTATATCGCATGGTTGAACCCACCCTAAATTATGGTGTAGAGCTCAAAGTGAAGAATTTGTCCATTATAATTTATGTTTGTAAGGTCAAAATCACATTCTAAAAAAAGGATTCTTGTCAACCTCATATCCATGCGTACTTTTTGTAGTTTCATTTCCGTATCAACATGAAAGTTTGTAGACTATTAGGCTGTTGTATCTTGTTTCTAGATTCGATTGCATCAGTGCCTTTTTAATCAACATTTTGAATCACACTCTGCACACTCATGAGCCATCATTAGGATGAATATTTTGAGAGGAGAAGATGGTAGTAATCATGAGCAAGGGCACACATCTGGTGATGTAGTTATAATGCACCAATCTCTAGTGTTGAGATGAAGAAACAGATAGATATTTTGGGAAAGATATTGCTTTGATTAGGTCCATTATATAAACAAAAGTAAGAATTATAGACAAATTGGGTGTAGAGAAGGGGGATGCACCAAATTTTTGGGCATTAATTAGAGCTAACATTAGAAGCAAGTTGGGGTACTTCATTGTAGAACAAGCTGTTCATGTATGGATTTAAATATCAGCCAGCCCCAAAGCCTTGACATATCTTCGGGCAAAACTTTTCAATCCATCACATACATAGCAGCCACATGTCTAGGGAAAAACCTCTTTGTTGGATCTTACGATAAATCCCTTATTTATCCTAGGCCTAGTGCTTGAGCACAAATGTAATAACATAGAAGCATTGAAATAAAAGTAACTATGTGTTTTCATAGGCGGTTTGGTCAAGTGCTAGTTTTACTTGGTTATCATGTTGAAGACCAGGGTTGAAATTGTTAGTAATAACTAAGAGGGGGGGTGAATACTTTGTGAATACTTGACTTATATGCATTACTCATAGCATAGTCTTTGATTCATTGGTTCTTTGAATTCTTTGGCAGTATGTCCATGAACAAATAGATTATATCAAGTTGACATCAATGACAATACAATACATTAACTAATTTAATGCCTTGCATGATCATCAACTTAACATCTTCAAACATTCAATCAGTTATAGCTCATCAATCTCTCCCTTTGGCATTGATGGAAACACACTACATTATCAAACTATATTACTACTAATACAATATGAAATATAACATTTGAAGTTCATCAAACTACCAATCTTATATACTATAACCGATATAAATATCTGGTCCTCGGTAAGTTCATATAACTTAGATTTGATTCTTGCAACTTTCTTTTTATCTTCAATCCCTTCACTGGATAGATGTAGAATCTTTCTTTCTCTAATGTTATGTGTTCTCCTTCTATGTCAAACTCTCTCCCTTTGAGTGTTCTCCTTTCTTTTGATGTCTCTTGTCAGCAATTCTTACTCTCTCTTTCTGGTTACATCTCTCCCTCTGGATAATATGATGGATAGAATCTCTCCTTGATGTATAATCTCTCCCATGGATATAATCTCTTCCTGAAGCAATAATATCTCTCCCTTAGGTGATAAGAAGTTATAATGGATATAATCTCTCCCTTTGACAGCAATGCCAAACAAATATTTTTGACAGTAATGCCAAGCAGATCCTTTCTATCATAATATACTCCTTGAATTTCCCAATCCATTGAAAATATATTAACTTTGGTGCTTGGATTAGATAAATACCTTATTGTGTATAGATTTATCTTTGAATTCCATCTCTCTGCTTGCATCAACATGAATGATATTATGATAATATGAAGGTTGATCTAGCCTTCTAGTCATCTTACTGACTAGTAGACAAGGGTCTGACCCCTAGTCTCTTTCTCAAGTACTCAAATGCATCCTTGGGCAGTGGCTTGGTGAAGATATTGGCCAATTATTCCTTTGATTGCACATACTCAATTATCACCTCCTTTTCTTGAACTTGTTCTCTCAAATAATGATACTTGATGGCAATATGCTTTGTTTTGGCATGCATGACTGGATTCTTGGAAATGTTTATTGCACTGGTATTATTACAATAGATAATTACTGGTTCAAGAATTTTCATATGCATACCTTCCAGTAACTATTTGATCTATGCAATATTTGAGAAGTTTGAAATAGCAGAAACATACTCTTCTTCTACAGTAGATTGAGAGATGCATCCTTGCTTCTTGCTGATCTATGTGACAAGTCTGTTATACATAAAGAATGCTCCTCTAGTTGTGCTCTTCCGGTCATCAATATGTCCAGCCCAATCAGCATTGGTAAAGACCTTAAGTTTAAATTTGCCTTCTCTTTTATACCATAAGCTATATTCCTCGGTATTCTTCAGATATCTTAGGATTCTTTTCACAACAGTCATATGTGATTCCCTGGGATTAACAGAAAATCTTGCAACTATTCCTACTGCATGTGCAATATCTGGTCTAGTGTGTACAACAAACATGAGTTTTCCAATCATTGATTTGTACAAAGTCTTATTTACCTCTGATGACTTATCCTCCTTTGTCATGTTACATCCAATTTCCATTGGTGTTCCAACTAGTTTGGACTCTTCAATTTTGAATATTTTCAATACTTACTTGATGTATTTGGATTGTGTAATGAAAATACCTTCATCTTGTTGCATGATCTATAGACCAAGAAAGAACTTGATCTCTCCAAACATAGACATCTCAAATTCTTTTCTCATTTCATTTGCAAATGATTTTCATAGCATATCATTACCTCATAATATGATTTCATCAACAAATATCTCAGCAATCAAAAATGTTAGCATCAGTATCTTTCTTCAAATAAAGATTATTGTTTTCACTAGTTCTTACAAATCCAATACTTATAAGATAGGAATGAATTCTTTCATACTAGGATCGGGGTGCTTGTTTCAATCCATATAGGGCTTTGTGTAGTCTACATACCGTGTCCCTCTTGTCTGGATCAACAAACCCTTTTGGTTGTTCAATGTATACATTTTCTTCAAGTATTCCATTTAGGAATGCAGATTTGACATCCATTTGATATACGTTGAATCCTTTACATGCAGCATAAACAAGTAATATTCTTACTCCTATCTTAGCAATGGGTGCAAAGGTCTCTCCATAGTCAATCCCCTCTTCTTGTGCATAGCCCTTGCATACTAGTCTTGCTTTATTTCTGGTGACTTCTCCACTCTCATTCAGTTTATTCCTAAATATCCATTTTGTACTAATGACATTATTATCATCTGGTCTTGGTACAAGTGTCCATGTCTTGTTTTTCTCTATCTGCTCAATTTCCTCATTCATGGCACTAATCCATTCATCATTATCAAGTGAAGCATTGACAGATTTTGGCTCGTGATCACAAATAAGACATCTTGTATTTAGAGACTTACTTCTGGTTCTCATACCATCCTTCTTGTCTCCAATGATCTAGTTTTGTGGATGGTTCCTTCTGACATATCTGGAAAGTACAGTTTCAGCTCTTTGTTTATCATCTTGATCATCATTTTGTCTTTCATTTTGTTCTCCATCACTTTGTACATCTTGTTGAGCAATATCCTGATTATCAGTATTTGCAGCCTGATGCTCAGGGGCAATGATCTATTGCTTGGGATCTCTACATTGTTGGTTGGGTAGAGTGTCAGGTTCTTCATTATAGACAAACCTGTTGTAGTCCTCTAGTTCTTTTGTGCTTTCCTTTTCATTCTTCTCTGCAAATTCATCTATGTTTACATTTGCACTTTCAACAATTTTGTTAGATTCTTTATTGAGACATTTATAAGCCTTTCTTTTGGTGGAATACCCTAGAAATATTCCTTCATCACTCTTGGAGACAAGTTTTCCATTTCTATCATCTTTTAAGATATAACATTGACTACCAAAAATTTTGAAATAACTTAAATTTGGTGTGTAACCATACCAAAGCTCATAAGGTGTCTTCTTGGTGTCTTTCTTCAATTGTACTATCTTCAATGTGTAAAAAGAAGTACTGACAGCTTCCCTCCAAAAGATTTGGGTGATGCCTTTCTCTATCATCAGTGTCCTTGCACAATCAACTATGGATTTGTTCCTTCTTTTAGCAATTCCATTTTGTTGTGGTGTTTGTGGTGTAGAGACATGTCTCTTGATTCCATGCTCATTGCAAAAGTTAGTGAATTCATCTGAAATAAATTCCCCTCATCTATCTAATCTTAATCATTTCAATTCTTTACCACTTTGTTTCTCTACCATTTCTTTGTACCATTTAAACATCTTGAATGCTTCAGATTTATCTTTTAGAAACATGACTGTCATCATTCTAGAGTAATCATCAACAAAGAGAAGAAAATATCTATCTCCATAATAAATCTTTGTCCTCATAGGTCCACATAAAAAAATATGGACTAATTCTAGAATGGCATTAGATGTATGGGTTTTTCTTTTGAAAATAGACTTTTTCATCTTACGTCCTTTTTGACAATTCTTACACATGATATTGTTGGGTTTAGTCATCATCGGTAAACCTCTTACATTTATCTTTTTGCTTATCTTTATCATGTTGTCAAAGTTCACATGACACAATATTTTGTGCCACAACCATATGTATTCATTTCTAGCCATTAAGCATGTAGTGTCAGTATCATTCAGATAGAATAATTTACCTTTTGTCTGCTCACTGGTACCAATCAGATTTGCTGATTCATTGAAGATCCTTGCCTTCTTATTTTCAAATGCTGCTCTTTGGCCTAAATTATTCAACTGAGAAACACTCAATAGATTATAATTCAATCCTTTTATCCAATAAGTATTTTCACATTTTATCAGGTTATTCAACATTATAGTTCCTCTACCTTCAACTGGACACAGTGTGTCATTACCCATTCTGACTGATCCACCATTATACTATTCAAAAGTCTCAAACTTTTCTTTTTTACCAGTCATGTGGTGAGTGCAGCCAATATCCATGATCTAGACATCATTTTTACCAATTTTAGATATGAGTGCAATTTCTACATACCTTTCTTCATCATCATTTGAATCATCTTTTACTACCACAAACACCATCTCGATGTCTTCATCAGATTCGATGTCAGTGTCATCATCTTTGCATTTTTATAGGTAACTGGCCTTCTTTCCTTTTTCCTTGTAGTCTCGGGTATCTCTTCTTTCTGATTGTCAGTTTCTCCTGTAATCACCTCTGTCAAACTTCTTTTCAAATGACCTGTCATCTTTTCTTCTGTTAGGACATCTTGCAGCAAAGTGTCCAATCTCTTTACAATTAAAACAAACAAGTGGTAATTTACCTTTGTATTTACCTTTGCCTCTCTACATTCTTCTAGCCATAAGTGCTTCAATTTTATCTAGATCTTCTTCTTCACTTTCACTACTTTTCTCATAGTGTGTTTATGACTTGATTTACTTATTCTTAAAGAAGACTTGAATACAGACTCTATGTTTGGTAAGACACTATTATCAAAGTTGTTCATCTCAAATGAAATCAATCTTCCAATCAAACTGTCTAGAGTAACATTTCTATTTGCTACTACTCTCATTTCTTGTATGGTGGATACTCTAATAACATAAGTAGGCAGTAAGGTTCTTATAATTTTACTTACCATTGTATCTTCTTCTAGTACACCTCCAACTCCTTGGATAGCATTGACTACCTCTTTGATTCTTGTGTTGTACTATGTGATGTTTTCACCTTATTTAATCTTGAGATCATCAAACTTTCCTCTAAGGCTTTCTGCCTTGGCTCTCAAAACATTCTTTTCACCACCATGTACAAGCATCAATTTGTCCCATATCTTCTTTGTAGTCTTGCAGGTTTTGACATCTTCAAATTCAACATCGAAGAGTGAGGAAGCAAGCTCTATCATCATGTAGTTGTGCTCATGCTTCTCTCTCATTTGTTCAACTGTGGGTGCTCCTGTGGGAAACACATATTCAGTATCTAATTATTGAGTAACATCATTTCCAATACCTGATAAATGGAGTCTTATTCTCATATATTCATCTTGTGATTTTTGGCTTAGGTCTTGAAACCTTCCTTCTAAGCACACAATCTCTGATACCAATTGTTAGTAATAACTGAGAGGGGGGGTGAATCATTGACCTCAAAATTTAATCCTTAAATCAACCCTTAAAACTTATTACCATTTTTAAGCCCGTGGTTATACTCAGTCCTACGAGAGGAATGCCTTGAAATACTTATAACAATTCTCTACTTGTCAGAATGCTTTGTAAATCTCTCTTCTATATTATTACCGATAAGAAATCTTTGTTAGAATAGTCCCAAAGGATAACTGAGAGGGGGGTGAATCAGTTATCAGTAACTTTAATTATTTTCTCTTCCTTAACTTTAGAATATAACAAAGTAAATGCTTAATCAGATAACACAGTACACAACACACAATTTGATTACAGGGAAACCAAATGGTAAAAACCCCGGTGGGAATTAGCACCCACAATGAACTATACTTGTTTATAGTAATCCCTGTTAGGAGTTGTAATTTAAAATGCAATAAGTATAGTGACCTAGTTAAGGGTCAGACACTGTTAGGAGTCTTTTACAAATAACCCTGTTAGGGGTGGTGGACTCACTATCCAAAAGCTCACTGCTTCAATGGTGAAGGCTACAACCTTCTGTATAACAGATATGCACTATATCTGATGATGAACTATAGAGTAGACCTACTATCTTGATCAGTTCCAGTGTATTAAAATCTTTCACTTCTTCTTCGTATAGACTCTTGATGAATGAACCGCATCTGATATTCTTCTCTGTACATCTTCTGTCTCTTTTCGTATCATTCACACTTAGCGTATCACAAATGACTTGCTATAAGTATCTTCCTCAAAGTATAAGATCATGGGACCTATAAGCTAACTCTTTATAACATCCTTATCGGCTCTACTAAGCACGCAAGCATAATTACAATCATGCAAGTATAAATTGAATAGACGCGATGCTTCACTAAGTCGGCCTCACCAAATTAACTCTAACTTTGCAATCTTTTTGAAACATGTTTGGCACCTTTAGATAACTATCATCAACTCATAACTAATCATGAATATACACACGCATATCCTAAAGATAGGCGCAACTCAAGAAACACGTTACATACGTTAGCTCTAAACATATACTCTTCCAGAACTGTAACTGCCAATAATAGAATTACACAACTTGACTGAAACATCATATCCAGATCTGTGTGTATGAACATAACATAATAAACATGTCAACAACATATAGCTTACCACACAAGTCTTCATGTCATCATTCTGATAATTACATACAAAATCACTGTTGTGTATTATATGTTGTCATCAATGACAAACATATAATCAATCAACTGAACAAAATCAAATCTCCAACAATCTCCCCCTTTGAAATTGATGGCAACATATGATATCAGAAACATCTTCTTGTTCATGGTGTCCTCCTTTTACAATCTTCTCAATATCCTCATCAAAGATTTCTCTATAATGTTGTAGTTCCTCTGACTATGTTTTTGTTCAATGTATATACTCCTCCAGAGTATATGCTCCCCCTTAGTACATAATCCCCCTTTGACATCAATGAAAAAGGGAACCATAGATCTTTAGGCACAGGTACTACTCTAGAAGTAGAGTAGTCAACCATTCATCAGTCACTTAATGACTGATGTTCTTGCTGCTTCTTCTAAACAGACTCAGGAGAAGGAATTACTCCCAACTACTCTCTGAGATACTCAAAAGTATCTTTTGATAAGGGCTTTGTGAAAATATCTACCAACTGTTCTTTGGTTCTCACATAGTCCAATTTTACTTCTTTGTTTGCGACCTTTTCTCTTAAAAAATGGTACTTGATCTCTATGTGTTTTGTCTTTGTGTGCATCACGGGATTCTTGGACATGTTGATAGTGCTAGTGTTATCATAGTGAATAGCAATAGGATAATCAACTTGAATGCCAAAGTCTTTAACCATCTGCTTGATCCAAACCATGGTTGAACAATTCAGTGCTGCTACAACATATTCAACTTCTGTTGTTGACTGAGAAATACAATTCTGCTTCTTTCTTATCCAAGAAATCAACTTGTCTCCAAGAAATACTACTCCTCCTAAAGTGCTCTTCCTATCATCAATACAACCTTCCCAATATGCATTTGTATACACATGAATTTGTACATTCTTTGATTTAGGATACCATAAACCATAGTCTATAGTTCCCTTTAGATATTTGAATATCCTCTTGATTTCCATTAGGTGATTCTGCTTGGGTTCAGCTGCAAATCTTCCAAAAATGCCAACTGCATTAGATATGTCAGGTCTAGATTGAGTTAGATAAATGAGTTTAACAATCATATATTTGAACAATGTCTCATCAACTATTGTGGAATAATCATCTTTTGAAAGCTTTCTTCCTGTTATCATGGGAGTGCATACTGGCTTACAATCTTCCATCTAGAAGGTATTCAATATTTCCATCACATATTTTGACTAATTAATGAATATACCTTTATCTGTCTGCTTTACATTCAGTCCCAAAAAGAATTTTATAGGACCAATCATGCTCATTTCAAATTCATTATGCATTTGTTTTGCAAATGTTGTACTAAGCTTGTCATTACCTCCAAAGATAATGTCATCAACAAATATGGCAACTAGTAATAATCCATCAGGTGTCTCTCTTGTGAATAGGTTACAATCTGCTACTCCTTTCTTGAATCCAATCTTGTTAAGATAACCATCAAGTCTCTCATACCAAGCTCTTGGGGCCTGTTTAAGACCATACAGTGCTTTCTTCAATCTGCATACCATATCTGGTTCATCTGAAAGATTAAATCCTTTAGGATGTTCTATGTAGACTTCTTCCTTCAAGTCTCCATTCAGAAAAGCTGACTTTACATCCATTTGATAAACTTTAAAGTCTTTGAATGTTGCATAGGCCAAGAAAAATTTAATGGCTTCCAGTCTGCTCACAGGGGCAAATGTATCAGTGTAGTCTATTCCTTCTCTCTGCGCATATC
>MU224782.1:1820811-1843789 GCA_018584345.1 Thuja plicata | reverse complement strand
CTGCGATATCATATCTTGTGTCATGTGTTATCTATTTTCATGAATGTTTCTATTATTGTTACATATCAAAATAATGTATGATATGATTACATATGCATAAAGAAAGATGAACAGTTAGATAAGATAAGTTACAAACTGATGACTAAGGGTTAATGGGATAAGCAAGAAAATTTTTAGAGGTACTGATTCACCCCTCCCCTCTCAGTACATCATCTCAATATAATTCCAACATTTATAATTTAATTTTAAAGATCATAGAGATTCACTAAAATACCATATATGTTCTATGTGCATACTTTATGTTATTAACTATGTCATTTATGACTTAAGAGTATTTTAATAAATATAATGATGTTATATTTATGACTTTCACCGCAAGAAAACCAGAAAACCCAGAAATTCAATCCTCCAACCAAATTTTGTGTGTCTCCAACCCTAGTGACAAGAATAGATACCTAATAAAGAGAAAATAAAACCCTAATTTCCTCAAAAATCATAAAGTTAACTCATCTTTCCTTTTTTGAGAGAACACTTGTTGGTCTCTTGATCTTTTATACTTTAAACCTTGAATCTTTTTGTTACCCTTTTATCCAGCGTAGCTTTGTTTTATTCTTTCTTGTTTGGTTGTTTCCCATGTGTGTGGGCTTGTTGTTATCTCCTCAGCATGGTGGGAGTGGACCTTTGGTTTCACGTGGTCGGTTGATAGTGATTCTTATTACCATTGAGATCCAATGTTCGTGACTTTTGCTTGGAAGATCCTTGTTGCAGTTGAACCTTCTTGTTCTTCATTGTTGGATACTTGATATTATCTTTCTTATGATGTATACTTGTATCACCATATCAGTTCTGATATTCTCAGATATTGAATTATACTTTGTATTAATTTTTATTACATACCGTGCAACTTGTGCAGTGGATGTTGGTTTATTATGTATACCTTATGATATCAATTGTATCTAGGTTTCATTTATGTGATGATGTTCTTGTTATTCATTTGCATTATATAGGGATTGTATATTATTTATTGTATTTAGTAGATTAGTTAACTTACGTTATTCTACGCCATGGAACCCTCAGGATTTGTAATATGTAAATAAGTTGCATTAATGAGTATGTAATCTTTTATGTTATTTTGCCATAAGAGGTGACAACCAAAATTGTGTTCAGTTACAATTTGTTCACTTGATCACCTTGATTCTTCTATTATGATTGTTCAATATTTTGAGTGATGGTATTTTTTTATTATGATTTAAAACACATTTCCCTTTTTTTGTTTAAATTTTTTTGACTATATTTTTTTTTTGGAAAAACATCAAGCTCCATTTTCACAATTCCATTTTTTTTTTCAATAATTTTCTTTGTAAATGAAAATTTCTCGACTTTGAATCACATAAATTTCCCAAATTTAATAGAACTAAAATTTTTCAAAAACCCTAGAAATCAAATAGTTCCAATCTTTTCCCAATTTTCCTAGGGTATAATTTTCATAATTCATAACCTAGTTTAATCAACGAATTCCTCCGCGAATAATAAACTAATAAACAAATCCTTTTCACATATCTAAAAGCACAATTCCAATTTTTATCATCTAGAACTTTTTAATTTCACATATCTGAATTTGCAGAAGTGGGCGTGCCCAGATTAAGGCTCAAATGATAAAGAGGGGAGTTAACAATTAGACCCAAAACTCTAACCTAAACCTACTTTGTCCTATGATTGGACAAGAATTAGTTTGTCTACCCTACCCGAATTTGTCCAAGCGATGTGAATTCGTGGTTACCTCCTAGTTGATGTGTTTGTGTTGCATTTTGGTTGTCGTATATATGAGTGTTGTTATTTGATTTCTAGGATTAATTAATTGCCAGAAATTAATTATATTATTTCTTGTTGAGATTAATTTAATATTTAAATGTAGAGTATTTAATTAATATGATTAATTAAATACCTATGTTTGAATTAAGAAATTATTTTAAAATTTGAATTTTGAAATATTAAATTTAAATTGAGTATTTAATTCAATTTTGAGTCAATAAATATATTTTTTATTTATTTAAATAATTAATATTTATCTAATTTGCTTGTGCATTTCAATTGATTAAAATTGAAATTATAAAATTACATGCATGTTTTTTTAGAAAAAGGAAATATTAAAATATGAGTGCACAGTAAAAGGAAGTTTTATTTATTTAATTATGTTTTTCTCTCAAAAAAGGAAAGATGAGTTAACTTTATGATTTTTGAGGATTGGGGTTTTCTTTTCTCTTTATTAGCTATCTATTCTTGTCATTAGGGTTACACACACACAAGTTTTGGTTAGAGGATTAAAATTTTGGGTTTTCTGGTTTTCTTGTGCTGAAAGTAATTGCTTTGAAGGTTTGCGAGAAATTTCTGGAAGTCATGATTTTTAGGCTATTGTTGCTCTGGTTCAGTTGTAGAATTCGAGCTTGGAGGATATTGAGAATCTTCGTTTCAAGGGATCTTTGTTGAGAACCATCAGCGATTTTGAGGTAGGACTTTGCAAAAAACCATCTTGCATATTCTTAGTTTCTGAAAAGATTGTGTCTTCGTATCTGAATGATTTTACATTTTAATATTATAGGATAAAAATTGGAATTGTGCTTTAGATATGTGAAAAGGATTTCTTTATTAGCTTATTATTCGTGGAGGAGTTAGTTGATTAAACTAGGTTATGAATTTTGAAAATCAATCCTTAGGAAAACTAGGAAAAGATTGGAACTATTTGATATCTAGCATTTTGAAAACTTTTAGTTCGATTAAACTTGGGAAATTTATGTGATTCAAATTGAGAAATTTTCATTTACAAAGAAAATTATGTGAAAAAACTAGAATTGTTAAAATGGAGCTTGTTGTTTTTCCAAAAAAAAGTACTGTAAAAAAAATTTACATAGAAAAAAAAGAGAATGTGTTTTTCAAAAATTATATATTAAAAAAATTTTAAAAAATATTTTAAAAAAATATTTTGGGGTGGTGGGAGCCACCCACCAACCTCACACGCTACTAAGGCAGTGCTCTGCCACCAGTACATAGGAGACAGGGGATGAGGCCCATGATCGCCCCCCCGCCCGCCCCGCCCCCTCGTAACTTTTTTTTTTTTAAAGTTTTTTTCATATGTTTTTTTAAAATTTTTTAATAAAAATGTTTAAAATATATGTAATATTTTTAATTTTTTTTAATAATGTTCTATTTAAAAATAATTACAATATTGTGCATTTTTTATTTTTTCTAGAATATAACATATGTTAAACTTTCTTATATGTAATTATATTAATCTAAGGTAAATAGGGGTATTTTATTTAGTTGATATTTAGCAATAGAACTTTATTATTAATATCATTCTAGGCCTCTTAGTGGAAAGTTATGGTTAATTTGTAATTAACTTTTGAAATAAGTTGTATGATTTCTTTCCATGAATTAATGCATATATGTATAGTTTAGTTATTGGAAATCACAATTTTAGATGTGGCTTAGTAGAGTAATTCGAAAATAATTTCCTTAGTTAGCTTGAGTTTGTCTATGTCATCAATGGTTTAATTATGCAACGTTAAATGTTATGGTTACCTTGTATGACATGAGTGGTATTGTCTTTTAGTATAATGTTATTTGGACTATGAATGTTGGTTCGGGAATTAGAATGACCTTAGGAAGTTACGGAGGCTTTGGGATGTGTATTCAGTGTGGTGTCTTGATTATGGTTCTAATTTTATCTATGTACCCAACCTTGAACCTTGTTCTTTTGATGGTTGTGATGACTCTGAGTTTATGTTATGTTTGATCATTTCTGATATTTGAGAGGAACTGGATTTTGGGGTTATCTTTATATATACCCTTTCAAGATCAATGTGTGATGAGCGAACCTAGGGTAGGTTATCTAGTTGTGTAGTAGGGTGTGGCTTGCAATAAGTGTTAGGGCCGACAAGTGGCAGCCATGATTGCTTATTGTAAGTTTTCTTAATCAAGTGATAACATAATACATAATTGGGGGGTTTAAAATAAATTAATAAGATAAGGTACCTCACCCATGCTTGAGTGCTTGTATAGGCTAAGATGGAGGATGATATGATGCTTTCTACCTTGCGAGGTATGTGTCTGGCATAGTTCATGACTTCGTCTTTTTGAGGAGTCATTGATACCATATATGGTCACTTAAGTGTCGGGGTCCAGAGATACTACCAGTATGAGACTTAAGGGCTAGACGTATATGTGACACCTTCCTATACACAGTTTAGGTTTCTTACATGTGTCAGTTGCCTCTGGATTAGTGAGTATACCTTGTAGCATGATTTGTACACCTTGAGTTAGTAAGATTTCAAGATCCCCTTGTTTAGATTATCTTGGCTTCTTTTTATGTTATCCAAATGGGGTCTGTTGTTATCTCCTCAACACGGTGGGGTGGAATTTTATAGTTCCACATGGACGAGTAGTAGTGATTCTTTACCATTTTGGGATTCAATGTTCATGTGACAGTGTTGGATGTTTCTTTTTTAGTTTTACTTATCTTTCCCTTTTTGGAGGTTTTGATCTTATTATTTCCATATTGTATATTTATTTATCGTATCGCATGTGATACTTGATCTGAATAATTGTAATCTTAATGTATTGAGTAATAACCACATACCCTGTGACATGTACAGAGGATGTAGGTTTGATGTATACCTTATGGTATCAGTTTTAATCTTGTAATTATTTCATTGATGTTTTATATGTAATATATTTTATTAATGAGAATCTTTTGTTTATGGATATCTTGTTGAGCTTCGGTCTTACGTAATTCTACGTCATGGAACCCTTGAGTTTTGTAATCTATGCTTGTATTTGTTCATGTGAGTAAATGGTAATTGTTTCCGCATTATTGTATGTTCTTGTTTGTAAATTTTAAAAAAATATTATGCAAACATAGTATCATGTTTAGGTTAGTCCCTCTTGGGTTCCTTGGTGGGGCGTTGCATCTGGTATCATAGCCCAAGTTTCTACACTGGGAACTTTGGGTAATGTATGCTCATTAGGTGTCTTATATTTTAAACTTGAAACCAAACATAGAAATAAAACCTTGTTTTATTTTCAAATCATTGCTTTGTGAATCATTCTTATCTTTGTCTTTATTTCGAGTTATGTTGTGAATTATTGTATGGTTCTCTAGTTTCTTCAAGGATCATGCTCGTTGATACTAGAGTTGTTGGGGGCCGAGGTAGAGGCTGAGATGGTGGTCGTAGAAGGGGTAGGCATCATAGCCCTTACATGAGTGTCAGACAAGAGAGTTTTCATTAGTAGAGTAGAGATGAGCAGAGGGATGAACATCATGATGCGTCTAAAGATCCAAGCAGTAGGAAGTTGTTACAGGTGACTCTGAATCATCTGGGTCCTAATCAAGGAAGAGTGGAGTAGGATGTTTCTCATCACTCTCAGATAGAGGAGAGGGTGAGGGAAAGATCCAAGAGTCCTCCAAGGAAGAATTTTGCATTCGATCCTGATACTATTGCGGCAAACCATATGAGAGATCTTATGAGATCACGACCTACTCCCTTTGATGGGAAAGGTTCGGGATTAGAGGTAGAGACTTGGCTTATTTACTGAAAGAGATCTTTTTATATGCACCCATTAGTATAAATACTAAGGCTAGATTTGGGATTATGCAACTCTCTCATTTTGTGACAGTTTGGTGGAAGATCAAGGAGAAGTTGGGGCTCCACATAGATATTGTCACTTGGGATTTGTTCCTTGAGAACCTCCAAGAGTGTTTCCTATCAGATTAGTGGTGGTAGCAACAAGAAGATGAGTTCCATAACGTGTGAAAGTTGACTCATCCTATGAAAGTTGACTATGTCAGTAGAGAAGTATGAGCGTCATTTCTACGAGCTCAAGCAGTATGTTGGGTTTGGGCAGGATTTAGCTCTTCTGATTTAGCACTTCATTAGGGGGCTTAATGCTCTCATCATTGGGGGATTTAATATCTTTGAGCCTATGACCCTCAGGTTCATGGTCATCAAAGCTACTCTTGCTGAGGTGAACCTATCTTTAGAGCATGGTGGTCAGTTGGGAGTTCAATCTAGTGTTCCTACTTCTATTTTCAGAGGTAAAAATCTCAAGGAGCTAGGAATTCTAGGAGTCCTTCTACCTTCCTGAAAGGTAATCCATCCCATTAGTAGGGGGAATCATCCCTCCTAGATAGGGAGGTGTTTGTCACTCAAGGAACCCCCACAATGGCCAATGCTTTAGGCACAATCATTCTAGTCAGCCAGCACAGAGTGCACAATAGAGTACTTTTAGAGGGAGTTATCAGAAGTATAGTGTGCCCTCCACAAGGAGAGGCAATGGTAGAGGGACTGGTTATTTTTCATGTGGAATGTTTGATCACATTGCAGCCAATTACAGTCAACATGCATCTCAGCTCTCAGGAAAGAGGCTAGTAGCTTTTGATCCTATAGTTGGGAATATTGGTACATCTCATGGAGCATATGCAGCCTTTGATCACCATCCAGTTGTGTATCATGCTGCTATGAGTGAATCTGTGAATAGAGGACTAACGGTTGGGTTTCACATTCCTGTGGCAGGGACTGATCCTCAGTGTTCAAATTAGAGAGTTGGGAAGGTTCCTATGGGATCTGCATATTGAATCTTTTGTGACTCAGTAGGATGATTTGTGATGAGAGATTTATATCTCTACCCTTGTTTCAAGCTTCCACGAGTAAGCCTAATCCTAGGGGGGTGGATGTAATATCGACCCATAGTTTTCTTTCAGTTTTTAGTGTCGTACTCTTTTAGGATATTGTTTTTAGTTGTTTATGCTAGATTCTTTTGGTCCTGATGAACTATAACTGACAGAATGTTTGAAAATGTTAAGTTGATGATCACCAAGCTGTAGAAAGTGAATGTAAGACATTAAATTAGTTAATGTATTGTATTGTGATTAATGTCAACTTAATATAATCTGATTGGGTATATACATAGTATCAAAGACTTTAGAGAACCAGAAAGATAAAGGTTATGCTTTCAGTAATGCATAAAAGTTCAGTATGCACTAAGTGACAACAAACACCAACGGTTAGTGCACCCTGACGAATAGAGAACCTTGAGAGGAAAGTCACAGTGATGCTTGAGCAAGAAACTTGAGAAAGCATTACTGACAAGAAGAATCAAAGTAACTCGAGCAGAACTTCAAAGTGTTGCCCAATGGATAGACAACCCCGATGGAGATGCCCAAGGAGAACTGAAGTGTTGTCCGAGTAGAACTGAAGTGTTGACCAAAGCTAACAAAGTGTTAAACATCAAAAATAACTAAAGTTTAGAAATGACAAAAGACTTAGCTAGCAAGAGCTAAATATGGAGTTAACTAGTTTTTAATATTGTTTTCATTGACAAGTTAAAATCCAGAGATAAGCAAGAGTTTTAAAGTTGTTTTATTCAAGTTGTCAAAGAGAAATCTACAGGATAAAACTAAAGTATAGTTTTAAAGAAAGATTGGCTAGAATTGCAGATCACGCTAAGAACAAGAAAGTCAAGGACTCAAAAATGGTGAAAATCATGTCTATAAAGAGACAAGCTAATTCATTGTGAATAAGGGGTGAATAGAGAAGAGGATTCTGAAGAAAATATTGGTGAAGAAAGACTTCATACAATCCTAATCAATCAAGCTAAAGAACAGAGCTATATTTCTATGGACATCAAGCAACAGAGAAGAACAACATCACCGAGCAGAAAGAATTAGAGAAAAGGTATTGAAAGGAGACATTGATCAGAAAGGTATTATGAGCTTACAATAGATCTAAAAATCTGCAGAGTATAGTTGTATATGTGAACAGATTATTTACTATTTCAATTTAACCACTAGATCATAAAGTCTCTTAACTGAGCAGGACTTAACAATCCTTTATATATTGAGATACATCCTAAGGAGTATCAAAAGATTTGTCCTTGAAGATAGCATAGAGATGCCAAATATCAAGTGACAAACTACACAAGGTTTGGTCATAAAGATAGCATAGAGATGTTAGATATCAAGTGACAAACTATTCTATTTAAATCCTCTAACAAGGTCACAACTAATAGTGTGTTTGTAACCCCAAGGAGGGGATGGGCACTGGCATTCATACTCGATCAAGCATAAAGAAGAAAGATACTGAAGATCTTAGACTATCAGTGGATAATATGGAGCTCCTAGTGGAGCAGGCAAAACTTATGATGGAGACCAGCTAGCTCCCTGTTTGTTCCCTTTTTGTCCTCGGGCTATCTTTTTCTAATGCTGTCTTTTTTCATATTTTTGGTTTGTAGGACCAATGTTCCCCGCTTCTCTTTTGTCTAGTTTTATGTTGTCTGATTGATCAGCCTTGATTATCTTCTGATCTTTGTACAAGGTTTTGGGACCTTTCAAATCCTACTTTTACTTATTCAAAACAGTGTGTTTGTAACCTTTAACAGGGTTGGCTCTTCACCGAGCTCACTTTAGAAGAGTGAAAATTTTGGGTTACTGGTCCCAAGTAGTTTTTTCCTTAATATGGTTTCCACGTTAAAAATCCATGTGTCAATGTGTTTATGAGTCATTACTTTAGTATTTTGCATTACACATAACTAATCTGGATTGATCGGTATACACTAAGTAATCTACTGTATTTCGGTAAATGAAAGACTACTAATCGGTAAAGATAAAGAATAAGGTTTACAGTGAACTCTGAGCAGTAGTTATTTGATAAGATTATTTCAATTCATACATCTTGTAGGAATGAAGATAACTAGAGGCTTATAATTGTGGTAATAAGTTTTTGGGTTAATTTATTGGAATATTTTTTAGGCCATTGATTCAGCGCCCCCCCCCCCCCCCCCCTCTCAGTTATTCTAAAAATTAGTATCAGAGCTTGTGTGCTTAGAAGGAAGGTCTCAATACCTAAGCAAAAGATCACAAGATGAGAAAACGAGATGTGCCCAAGTTGAAAAAGGACAACTTTGCATTATGGAAAAGCAAGATAAGACTCCACCTATCAGGTATTGGAAATGATGTTACTCAATACTTGGATACTCAATATGTGTTTCCTAAAGGACCTCACACACTTGAGCAATTAAGATAAAAGCATGAACATAATTCTATGATGATAGAACTTGCTTCCTCACTCTCTGATGCTGAATTTGAAGATGTCAAAACTTGCACCTCTACAAAGCAAATGTGGGATAAATTGAAGATGGTACATGGAGGAGATGCTAATGTACTAAGAGCTAAGGTAGAAATTCTAAGAGGTAAATTTTATGACCTAAGAATGAAAGGAGAAAATATCACTCAGTACAGTTGTAGAATAAAAGAGGTAGTCAATGTTATCTGATGAGTTGGAGGCATACTTGAAGAAGAAATAGTGATAAGTAAAATCCTAAGAACCTTACTGTCTATCTATGCTATTAGAGTATCTTCTATACAAGAAATGAGAGTAGTAGAAAATAATAGTGTCACTCTAGATAGTTTGGTTGGTAGACTGATTTCATTTGAGATGAATAACTTTGATAACAGTGTCTTACCATCTATTGAGTCTGCATTTAAATCTTTTGTCTCATCTTAAAATGGAAGCACTTCCATTTTGGTATGTTTAACACCTTCATTTTGTGTGCTTGCATATTAAATTTGCATTTAGGATGCATTTGTGTTTGAATCTTCATGATTAGGTGAAATTAGGGTTAGGATCTTATGGATTCTCCTTGGCTTCCCTCTCCATGATTATATTTTCTAGGTAGGACCTATATGTGGGCCCTCTTATACCTCATCATACTCTCTCTAGGCCTCTAGGCCTTCTTCCTAGCACTCTGGAATGTTCCATCACCTTCCTAGGTCCCCTGCTGACCTGGGAATCTCACAGACACCACTCGGTGACCTGCCTAGAACCTCAGGTCAGGGTTGAGTTTGACCCTCACCTAGTTTAGGGTCAAGGTTGACCTTGACCTAGGTCAGGGGTGAGTTTGACCTTGACCTAGGTCAAGGGTGAGGTTGACATAGACCTTTGTCGGGTGTTGGTCCCCGCTTTCAATTCTGGAACTTATCGGGGTTCTAAACTTAAAATAGGTCCCCGAGTTCGGATGCAGAAGTGTTTTCTCTGATATCTAATTTAATTCATTCCCTCCTTGGTTGGTTATTGTGATTGAACCATAATTCAAGGTGAAATTTGAATTTGGGTCCCTTGCATTGCCCTAGGAGACCTATATTGAGATCTCTATATAAACACTCTCTTTTGCCTTCATTTGGTCATGAAACAAAATTGGGAGATGACATGATGCAATGATGATGTAAATAAGCAAGAGGATGATATAGATCTACCACTCTCAACATTCAAACATTCAAAAGGATATTATCATGGGGTAGCAATTACGGATTGTGAATTGGTAGGAGTACTTTAGCCTTGGGGGCTTGGTATGCTTTCTTTATCATATTCAAATCTATGCATTGCTTTCTCATTTCGATGTTATGTTAGGATTATTAATCAAGAAGATTAGATCTTGATATTACATGTTCAAAGACTCTTTTCAAAGAGAAAACACACACATACATACATTCTATATTTGGCTATCCGTGGAGGTGGAGATCACCAAAATGGGGGTTTGACTAAGGCAAAACCCTATATAGCCACCCCAAAACCCTCTTTTCAGATATTTGTAGGTGCTATTTTTGGGAGTTACAGGTACAAGACAGCAGATCTGAGACCAGATTTGGATACCCTTTTTAGCAAATTATCAGGATCTGAAAATAGATTTTATGTTGAGGTAGCACAGGTCAAGGTCGATATTATTGGGTTAGGGGTGAGATTATTGGGTCAAGGTCGACTTTTTTCATAAGATGGTGTCCAATCAGAAAAATATTTATGGGTTTTGTTC
The DNA here is from genome assembly GCA_018584345.1 of Thuja plicata. Classification (NCBI taxonomy): domain Eukaryota; kingdom Viridiplantae; phylum Streptophyta; class Pinopsida; order Cupressales; family Cupressaceae; genus Thuja; species Thuja plicata. The sequence goes on along the minus strand of MU224782.1, from coordinate 1,832,929 downwards.
ATCTCTGCATTCCAGTTCTGGATCATACTTTAGATTTTCTAGACACAGAGTATAGACCCCAGAAAACAACATTCTTCAAATCTTCTATGATATGAGGTAGGAATTTTACTCCTTATTTCTTTACAATTATTCTCAATTATTTATCATAATAATTAAGTGTATTAGACTAAAATTGGACTTAGGGTCTCTTTTCATGCGCAATTCCTATCATCTAGAAGACGCCATGTTCAACACCAATTTTAGATCTTACATCATATTTGAAAATAAGTAAGTCAAGTCATAAACACACTATGAGAAATGATAGTGAAAGTGATAGTGATGACCAAGATCTTAATGAGATTGAAGCAATAGTGGCTAGAAGATTGCAGAGAAGCAAAGGTAGATACAAAGTTAAATTACCACTTGTATGTTTTAATTGTAAAGAGATTGGACACTTTGTTGCTAGATGTCCTAATAGAAGAAAAGATGATGGAAGTAATGACAGATCATATGAAAAGAAGTTTGATAGAAGTGACAATAGAGATTACCGAAGCAACCAACAATCTAACAGAAGAGATACCCAAGACTACAAGGACAAAGGGAAGAAATCTTGTTACCTGGCTGAGACTAGAGCAGGAGATACTGACACTGAATCTGATGATGACATTGAGATGGTATTTGTGGCCATGAAGGATGATTCAGACGAAGAAGAAAGGTATGTAGAGACTGCACTCATATCTAAGGTTACTAAGAATGATGTCTGGATTATAGATAGTGGCTGCACTCACCACATGACCGGTGATAAACAAAATTTTGAAAATTTTGAGTACTATAATGGTGGATAAGTAAGAATGGGTAATGACACACCTTGTCCAGTTGAAGGTAAAGGAACTATAATGTTGAATAACCTGATCAAATGTGAAAATCCATACTGGGTAAAAGGACTTAAGTATAATCCATTAAGTGTTTCACATCTGAATAACATAGGTCACCGAGTAGCATTTGAGAAAAAAATGGCGAAGATCTTTAATGAATCAAGAAGGTTGATCGGAATTGGTGAACAGACAAAAGGTAACCTATTCTATCTTGATGATATTAACACCACTTGTTTAATGGCTAGAAACAAATACATGTGGTTGTGGCATAAGAGATTATGTCATGTTAATTTTGACAACATGATTAAGATAAGCAGTAAAAGTAAAGTAAGAGGCTTATCGAGCATGTCAAAGCTCGAACATATCATGTGTAAGAATTGTCAAAAAGGTAAGATGACAAAGTCTAGTTTCAAGAGAAAAGCCCATACATCTAATGCTATTCTAGAATTAGTCCATACTTATCTATGTGGACCCATGAGAACAAAGAGTTACTATGGTGATAGATATTTCTTTCTCTTTGTAGATGATTATTCTAGAATGATGACAGTTATGTTCTTAAAAGAAAAATCAGAAGCATTCAAAATGTTTAAATGGTATAAAGCTATGGTAGAAAAACAAAGTGGTAAGAAATTGAAATGCTTGAGATCAGATAGAGGAGGAGAATTTGTTTCTGATGAATTCACTAACTTTTGCAATGAGCATGGAATTAAAAGATAGGTTTCTACACCAAGAACACTACAGCAAAATGGGATTGCTGAAAGGAGAAATAGATCCATTGTTGATTGTGCAAGAACACTGATGATAGAGAAAAGAATCACTCAAACATTCTGGAGAGAAGCTATCAGTGCTGCTATCTACACATTAAATTGAGTACAATTGAAGAAAGACACCAAGAAGATACCTTATGAGCTTTGGTATGGTTACACACCCAATGTAAGTTACTTCATATTCTTTGGTAGTCAATGTTATATTTTGAAAGATGATAGAAATGGAAAGCTTGACTCCAAAAGTGAAGAAGGAATATTTCTAGGGTATTCCACCAAGAGCAAGGCTTATAAATGTCTTAACAAATCCTCTAACAAAATCATTGAAAGTGCAACTTCCAAAATAGATAAATATGCAAAGAAAATAATGAGGAAAGAAGAAACAAACCAAAAGACTACAATAGGTTTGTTTACATTGAAGAACCTGACACTCTCCCTGAGCAGCAGTTTATCTCTCCCGAGCAATAGAACATTACACCCGAGCATCAGGCTGCAAATACCAAAAATTAAGAAAATGATGTTATGAGTGATGGAGATCATAATGAAGGTCAAAATGATGATCAGAATGATGAACAAAGAGTTGAACCAGTACTTTCCAAGTATGTCAGAAGACACCATCCACAGAACCAGATCATAGGAGACAAAAAGGCTAGAATGAGAAAAAGAAGTAAGTCACTGAACACTAGATGTTTAATTTGTGATTTTGAGCCTAAATTTGTAATTACTACACTTGAGAATGAAGAATGGGTCAGTTATATGAATGAAGAAATAGAGAAGATTGAGAATAAAAATACATGGACATTAGTACCTAGACCATATGACAAGAATTTCATTGGTACCAAATGGATATTCAGAAACAAGTTGAATGAGAATGGAGAAGTCACAAGAAACAAAGAAAGATTAGTATGCAAGGGGTATGCAGAAGAAGAAGGTATTGACTATGGTGAAACCTTTGCACCCATTTATAGACTATAAGGAGTAAGAATAATATGTTCTTATGCTGCATATAAAGGATTCAAGGTATACCAAATGGATGTTAAATCTACATTCCTAAATGGAATATTAGAAGAAGAGGTATACATTGAACAACCAGAAGGGTTTGTTGATCCTGACAAGAGAAACATGGTTTGTAGAATACAAAAATCCTTGTATGGATTTAAACAAGAACCTAGAGCCTGGTATGAAAGACTTCACTCCCATCTCATAATCATTGGATTTGTAAGAACAAGTGAAAAAGAAATTTGTATTTAAAAGAATATATTGATAATAACATTTTGATTGTTGAAATATTTTTTGATGATATCATATTTGGGGGTAATAATATGTTATGTAAATCCTTTTCTAATAAAATGAGAAAAGTGTTTGAGATGTCAATGTTTGGGGAGATCAAATTCTTTCTTGGCATATATATTACACAATCCAAATACATCAAGGAAGTGTTGAAGATATTCAAGATGGAAGATTCCAAACTAGTTGGAACACCTATGGAACCAGATGTAAGATGACAAAAGAAGATAAGTCAAATGAGGTAAATCAGACCTTGTATAGATCAATGATTGGAAAACTAATGTATGTTTTTCATACTAGACCAGATATAGCACATGCATTAGGAATAGTTACAAGATTCTCTGCTAATCCCAAAGAATCACACATGACTGCTATCAAGAGAATTTTGAGATATCTAAAGAACACTGAGGACTATGGCTTATGGTATAAAAGAGAAGACAAATTTGAGCTTCAAGTATATACAGATGTTTATTGGGATGGAAACTTAGATGACAGAAAGAGCACAACTGGAGGAGCATTCTTCATGGGTGACAGACTTGACACATGGATCAGTAAGAAGAAAGGATACATCTCACAATCTACTGCAAAAGTAGAATATGTGGCTATTGCTGCAAACTTCTCTAACATTGCATGGATCAAACAATTACTGGAAGGTATGAATATGAAAATTATTGAACCAGCGATTATTTATTGTGATAATACCAGTGCAATAAACATTTATAAGAATCCAGTCATGCATGCTAAGACTAAACATATTGCAATCAAGTATCACTACTTAAGAGAACAAGTGAAAGAGAAAGAGGTGATACTGGAATATGTTCAATCCAAGGAACAATTAGCTAACATATTTACAAAGAAATATCCTAAAGATACATTTGAGTACCTGAAAAAGAGACTAGGGGTCCAACCCTTGTCAATTGGTCGGTAAGATGACTAGGAGGTTGCATCATCCTACACATAATCAGAAGATCATTCATGTTGATGCAAGCAAAGAGATGGACTACAAAGATACATCAGTACACAAAAGGGTACATATCTACACCGAACACCAGAGTCATTCTATTGTTGATGGATAGGGAAATTCAAGGAGTATATTAAAAAAGGGGATGAAAGGAATGTTTGGTATTGCTGTCAAAGGGAGAGAATATCCAGATGGGAGAGAGTATCCTAAGAAGGCTTGAGAGAGATGTAACTTTTAAGGGAGATAATATCCAAAGGGAGATATTACATATGAAATATCCATCATGACTATTGAAAGAGAGAGACAGAATCATAAGTTGTTGCATCTATCCAGTGAAGGGATTGAAGATTGAAGAAAGCACTTTGCAAGAAACAAATCTAAGCTATATGAGCTTACTGAGAGCCGGACATTTCTATTGGTTATAGAACAATAAGATTGGTAGATTGATGAACTACAACTAATTTATTTCATATTGTATTACTAATAATATAGTGTGATAATGTAGTGTGTTTCCATCAATTCCAAAGGGAGAGATTGATGAACTATAACTGATTGAATGTTTGAATATGTTAAGTTGATGATCACCAAGCTGCAGAAAGTGAATGCAAGACATTAAATTAGTTAATGTATTATATTTTCATTGATGTCAACTTTATATAATTCGATTGGGTATATACATATTATCAAAGACTTTAGAGAACCAAAAAGATAAAGGTTATGCTTGTTGGAAATACAATATTGGGAAAGCAAGATGCTGAGAGGGGGGGTGAATCAGATCTTCAACATTTTTCACTTAAAACAAACTGATCCATAATCATGCATAAATGAAATTGATCTATCATCAAGTAGCATCCATGATAGTAAATAAATAACATAATACACAGAATTTTGATAACCCAAAAACCCAATAAGGTAAAACTAGGGTGGGGATGACACCCACAAAAATCTTCACTACTACAACAATAAAGTGTGCCTGTTAGGGCTACAAAGTTTGATCACAATATTTAATCTACCTGGTTAAAGGTTTTCCCGGTTAAGAGCTACAGATCATTACAATCTACCTTGTAAAAGGATTTAAACTTACAACAAAGTAAGCACTCGGCTAAGAGGTTTAGAAAGGTCTGTTAGAACCACTCTATTAAGATATTTCACCTGATACACCTATTAGAATGTCTCAAGATCTGATCCTTCGATATGCACTCTGATGCTGATAACGGATCTCCTCTTTTCAATACCTTCTCTGATCTAATAATTTTATATTTCTTTACTCTTTTGCTCACTGCACTTACACTCTGCTAGATCTATGCTTCTTCTCTCAAAACAACCCTTCACACATCTCTCATGTACACATACACCTACTCTCTATCCCACATAAATTAGGTTAAAAAGCAATCTTAATATACTTTATGGATCTGGCAATTAGATCTAGATCAATGATCAGGATCAAATTCTTATGCCACTTAGGCAATCCCATTTTATGATTGGCTCCATGCCACATAGTGGGATCAAATAATTAAATGCATAATTATCCCATTGAAAATATTAAATTCTTAGATAAGTCGGCCCAAACTAGTTTGCCTTGAAATTGGTGTCAATCTTGACATATAAAACAAAACTGTCTTGCTCGGCATGGACTAGACTTGGCAACCATGTGACTCAACAACTATTATCTTCTCAGCAATGACTATGTTAAATAGCTTAGCCTATACTAGATAGCTCAGCCACAGTGATGACCGGCTAAACTGCCTAGATAAATGACTAAGTGTGAGACACTAATGATCAACAAAACTTAGAGATCAACAATCTCCCCCTTTGATATTAGTGGCAAAAACACTTATCATTTCTATTACATCCACAAAATTTTTGTAAGTACACAATGTACTCCCCCTTAGATTATACTCCATACTTCATACATTATCTACATAATATACATGTCTTCTACAAAAATATTTATACTTGGTTCTGTGCATGTTTTTCTGTTTCCTTTGTAGTTTCCCCCTTTTCAGTTTCCTTTTCCCCCTTGTTTTTGTCACTGATAGTTGTGGGGGTTAAGTTGTTTTTGTCCAAAAATGGTTTATGAAGCTGTAAAATCAATGCAAAAGATGTATTCCAACTATCCTTAACAAACTTCATAACCTTCAACTTAACTTCTAGCTCGACAACTAGACTTACCAAACTATCTACAATAGAGAGATGAGAATCTCTCTTGATCAATTCTCGTCCAGTTGATAGTTCCTTCTGAATAACCTCTAGATGAGTATCAAATTAGCCTAAATTTTTATTAATTTATCCCTGATGTGACCATATTCAGCCATAAGCTCGGCTAATGTCCTCTATACATGAGTCAATCTATCAAAATGTATGGTGCTAGAACTAGCATCCATGCTCAATGAACTTGTTGTTGACTACATATCTAAATGCAACTTCTCAATAAGTTGTTGATTCTCCTTTGTAAATAATGTATCATCACATAATCTTTTGTATAAGGAAAATACATTATTAGCAACTTCCTCAAGAATCTCAATAAGAGAAGAAAGTTCAACCTGTTTAGTAGCAATCTCTCAAGATATCTTCTCCAAGACTTTGTTCTCAAATCTTCTCTCAGACCATTGCAATAATTTGTCATTTGCCTCAATGTTTTCATCAGTAACTGTCTGCACAATGTGAACTGATTGTTCCAGTATTGGTGCTTTCTGATTTTCATCTTCCATCTCAAAAGTTTGAACAAAAATATCCTTTATGTCATGCAGAACTTGCTTCTGCTTTTGTTCCCTCTTCATTTCCTCTTGTCTCTTTTTCCTCTTTAATAGGTCTTGAAGGGTCTAAATCTGCTCATATGTCAAACTCTCAAGATTCTATTTAGGAATCATAATGACTTCATCCAATGTGATATTTAAGGTGGGTGACTTTTTCTTGTTTAACTTCCTTCTTTTAAGCTCTGGTGAGCTGATACTCGACTTAGGTTCTGTGATATCTTTTCCTTTGTCAATATCAATTTCAATTGTTGCCTTCATCTGAGTCAATATTTCCTACAGATCAAGTATGCTTTCTATTTTGGGTCCAGTGGGAGTAGATGTTGCAAAGTGTGGTAGATCCACCAACACTTGTACAGCCTCTTGTTCTGTAGGCTTATTTGCAATTTCCTCCATCTTATCTCCACTCTCTAAAACTATTTGTACAACTTCTAAAATAGGTGGATTAGTATTTATTGCCTCCTTTTCTCCTTCTATCTCTGCCTTGACCTTACTTGTATGAATAGGCGATTGGATACTTGTGTCTACTGGCTCATTCTAATCCTCAACATCCACATTGCTATTTTCTCCAAGTGTAGTGTCAATGGGACTGTCCATTGTCAAATCTATAATTTGCACATCGCTTGATTCCTTTTGGGGTTCTATCTCAGTTTTTTCTTGATCAGTATCAATTTGGTCTTCCATTTCCTTCGGCTCTGAGGTGCCTTCACCTTTCTCATCAGCCTTCTTAGTAATTAACCCAAAGCTTTCCTTCCATATTCTAGTGCTCTATTGAACTACACCTTCAACAGTATTCTTCAGAGTTGTATAGGCTCTTTGTTTAGGAATAAAATTCCTCTGATATTTTTCTATGAATTTAGCTATCTGTTTCTTGGTTAGATCAGGAATGACCTTAGCTAGTGTTCCTTCCCTTATTTGTCATTTAGTCATTAAAGAATACTGCCATTTTTGGGATAAAATATCATAAATTTTTGTAGGAAAAAGATTTCCTATCTCTATAGGTGTCATCTTGTATGTACACATCATATCTAGTAATGCTTCCTGAACCTTATGTTTGTTAGCTATGCTTTGTTTCTCATACTTGATAAACTTAAATCCTGCTAAACCAGCATTACTTCTTAGGTTCTTACATACCTCAACAATATTGGTCATTGGTTTATGTGATGATGTAGGTATGTTGCTAGGTTCATCAGTATCTATCTTCTCCTCATCTTCTTCTTCTTCTAAGATTAGTTTCCTCCTCGATCTCTTGACAAGCTTGCTCGGCAGTGCCTTAGTTCCAACTTGTTTTCTCTTTCTTGAACTTCTCTCACCAGCACTCTTCTTTGTATATATCTTTGTTGACTCAGGTTGTGCAAAAATAGTTGATACTCTTATCCTAGGCTGGTTAGCTACAGGACGGGTAGCCTTAGATTTGGCTTCACTTGGTTTAGTTTCCTTAGCAACTACTGGTTTCTTCCCTTTTCCTTTCACAGTGACCTCCTCTTCAGGTTCACTCTCTTCTTCTTCACTAGACATATCTTCTCCATGTCCTATTGATAAGCCCAAAGGTGCATCCTCAACTTCTTCATCACTCTCAATACCAACCATCTTCTTTAGATTTTTGACAATCTTTTTCCTTTTTCTCTCCATAGTGTCAACCTTCAAATCCATAGAGATTTTGGACTTAGCTTCTTCATAGTTTCCAAAACATTTTGTTGCACTATCAATCTCTTCTGAAAATAGATCTATTATTTTTGTAGATGTCTCATCAACATTCACTTCATAAGGTAATGGCCTTATCCATGATACCCTCGGCACTACTGCCTGCACATAGGTGTAATATGTGTCTACTAGGAAAATTACATCCTCATAATGTTTCTCAACTAGTGATCTAGGAATTTTACTCCTTAATCTCATCTTTTTCTTAAATTCAAAAAAATATGTTCCCATCACATTGTCAAAGTTATCACCTAATTGCTAAATAAATGCATTGATTTGTTGTGTAATAGGTCTGTCTCTTTTCCATACTTTGTTTCCTATCATAGGAAATGTATTTTGTATGTAGAATAATATTCAAACGAGCAGCGATTCAAAATTACATATTGAGTTCTTTGCCTTTCGAATTGAAGAAATTTTCTTGGCCAGTTGCATCAGTTGAAGCTCAGTAAGGTCATAAGTATGATCCTTCTTCACAATTTTCCAAGCCTGGTCTACTACAATGCAGGGGACACTGTCCAGTCGGCTCGACTGATATAAATTATGAGCTCTAACCCTAAAAGATAAATCAAGCTCCAAATCTATAATAGTAGAGATTTTCATCCCTCTTTTGTTCCAAATGGATCCAGTGAATTCTTCTATGTTTTCCTTACTCTGACATCTCATTTTCCTCTTTCCATTAAGAATTGGATAACCATTTACTCGATGGATGATTTCCTTTGTTATCTTGACTAGTCCATTTTCCAGCCATATGTTCATGTCATGTATACAAATCAAAACAATCTTGAGCCATTCCATTCTGAACTCTCTCAGAAAGTCTAGGGCACGAGTTAACCCTCTCTTAGCTAAATGTTTGTGTTCATCTTTTAGGGCTCTGTCTATGTACATTATTTTGAAAGATGCTCTTAGCTCGTGATCTCCAACTTCACTTATCTTCCACATATAGCATGACCTAATATCATGAATCATGAGTACCTTCGGTGGAATTGATGATAGGGCTCCAGTCAGATCACCCTAGTTGGCACTCTTAGGAATAGCTCAAAAATTAGGAGGTGCACTGGTCTTGCTCCTTACCAACTGAACTTTTCTCAATTCCTTCTCCATACTCTTTGCTTCTGTGGAAGAACTAGTGGCCATGATTTTGAAAGAAAATAGGGTTTCAAAGATGATGAACAGAGTACCTCGGCAGCTGTCAAAATTCACACTTTTACTTAGAATAGCTGACTGCACGTTGTAGAAGTCTTCGAAAGATCTTTGCTGAAATCAAGTTTGCAAATTGCTCCAATGCTCTGTAGAATTCTCAATTGCAAGGTGAAATAAGTAATGAATGGCTCTTTCCTTTATAGGCTCCAAATGTAAAAATTTAGGTTTGCAATAAATGTTGTCTGTTGAGTGAGTGCCAAACAGTTTTCCTCGGCTGACTCACAAAACTCATCTATCTCTTGGTCGCAACCCATACTAGCTTGGCACATACTGAGGAGCTTGGTCTCAGTGTATAATAATACTATTGCTTGGAACCTATAGTGCATATTGACTTTGCTGGGTACATGTTTCAAAGTTATGTCCTGATGCATCTCAACATATGTAGATATGGACTTTTGCACTTTATATGTTAGGAACTGATAAAAGATATGAGATATAAACACAGTTCCTTACATACCTTTCTTGCTTAATTAGTGATGGTGTGATCACCTGATCCATTGGATTAGGTGACCTTGACTTCAGTAGCTTCACTGTTGCTCGGTTCTATTTTTCTTACCCATGTCTGGTTCATCTGTGCTCTAATTTCCTCAACAATAGGAGCAGGTACCCTTGTCTTGCAATCCTTCCTAGTGTAACTAATTTTCAGATAGTTATAGAAAACTAGGCTTCCATTCATCCAACTCTTAGATTTTCCTCTGAAATGTGTCTTTATGCAATTTTCTGGAACATGCCCATACTCACCATAGTAATGAAAATTATTCCATGTGTTGTAATCCCAATTGTAAGTGTTACCTTTCCTTGGTTCTTTTTCTTGTGTCTTTGATGTCCATTGTTGTTTAACATTAGATCTGCAATGTTGTGCTCTATGTCCAAATTTTTGACAGTTGTAACAATACTCATTGAATCTAGGTGTGGGAGGTGCATTATTTTCCTTTGCCCAACATCCATGTGCTTGATGTCCAAACTTCTTACATTTAAAGCAATAACCATTGAACTTAGGTCTAGGATTGAACTTACCATTCTTGCTTCGACAGATTTTTGTTGTGTGTCCTAGTTTTCCATAGTGATGGCATATTTGCTTGTTGTTCTTTGTCTTTGCATTCCTCTTCTCACCTATCTTAGATGATTCTCCTTTCTCAAAATATGTTTGTTGTTCAGTGTGACCTAATCCATAAGTGTCTTTAGATCTCCTTGATGCTTACATCAAGTTTTCAAAATAAGTTAAAGCTTCATTGGGTATGTTCAATCTTTCATTAAATTCTTTCTCAGATCTAAATTCATCTTTCAATTGACTATTCTCAGATCTTAGATTCATAATTTCCATGTCTTTCCTACTGATCTCCTGATTTGCAAGTAGTAGTTGATTCACCATGTCAACCTGATTATTTTTCATCATTTGTACATCAAGTGTCCTTTCATCAAGTCTGGTAGACATCATTCTTTTGTCTTCTTCTGCCATAGCTTTTTCATCTTCAACTTTCTTTTTTTGTTCCAATACTTCACATAGTCTTACTGTTTGTGCTTCTTGTTCTCTTTTCAAGTTTCTGACTTCTTCACACAATGTGTTGTTCCTTTCGAGTAGATCTAAAATTGGTGCATCGTTCTCAATAGAGTTTCCATTCTTAAATAGATTTGCACTGTCTTCTTCCTGATAATGAGTGTCGTTCATTTTCTTGGCCAAATCTTTCCTAGATATCAAGGACTTCCTCAATTCTTGTCTTGTTGTCTCAAGCTGATGTAATGCTAGCTGAGTTTCAATCTTTTGATTCTCAATGACTTTTCCCAATTTGTAAATCTCCATCTCTAGATATGTACTCTCAAGTTTATTATAACCTTTTGTAAGAGAACTGAGCTCTGATACCAATTGTTGGAAATACAATATTGGGAAAGCAAGATGCTGAGAAGGGGGGTGAATCAGATCTTCAACATTTTTCACTTAAAACAAACTGATCCATAATCATGCATAAATGAAATTGATCTATCATCTAGTAGCAACCATGATAGTAAATAAATAACACAATACATAGAATTTTGATAACCCAGAAACCAAATAAGGTAAAACTGGGGTGGGGATGACACCCACAAAAATATTCACTATTACAACAATAAAGTGTGTCTTTTACGGCTATAAAGTTTTGATGAAGGGCGCTCCCCTTAATACCACAAACACATAATAGAAACAGAGAAGCAACAACAATTTGCAAGAATAGAAAATGGACTTCTTATTATCTCCACAAATGCGGAATTACAAACTTTTAGAATTACAATATGCAAAGCCACATGGGCATTCCCCTTACAATATTCTGTAGGACAAAGCCTCGAATTATTACCCAGATCTACCCAAAACTGTCCCCAAACTGCCTAAGACAACACTACGGGCCTTCTTTATATAGGCAATTTCCACCGCCCGAGAAGGTTCCAGAAATTTAGCCCTTAGGGCTGACCAAACTTAGAATTATTTTATTTTTCACTTTAGTACATCAAAGTCGGCTCAAAATAACTTTTGAAACCCGAACAAAAATTTTGAAGGAAAATTATTTTCTGCTATTTCAGGTGGCCCAACTTCTGGAGACCATAAGTCATCACCAGTTGACCTGA
>MU224782.1:1792302-1815607 GCA_018584345.1 Thuja plicata | reverse complement strand
TGAAACCCGAACAAAAATTTTGAAGGAAAATTATTTTCTGCTATTTCAGGTGGCCCAACTTCCAGAGACCATAAGTCATCACCAGTTGACCCGATTGACTATTATAACCCCATTTTAGAAATGCCACAAAGCACTCTACAACACTTGCCCTAAGAAAGCTTCATTCAGCCCAAGTTTTGACCTCATCTGGGGCCTCTAAAGCCTTCAAAACTAAGCTCAAAGTTTCTATACCTTGTTTTCAATACCGAAAATTTTCAATATCTTCAAAACTAGACCTAATCTAGCCATGAAACTTTACTAGTAGGCTGATATGACTGAGATGAACCTCCACATGCAAAATCAGAACATTCTGAGATTGTATGACCAACTTACTAAAAATAGCAAGTTTCCATAAATAGAAACTCTGCACAAGGTAGCCCTTATTGAAAAGAAAATAGAAATATTTTTGGGTGATGCAAGATTGCCCTTACACCCAGAATGCTCCTGCATCAAGTTTAATCACAATATTTAATCTACCTGGTTAAAGGTCTGCCCGATTAAGAGCTACAGATCATTACAATCTACCTTGTAAAAGGATTTAAACTTACAACAAAGTAAGCACTCATCTAAGAGGTTTAGAAAGGTCTGTTAGAACCACTCTATTAAGACATTTCACCTGATACACCTGTTAGAATGTCTCAAGATCTGATCCTTTGATATGCACTCTGATGTTGATAATGAATCTCCTCTTTTCAATACCTTCTCTGATCTAATAATCCGATATATCTTTATTATGCTACTCACTGCACTTACACTCTGTTAGATCTATACTTCTTCTCTCAAAAAAACCCTTCACACATCTCTCATGTACACATACACCTACTCTCTGTCTCATATAAATTAGGTTAAGAATCAATCTTAATATACTTGATGGATCTGGTGATTAGATCTAGATCAACGATCAGGATCAAATGCTTATGTCGCGTAGGAAATCTAATTTTCTAATTGGCTCCATGCCACGTAGTGGGATAAAATAATTAAATGTGTAATTATCCCATTGAAAACATTAAATGCTTAGATAAGTCAGCCCGAAATAGTTTACCTTGAAATTGGTGTCAATCCTGACATACAAAAGAAAATTGTCTTGCTCAGCACATAAATACTTTTTCGCTTGGCATGGACTGAACTTGGCAACCGTGTGACTCGGCAACTATTATCTTCTCAGCAATGACTATGTTGGATAGCTCAGCCTATACTAGATAGCTCGGCCATAGTGATGACCGACTAAACTACCTAGATAAATGACTAAGTGTGGGACAATAACGATCAACAAAACTTAGAGATCAATAATGCTTTCAGTAATGCATAAAATTTCAGTGTGCACTAAGTGACAACAAAAATTGATGGTCAGTGAACCCTGATGGATAGAGAACCCCAAGAGGAAATTCATAGTGATTCCCGAGCAAGAAACCCGAGGAGGCATTACCGACGAGAAGAATCAAAGTAACCCGAGCAAAACTTCACAGTGTTTCTCGACGGACAGACAACCCTGACAGAGATGCCCAAGGAGAACTAAAGTGTTGCCCGAGGAGAACTAAAGTTTTGCCCGAGGAGAATTGAAGTGTTGACCAAAGCTAACAAAGAGTTAAATACCAAAAAGAACTGAAGTTCAAAAATGACAAAATACTTAGCTGGAAAGATCTAAATATGGATTTAACTAGTTGTTAATATTGTTTTTATCGACAAGTTAAAAGCCAGAGATAAGAAAGAGTTTTAAAGCTATTTTATTCCAGTTGTCAAAGAGAAATATACGGGATAAAACTGAAGTATAGTTTTAAATCAAGATTGGCTAGAATTGTGGATCATGCCAAGAACAAGAAATTCAAGGACTGAGAAATGGTGAAAATCATGTCTATAAAGAGACAAGATAATTCATTGTGAATAAGGGGTAAATACAGAAGAGGATGTTGAAGAGAATACTAATGAAGAAAGACTTCATACAGTCCTGATCAATCAAGCTAAAGAACAAAGCTATATTTCTATAGACACCGAGCAACAGAGAAGCACAACATCACCGAGTAGAAAGAAGTGGAGAAAAGGTATTGAAAGGAGACATTGATCAAAAAGGTATTATGAGCTTACAATAGATCTGAAAATCTTCATAGTATAGTTGTATATGTGAACAAATTATTTACTATTTCAATTTAACTATTAGATCAGAAAGTCTCTTAACTAAGAAGGACTTAACAATCCTTTATATATTGAGATAGTTCCTAAGGAGTATCAAAAGGTTTGATCATGAAGATAGCATAGAGATGCCAGATATCAAGTGACAAACTACACAGGGTTTGGCCATAAAGATAGCATAGAGATGCCAGATATCAAGTGACAAACTATTTTGTTTAAATCCTCTAACAAGGTCACACCTAACAGTGTGTTTGTAACCTTTAACAGGGTTGGCTCTTCACCGAGATCACTTCAGAAGAGTGAAAATTTTGGGTTACTGGTCCCAAGTGTTTTTTCCTTTAATAGGGTTTCCATATTAAAAATCCATGTGTCAATGTGTTTATGAGTCGTTACTTTAGTGTTTTGCATTACACATAACTAATCTGGATTGATTGGTATACACTAAGTAAATTGTTGTATTTCAGTAAATGAAAGACTGCTAGTCGGTAAAGATAAAGAATAAGGTTTAATAGTGAACTCCAAGCAGTAGTTATTTGATAAGATTATTTCAAGGCATACATCTTGTAGGACTGAAGATAACTAGAGGCTTATAATTATGGTAATAAGTTTTTGGGTTAATTTATTGGAATATTTTTTAGGCCACTGATTCACCTCCCCCCCCTCTTAGTTATTCTAACAAAGCCTTACTATTGTGAGCATTTACCTTCCCAGTTAGTTGATTATGCATGGATTTGTGACTCTATATCATGTGTTAGAAGATACATGTTAATGATGTTTTATGATGATTATTTCTCATATATTTCTACTTACCCCATACTTGTAAGTGTATGGTTAGTTTATATGTTTATGTTCATATGGCATGTTTGGTGTGGTAGAGGATGGAGACTTAGTTACTTGCATTGCGAGATCCACACGTTTGATCGATCCCTGTCATTGTTTTCTATGTTATATATTGGATGTACATGTGCATTCTTGTTATGGTAGGTTTGCAGGTACAGGGCGTCGTCTTCCTTGAATTGGCAGTAGTGAGCGTGCCCAAATTAAGGCTCAAATAGTAAAGAGGCGAGTTAACAATCACACCCAAAACCCTAACCTAAACCTACTTTTTCATATGATTGGACAAGAATCAATTTGTCTACCCTACCCGAATTCATCCAAGGGATGTGAATTTGTGGTTACCTCCTAGTAGATGTGTTTGTGTTGCATTTTGGTTGTCGTCTGTATGAGTGTTGTTATTTGATTTCTAGGATTAATTAATTGTCATAAATTAATTATATTCTTGCTTGTTGAGATTAATTGAATACTTAAATGTAGAGTATTTAATTAATATGATTAATTAAATACCTATGTTTGAATTAAGAAATTAGTTTAAAATTTGAATTCTGAAATATTAAATTGAAATTGAGTATTTAATTCAATTTTGAGTCAATAAAGCTCTTTTTGATTTATTTAAATAATTAATATTTATCTAATTTGCTTGTGCATTTCAATTGATTAAAATTGAAATTATAAAATTATATGCTAGTTATTTTTTCTAGAAAACAAAAATATTAAAATATGAGTGCACAGTAAAAGGAAGTTTTATTTATTTAATTATGTTTTTCTCTCAAAAAAGGAAAGATGTGTTAACTTTCTAATTTTTGAGGATTAGGGTTTTCTTTTCTTTTTATTAGGTATCTATTCTTTTCATTAGGGTTACACACACACATAGGTTTTGGTTGGAGGATTGAAGTTCTAGGTTTTCTGGTTTTCTTGTGGTGAAAGTAATTGCTTTGAAGTCTTGGGAGAAATTTCTAGAAGTCATCATTTTTAGGCTATTGTTGCTCTGGTTCGGTTGTAGAATTCAAGCTTGGAGGATATTGAGAATCTTAATTTCAGGGCATCTTTGTTGAGAACCATCAGTGATTTTGAGGTAGGATTTTGAAAAAAAACCATCTTGCATATTCTTAGTTTAGGAAAAGATTGTGTCTTTGTGTCTGAACAATTGTACACGTTAATTTTAGAGGAAAAAAATTAGAATTGTGCTTTTAGATATGTGAAAAGGATTTCTTTATTAGTTTACTATTCATGGAGGAATTAGTTGATTAAACTAGGTTATGAATTGTGAAAATCAAACCCTAGGAAAATCGGGAAAAGATTGGAACTATTTGATTTCTAGGGTTTTAAAAACATTTAGGTCTATTAAAATTGGAAAATTTATGTGATTCAAAGTTGATAAATTTTCATTTACAAAGAAATTTTTTTGAAAAAATAGTAGAATTGTAAAAATGGAGCTTGTTGTTTTTCCAAAAAAAAATACAGTCAAAAAATTTTACATAGAAAAAAAAGGGAAAGTGTTTTTAAAATATTAATGCAACAATTCATAACCTAGTTTAATCAACTAATTCATAACCTAGTTTAATTTAGGTATAGCGTTAATCAACTAATTCATAACCTAAATTTTTTAACTTTCTTATATGTTGTATTTAGGCTTTCCTAGGGTTTGATTTTCACAATTCGTAACCTACTTTAATCAACTAATTCTTCCACAAATAATAAACTAATGTATTTGGGCTAGCATTAAATTTTTGAACTTTCTTATACGGTGTATTTAGGTATACGATATTTCTTACCCCATACTTGCATGTGTATGGTTAGTTTATATGTTTATGTTCATATGGCGTGTTTGGTGTGGCAGAGGACGGAAACGTAGTTACTTGCATTGCGAGATCCACACGTTCGACCGACCCCTGCCATTGTTTGCTATGTTATATATTGGATTTACATGTGTGTTCTTGTTATGACACGTTTGCAGGTACAGGACATTGTCTTCCCTGAATTAGCAGAAGTGAGTGTGCCCAAATATGTCATAACAAGAACACACATGTAGATCCAATATATAATACAGAAAACAATGACACGGGTTGGTCAAACACATGGATGTCACAATGCAATTAACTACGTCTTTGTCCTCTGCCACACCAAACACACCATATTAACATAAATATATAAACTAACCATACACATGCAAGTATGGGGTAAGAAATCTCATATATCTAATACAATGTATAAGCAATAATCATCATAAAATATCATCAACTAACTGAGAAGGTAAATTCTCACAACAGTAAATCCCAAAAGAATCTGGTATAAACAACTGAAAATAATAGCCTAAAAGAGTACGACGCTAAAAATTGAAAGCAAACTATGGGTGTGTATTACATTCTATCTTGCTTAAATACTTAGATATAGCGATAAAAAAGGGGAAATATATTTTAAAATAGAATTGTAAAAATGGAACTTTCTATTTTTCCAAAAAATAAATACCGTCAAAAAAATTTACACCAAAAAAAAGAGAAATGTGTTTTAAAAAAATTATATATAAATTTTTTTTAAAAAACTAGGGTGGTGGGAGCCACCCACCAACCTCACGTGCAACCTAAGTCAATGCACTACCCAAGGTAGCACGACTGTCAATGGTAGCACGGGCTGCCAAATGCAGCACGACTGCTTGCGGCAACTCTAAGGCTCGTGCGTAGGAGACAGGGGGTGGGGCCCACGAACCCCNCCCCCCCCCCCCCCCCCTCGTAACTATTTAAAAAAAAAACATTTGTTTTAAAAGTTTTTTTAATATTTTTTTTTAATATAGTTTTTTTAATAAAAACATTTAAAATATATGTAATATTTTTTTTATTTTTTAAAAATGTTCTATTTAAAAATAATTGCAATACTGTATTTTTATTTTTTCCAGAATATAATGTATGTTAAACTTTCTTATATGTAATTATATTAAACTAAGGTAAATAGGGGTATTTTATTTAGTTGATATTTATCAATAGAACTTTATTATTAATACCATTCTAGGCCTCTTAGTGGAAAGTTATGCTTAATTTGTAATTAACTTTTGAAATAAGTTGTACGATTTCTTTCCATGAATTAATGCATGTGTATAGTTTAGTAATTTGAAATCACGATTTTAGATGTGGCTTAGTAGAGTAATTCAAAAATAATTTCCTTAGTTAACTTAAATTTGTCTATGTCATCAATGGTTTAATTATGCAACGTTAAATGTTATGGTTTCCTTGTATGACGTGAGTGGTGTTCTCTTTTAGTATAATGTTATTTGGACTATGAACATTGGTTAGGGAATTAGAATGACCTTAGGAAGTACATAGGCTTTGGGATGTGTATTCAGTGTCGTGTCCTGATTATGGTTCTGATTTGATCTATGTACCCAACCTTGAACCTTGTTCTTTTGATGGTTGTGATTACTCTGAGTTTATGTTATGTTTGATCATTCCTGATGTTTGAGAGGAATTGGATTTTGGGGTTGTCTTTATATATACCCTTTTAGGATCAATGTGTGATCAGTGAACCTAGGGTAGGTTATCTAGTTGTGTAGTAGGTGGTAGCTTGCAATAAAATTTGGGGCCCACAAGTGGTAGCCAAGATCGCTTATTGTAAGTTTTCTTAATCAAGTGACAACATAATACATAATTGGGGGGTATAAAATGAATCAATAAGATAAGGTACCTCACCCATGCTTGAGTGCGTGTAGAGGCTAAGATGGAGGATGAGATTATGTTTGTTGCTTTTCGAGGTGTGTGTCTGGCATAGTTAATGGCTTCGTCTATTTAAGGAGTCATTGATACCGTATATGGTCACTTAAGTGTCGGGGTCCAGAGAGACTACTAGGAAAAGACATAAGGGTTAGAAGTATATAATGACACCTTCCTATACACATTCTAGGTTTCCTACGTGTGTTGATTTCCTTTGGATTAGTGAGTATACCTTGAAACATGATTTGTACACCTTGAGTTAGTAAGATTTCAGGATCCCCTTGTTTAGATGATCTTGGTTTCTTGTTATGTTATCCGAGTGGGGTCTGCTGTTATCTCCTCAGCACAGTGGGGTGGAATTTTATAGTTCCACATGGACGAGTGGTTGTGATTCTTTACCATTTTGGGATTCAATGTCCATGTGCCAATGTTGGATGTTTCTTGTTTAATTATACTTATCTTGCTCTTTTTGGAAGTTTTGATCTTATCATTTCCATATTATATATTTATCGATCATATCACATGTGATACTTGATCTGAATAACTGTAATCTTAATATATTAAGTGATTACCACATACCCTGTGACATGTGGAGAGGATGTAGGTTTGATGTATGGCTTATGGTCTCAGTTGTAATTTTGAAATTATTTCATTGATGTTTTATATGTAATCTATTTTATTAATGAGAATATTTTGTTTATGGATATCTTGTTGAGTTTTGATCTTACATAATTCTATGTCATGGAACCCTTGAGTTTTGTAATCTATGCTTGTATTTGTTCATGTGAGTAAATGGTAATTTCTTTCACATTATTGTATGTTCTTGTTTGTAAAATTTAAAAAAACAAATTATTCTGCAAACATAGTATCATGTTTAGGTTAATCCCTCTTGGGTTCCTTGGCAGGGCGTTATAACAATACCATAACACAAGTATTTTGTTGTCAAGAAAACCCTGTAAAGGGAAAAACCCTAGTGGGAATTAGCACCCACAAATAATGCACTAGAATTATTGTATCCCTATTAGAAGATCTAACCTTGTTAGGAGTTGATTATTACATCTAGTATGAGTCCATGTTAAAGGATAGACCTTGTTAGGATTATTCTCAACTATTTTAGGATTTTAATGAAATGATGAGCTCATTTCCTGAGCACACTGCCCAAAGTGAAGGTGAAATCCACCTTCTGAAGGTTAAACCCACCTTCTAGACTCATTGTCCAAAATGAAGTATAAGAGTATACTTATAACAGTGAACTGACTAATAGAAACTTTCTTTACATATATTTTTCCAATGAAGTGCAATACAAATATAATTACTACTCTACATCCAACAAAACTTGCATCCACATGCCCGCAACATCCAATCCATACAATTACACATCAAGACACTTCTTTCATTTATACAAGTTACAATAAACAATTAGGTTGGACTGTTAAGACTTCCCCAATGCACAAACAATTACATGGAACCTTTCTAAGATACACTCGGTACCTTACACAATTATTTATCAAATATAAATCATCAGTTACATGCCAAGATCCATAATTTAGGCTCGCCAATCATTAAGCACGTTACATCTCTGTAGTCGGCCCCAAATAGGTCTTCGCTAATCCACACACCTCATCTGATGTCATCGGGAATCTAAAGAGCCAAGAATCACAAGGAATTTTCTCTCATGTATTTTTTATCATGCATTAAGCTTGCATGACATAACTCATGCTTGCATCAGATTTATCCCAAAAAATCAAAGACCATCTCTGTCATAATCCTAGCATTTCTCTGTAACCATTCTTTACCAAAATAACTATAACTCATGCAAATACCAACATAAGATCCAGAAACCTTATACATAAGGTATATATTCATTCCTCTATATAGATCCATGCTTGCATACTTTCATACGTTATACACTATATGTACACATTTTCCAATCTCGCATGTACCTGTGATAAACAATCTTTCTAAAAATTCTAATGCATCCAACTGAAACATATGTGGACATCAATGAAAAATAATGAATTCAACACCTCAAAAAAAAATCCAAAAATCTCCCCCTTTGGCATTGATGGTGACATATGATAAAATCCTTCAACTCAAAAGTAGCTTTCTTAATACAATCTTCTCAATATCCTCTTCATAGCTCCCCCTAAAACAGTAGGGATTTTCACTTATATCTCTCCCCCTTTGACATAAATGGAAAAGGGTGCCATAGCTCTTTTCCTTCTTTGCACATCCCTCCTCTGTAAGGTGTATCTTTTTCAAATCTTCATGCCTGCAACAAACTAGATTCTTGATCACCCAAATATATTATGTTGTGTTCCTGCGAACACTCCCCCTAAGGAGTAGATCCAAGTATCAATTCTAAAGAATAATATAGCTCTAGTAACTTCTAGACTGAGGCATTCCTGCATCATTTCATTATCACAAGGAGGGGTTCTCACCCCAAGCATATGTCTGAGATACTCAAAGGAATATTTTGACAAAGGTTTGGTGAATATATCTACTATTTTCTCCTTTGTACTGATGCATTCCAATCTGAATTCCTTTTCTCCAAACTTTTCTCTCAAAAAGTGATACTTGATTGAAATATGTTTAGTCTTTGAATGCATAACATGATTCTTTGACATGTTCAGTGTGCTTGTATTATCACAATGTATAACCACTGGCTCTTCAAAGTTTATCCCAATGTCTTTTAGCATCTATTTCATCCAAACAATCTTTGTGCAATTTATAAAAGAAGCTACATACTATGATTCAGTAGTAGATTGAGCTATATAGTCATGCTTCTTACTTAACCATGAAACTAACCTTTTTCCAAGGAAAAATTATCCACCACTGGTGTTTTTTCTATCATCAACACTTCTTGCCTAATCAAAATTAGTATAGGCATGCAATGTAAAATCATCAGACTTTTCATACTATAAACCATCAACGATAATTTTAGTGGCAATTTTTTTCCATTTGGCGAATGTCGCACATCAGCGACTGGGGATTTGGTGAGTATATTGCGTATATTGGGTTGGCCCAATTGCCCAAACTTTATAAATATTGGCTCAAATGCCCGAGCCCATCACCCATCTATTTATTTAATTTTCTCCATTTCTTCTACACACTAGTACAAAAACAGCAATATATGACAAAATAAACTACCAAAAATTATAGATAAATGACCAAATTTGGTCACCTAATCAGTGGTAGTTTATTGCCGGTCATTTATCTCGCGACCAAACTTATGACTAAACTATTTTAGTTATTTATTTGGTCATTTATTTAGTCATTTATTTGTTTATTTATTTGGCCATTTATTTAGTCATTGATCTAGTCGTTTATTTGGTCATTTATTTAGTCATTGATTTAGTCATTTATTTGGTCGTTGATTTAGTCATTGATTTGGTCATTGAATTAGTCATTTATTTAGTCATATTAGGGCACGATGGAATCGAACCACCATCCTCCTACTTGTAAAGTAGGTGCTCTTCCATTGAGCTAGTACCCTTTAAATAATAATCATGATTGATACATGATTATATAGACAACAAAATTCACCTGCACAACTAATGTTTAGTGGCCACAAATAAATTCTAGGTTTAAATTTTACTAAGAGTACAATTCTTAACCAAGATATAATAGAAGCCCTTTCTCTCCACATTTATTGGAAGATAGAGAGACCAAGGAGCTAAAATCCATATTTAGGAGAATGAAGACAAATTAAATGGTAACAGTCACAAAATACCTACAATAGGAATAATTCATAGAAAGATATGGCTTTTGTTGATGATCAAAGATTTGCAGCTTAGTTGGTTCACAATTTTCCAGCTAAAGATGGCAAGAACTTATTCCATCATCAAAAATGGAAAGAATAATAGCATCTAGTGATGAATTAGTTTTGATGATAACAAATTTTCCATTATGAAATCTACCAGCTGACCAATCTTGTCAAAACACTTATATCTCAAATTCATGACATTTTTACTCTAGTTCTAGCCTCTCTTGCAAACCTAGCAACAAAAAAGAAAATTGGTGATGAAATTGAACATGAGGGAGTTGTTTCACACTTAATTGGGATGTTCACATGGGAGGACATTATCATACATGAAAATGCATTGAGAACTCTAGATCACATGGCTAAAGACAATCGTATGGTCCGCCAATCTATATGACATTCAAAGGTAGTTCCTAAATTTTATAGCTTACTTCAAAGTGAGAAAATTTATTACTCATGCAAGACAAGCATCTTAAATCTTATTGCATATCTTTTCGAAGACATTGTAATCGGACAAAAATTGTAAATCCAAGTTCATTTCTAACTCTTATACTACAAAGTTTAGTTATATCTATTTTGGATTAAATCATGAAATGCAGCTTGAGATGAATCAAGAGTATCTAGAGAGGCATATAAAGTAATGTTTGTGCCACAAAAATTGTAGCTGCACTCAGTCCCAACATAAGTTTCATGTTCCAGTTTGAATAATTCATGTTGCATTGATAAGATACATTTTAGCTCATATTTTTAAGGTTTTTAGAAATATTGAATAATGAAAGCCTTAATGCATTTCCTTGAAAGTACCAAATTTCCTACCTGAGATAGAAAAAATAGAGACATACCCAATTTAGTTATCTTTAAATTCTCCACCAATTCAAATCAATTTCAATCCCTAAAAATTTCCTATTCAAAAAGGGAAAAAGGTTGTACTTGTGGTAGGTATATTGAATTAGGCTATAAATTGAAACTACTAGTTATAAGAGAGAGGTTCTTGTGAAATATGGGTAGATAAGCTTGAGTCAAAAACTACGCAGTTGAATCTTGATAGCCATTCATAATACTATTTATGGGCTTATGTTTGCATAAATGTTGAAGAAACAATGAGCTTTAAACATAGCTATAGATCCTTGAATGTCATCCAACTGAAGCCAGTCTAGGTATGCATGCAAGAAGAGATGTAAAAAATATACAAAGAAACAACAATAACCAGAATCCACCATGAAAAGCTCAGATTCTTAGCAGCTCCAGTCAGCTCAAATCCTAGTTCATCAACTGCCACCCAAGACAAGAGTATATGAAGCAAAAACTTTCCCACATATAGATATTGATTAGGTGTCACAATATTATGAGCCTGCAAAAACCTCTGTATTAAACCAGAATAATCTTAAACCAAACAATAGAATTTTCAATTGTCTAATCTATTTTTGTATTAAATAGTTCACAAATTAGGTAGTACAGGTAGCATTGTTACAACTGTTGTGCACATAATATGTTTGCAGCTTCATAGTTGACCTATAATTTCTCATAGAAACAACAAGTAAATATTACATAAAATATATGTTTTGTTGAGTTTTAGAGATGGAGACGACAGGGGACTATTGTACATGTTTGCAGTATGAGAGTACTTTTAGACAATTTTTTAGGGGATGACTATTAAGAAAAATAATATACCAGTTTTCTTAATTATATACCAATATGCAAGAAAGATGTCTAATTGTAATCTATAGTTAACCTAAAAGTTCTAGCTTTCCCTATTATTGCAACTCCAAATAGGGTTCCATATTGGAATTTATATAAATTCTAAATGAATCAATACTTTGTAAGCTTGCAAACTCTTTTTCCATTATGAAATTCTCCTTCCTACTTTTGTCCCTGAGTTTTTCTAACCTTCCTCATAGTCAATTTTTTCCTCTTGCCTTCCAGCATGCTAGCAAATGAATTGTACATTTACACATCGAGGAAGAGCTTCAAAATTAATGATGTCTAATTCATGATCTGTGACAACATTTAAACAAAATCCAAGGTTGTCCTTGTATATAGTAGAGAATGTTGTTTATCAGCATGGATCACATCATGTAAAACTAGCATGAGGCAAATTAATGTCTGAAAACCCCCACTAGAGACCCCCTTGCACTCATGTATATTTTCAAATTGTACATCTTTTATATTAAAGTCCTCCAAGAGTATTATCTAAATATTATACTGAGAGTTTTTTGGCTACAACAGTTTGCACTACCAGTAGAAAGCTAAAGCCAAAATGGAGGAGCATTCCCTATAGTATAATTTGCCAATTTGATTTTGCAAAAACAATCCATCTAAAAATTTGTACATTATGCCCGTCATGCAAAGATTGCAGTATAATTTTAAAGAATCATTTAAAACTTCTTCAATGCTAACTTAATATTTGGCTACCTCCAATGGAAACATTTTCTTTTCTATAATGCAAAATCCATAATACTATTTGAGAGCCTTCATTCAACATTAAACATATACAATAAAATAAACAAATGAAACAAAAATCACTTCAAAAAATGTCATCATAGTGAAAAAATCATACAACCAATGGAATGAGATCTAAGATGAGATAACAGAGCGAGGTACAGTATTCAATCCCAATTCATCGTGAAATATGTTGCAGAAATGAGATGAGACGTTGTGTATTCCAGTTCTCAATCATCAATATTTAAAGTCAATTTGAAGAATTTCAAGGCTGGGACAACAACATCCGACAAATGATATCTTAATCATGTCTTGCTAAGATTAGAATTTATCACCTTGGACCACATTACCCCAAAACTATTTGGAACATCTATACTTTATACAATTTTTTCATAACCCCCAAACAAGTAGACTCCATATGCTTTGAAATGACAAAATCCTTAAATAATAATACTTTGACAAATCTAATATATTGCTATACAAGTAGTGCTCACATGCTCAATAAGCTTTAGGATATTTTAGGCAACAATTGATCGATCAAGATACCGCAGCAATATCAATGTTAACTGCTTAAGATAAACCAACAACATCCTTCAAATATTTGTGTTTAAATGACCAATGGAAGAGTGTGTGCATTGTAACTGAAGGAAAATAATTTTGAAAAGTTGTTCCTACACTTTTTCTTCATGACTGTGACTGCAATAGTCAGTTGTATGAATGAGTCTGATGAATAATGGATCAGGAAATGATCCAGGAAATGATGAAAATTTGTAAATTATCCACTAGTATTTTGTAAATTCTAATGAACTACCAATACATGGTTTTATTTATAATTAACCATCTTAAATTTATATAATTATGCTTTGAAATGTTCCTTTAACATATTGTACATAAGATCCATTAAAACATACTACATAAAATTCTGGTATGAAAAATATTTTAGAAAGTTGTTTTTAATTCCATCACCTACATTTTTTATTTGCATTGTTTTTTACAGCTTTGTTTCTGATTTATATTTTCTATTTTCTATTTGAATGACCCTCAACCCAAATTTTTGTCTGCTCATTGTTTCTGATTTATATTATGGATTTGACCAGTGTTTTAGTACATTTCATTTTATTAGAAAGGCTTTCGCTGCTCCTTATGGATGACTAATAAGATGTTAATTTATGGTCCTCATTTCGAGCACATACCATATTTAAGATTGGTGATGAGTGGCATCCCTAAAGTTCTTGCTTAGACTGGGCAACCTGGTCATTTATTTGCCAAATTCTACTAGTGAATGTACAAGTCCTGGGATTCAACATCTAAGAAAATCTATATCATGTGAACTGACTGAAAAGGGAAGAATCGACAATGGCCTCAAGATATATCATGCTGAATTTTGGATGCGGAGCACCTCAACCTAAAAATAACAAGTTCTGAGATACACCATCTACGCCAAGGTACATCCATAGTGTGACTAAAAAGGCAACAATTAGACATAATTGAAAGATGATTTTGGTAATATGTTGCAATTTCCAACACTCTGATTGAAATGTATGAAAAATATAAAAGGATACAAAGGTCAAAATTTGGGTCTTTGATGCAAAAGAGTTTCAAATTGTTCATTTCACAAACTTACTTGTCAAGTTGACAACATAAGATTTAGGGATCAAACTGACAAAAGGTTGGTTTGTGTGGTATTTATAGGTTGGTATTTAGTTTAAAAGGTTTATACTATTCTATTAGTGCCTAGTAAACCCGAGCATGAGGTGGAGAAGTTGATGTAATCTATTTTTTATCAATAAAGTTTTGGTTTCCTGCACTTTTTCATGTTTTATCTAGTATAACAGTCTGATTCTCACTGAATTTTCAATATGGATTAAATAACTGATTGTTGTCTCACTTCATGGATTTGATGAAGGTGTAAATACACTTTATTATACCTTTTTTTGATTTGTTTTCATTATATAATGAGGGAGATATCCCAACTTTTTTTAGACTGTCAAACCCCAGTTTACGGTAACCATTGGGACTGTAAAATGTAGAGTCTCTCTGTTTTACATTCACCCAGCACTCTATTTTGGTAGATGATGGGAGAGGGAATTTATTTTATGTATTTTAACTTTAATGAGGCCATGCACCAAGTTCCACATGGAATAGATCCATGAATGGGCTGAGAAATTATCTCAGACTGGGAAAAAATAGTGACAGGGGTAGTTGAGAAAGACTTTTTCCCACACTAGCGATTGTGAAGGGTTATGAGTGTTAAGAGAGATGTGAGAAGAATATTAGAGAGGTTATAGGATGAAAAAAGGTTTTTTGAAGGGTTGTGAGTCCAAATCAGGGTCAGAATGTTTATTGTCCAAAGGTGTAACTAACTATCCAGTTTGACAGTAAAGAATGTTCAACATTGGTATAGGTTATAGAATTGATTAAGTCTGATAATAAAAATTGAGGGAAGTGTGGGATTAAGGATTATTAGCTATACTAGAATGAAATGACCTAAATTATCCTACACATGAACATGATCAACCTGCATCTATCATGGTTGTACTTTATAAATCAACACTTGGCACAACAATCACTCAATAGTAGGATCTTGCAACTAGAGGACCAATCATCCTCATCAAAGTTCATGTCTTGACTCACTAATATCTTTTATTGTAAAAGAACATAAAATATTCAAGCCATGGACTCACTATATCCCATAGACACACCCTTAACAATAGAGGATTCAAGATTCACCCTCTTCTACTCACTCACTACCATCATTAGCTATAAAGGAACATCAACCTTGATAGTTTGAAAATGATCTTCAAATCCTTTCAATTTCAAACATATAATATTGAAATGTAATTTTATGTCAGCCCAAATCAACTCCGTTACAAAGGCTTAAAACATTGGAATATAAATAGTACATGTAGATTATTCCAGAAACTTAACATACCAATTGCATTGCAAACACAACATATTTACTGTAAAGAACAAACAACCAATTCAAACTGTATACCTACAAATGTTCAAGAGAGGTAAATGAAGTAAACATACCCATTCATAATTCTTATTTAGAAAGTCAACTACCGTAAACTTATGTCTTGTCAAGAGTTCCTACAAAATACAATGCCTAAAGTAAGACATTTGATTAGCTGAGAAAAAAATTATAATTTTAAAAATGTATTATAACAGCTACATCAAATAATGCAAATCATAATGTCTACTAAACATCGAAACATTAAGAAATTCATAGAAAAAAAACTTTTTTAACCATAACAAAGCTCTCAATAATGAAAAAGAAACCATCCCGAAGAAAAAATAGAACACTAAAATTATTTCATTGCAAAAAATAAGAAATAAAAGAAAGCACAGTAAATTCGTTGATAACAATGTAAAGTCTGCATAAATAGACCATTGTTTTTTTTTGGTTTACAATAATAATTAAGATACTACTCCATTAATTCACTCAATTAGTTGGACCCAACTCGAAGGAGTCTAGGGAATCAGTGAATAGGTCCAATAATAAATATATTAAGCTTATATGATCATCATCATGATGCCAGGACATATTCAAAATAAATAAAATAGTACTTAAAATCTCCAAGGCAATATTCAATATGAATTCATCATCCATCAAGGCATTAAAAATACATACAAATCTCATATCACAATCACATTGATTCTTGTATTAATCTACCTACTTTTGGGTGGTTGGAGGCTTTAGCTACAGTATTGTATCAAACGACATATATATTTTTAGATCTCTGAATAAAAAATTTGGGATATTTAATCGACTATAAACTAGAACAAGATTTAATCAAAGCACTGTATAATAAATAAACCCACTAGATAACACATGGAGAATTTAATAATTTTTAGGAGTGAATAATATGTTCAGTATCAGGGTTGTCAGAATATGGGGAGATTGTTAGCAATATGTGTTGTGGTGGTGTCATTTGACATTGATGTCAACACTCAACATTGTAGAGATCTGCTTGTGGAAGACAACGATGTTGTGACCCTGGTGTTGTGGTAAGATAACAAGAGATATGTTGTGATGCCTTCCCTTAGCATAGATTCTTGAAGGCAGGATGTAATGTTGTGTTGTGGTGTCTATCCTCAGCATTGTGGACCAACACTATGGTAATCATTGGAAGAGTGATGATGTCTTATTGATTTGTCATAGAATGTAGAAGATACTACAAATGGTCGATAGATGAAGTTATTCTTTGTTGTGTATGTCCACCTACTTGGTGTTGATGTCTACACTCAATAGATTGTGATGGTTGTGATTGATTCCTTGAAGAGATGTTGTGTTGATATTGTTTATGGGTTGTTGATGTTTTTGTTTCTTTTTTGGCAAAAGTGGAATTACCACTGATATGTGTTGTTGATGTGAACATTGTTGTGAGATGTCATTTAGTTGTGTTTTTGATCAAAAGTGTTGCTATATTGATGCAGTGTAAGGATGGATGTCAACCCTCATTGGTGTTGATAATTATGTGTTGCAGATCAATGATGGAGATGAGAGATGGTGTGAATGTTCATGTTCAGTGATTACAGTGGGAATGGTGTAGGGAATGATAGCATGATGCCTCAAAGGTATTTTTTTTGCATCAATGGAGAAGAGAAATAAATGATAAAAGCACTATTTGAAAGGAATGGAAGATTCTAATAGAGAAGTAAAATAGGAAAACATGGAGATCATCATGCATTTTGACAACAAAAAGAGTGTAACAATGACATGCTTAGAACACACTATTCTATAATGGAGGACATTGATTTATTATGTCTTTATAATGCATGAGATAACAAAGAAAGTATTTATTCACTATTTTAGAAGCCCTATATTATTATAGTTTTCATGATCCATTGATTAAGGTGAGATTCAATAATTGATATATAAATGTATGACTGTCTAATGAGGGTACTAGACAATTGAATGTTATAGTCATGGCATGATCAGAATAATATAAATAATATAGTGACAATATGATGCAAAGTCTTAGGGAAATGATATACATTGATTTGATAATGAAGGGCACAAAAGTGAGTAAGTGGTGCAAAGTTAATGATTTCCAATGTAAAGAGAGCGGTGGCATGGAAAATAAAACTCATTGTTATGTCAAGGAGTAGATACAATATAGAAGAGTGCATGTTGTTACCTAAAATGGCATTGATTTCATGAAAGAAGTGAGAACAATAAAATTATTAAAGATCTCCAAAAAGATCACCTTCATGTGACAAAAACCTAATATTAGAAAGACATCTCTAATTTGTAGAGGTAACTTAAAGTGATAGGGCTTACGAGGCTGCAAAGACATTGTCTTATTCAGCATATCATGATTGTTAGAGTGTAAATATTAAAAGGTTATCAAGGTAAAGATAATAAATTTTCCATGGATTAGATCCATCTTTGTTCTAGGATCTCTTGGCTATCTTTCATTTGTATTCATTATTCATGGACTCTTTGATGTTCACAATTTACATATTTTCACTGTCCCAAGAGGGATCTTTTCAAAGAAGTCTAAACTCAGTTCAAGATAGACATGTGTTTAAGGTTCCAAGTTGGTGTGATGTCTATTAGCCTCAAAAGAGTCATTTTATGGCTCTCCAAATGCATGAATAACCATTCTCAGGTATATTGATGCTACAAGGAGTAGAAAATCCTAATCCATAATCAATGGCAAGGCACTATCATCAAGGGTACAAAGGGGACTCATTGTGATCTTTCTAAGATAATTAGCCTCTGCTAGCATGTATATACGATGTGAAATAACATTTTATGCCTAGATCTACTTCCATCTCATTTTTATTTCCTATTTTTCATTGAGTGTGACACTATAGACCATTCCAATAGTTTTTAATACATAACTAATACCTAAAATATGAACCGAGATAACAAATCCAAGGGGATGTGGAATAATGTAATTAAAATAGTTATATTTTTAACCACATAGAAAATGTTACATATTTTTAGCTAGAGTTGAAAATGTTATTGATTAGTCTGTGTATATATGATGACTCCATATGGAGATAAAACCATTCCAAATGGGTCAAAATATGGACCCTGTGGTTTCAATTTAAAGCTCTAATCTAGCTCATGAGCTATTTCAAGAATTTGAAAGGCTGACCCAAACAAAAACTTGTGGTGGATATATGCCAATTCAAACCATTATGGGTCACCACTCATTGAAAGCACCTTTGAATCAAATTTTCAACAAAAGAACAATTTACCTTCATCAAATGCTTGAGCAATAATTTTTCCCTCCACACCACATACATCATGTTCTTCCCTAAGAAATAAAGTGCACTCATATGCCATCCCTGAATGAGAGGAAGTACTATTTTCCAAGAGTTGTGTTCAAAGTTTCAAACAAAGACTTAATCAAGAGATTGACAGAGGATACATTTTGAAGCAAGTTTTAATGAAAACCCATTATTTTCTGAGCAATTCCTAATTTGTATTGTTGGGTATGGATCCCATCATCTGATCAAGTGATCCCATAAAATTTTTTGAAGAATTAAATTTCTTCTACTTTTGATTTGGGTTGATTTGGTTTCCATTTGCGCAAGTTAGAAGGAAAATTGTGACTGTAGGTCTGAAAAGCACAATAATTGGGGTCTGTGATGAAGATGTGGCCCTAACTTACATTTTCACCATTGAAATTCAATGCCATTGGGTGAAATGTAAGTTAAGGCAATGTACTATAAGATTCCAAAGGCTCAGAGTCAGGGGAGTAGATCTGCATCTTCAAAATTGATGCCCTAGGCTAAATAGTTAGTATGTATTTAGCCAGCAGGAGGGAGGAATGTGTGCAACAACAATACAAAAGTGAATTGGGACCAATTTGTTGATTGATTCAAAGATTTTGAAGACTATTGAAGACTATTAAGTGATTTCATATGTCCTAGGTACCCATCTTTGGACCATTCTATTAGACCCTAGTCTAACTTGATCACTTAGGCTAGTGTGCTATTGGGACAGTTTGAAGGTGCAGGATTAGGATTTATGAAGTATTGCTCCAGATTATATCATATAAGAGAAATAAATAAATAAAAACTATACATAAATAGTAGGATAAATCATAAGGCATATGTATGAGACAACTATCTGAGATACAAATAACTCATCTTATAACACTAGAAAGAAATAGGCAGATTAAAGCCAATGCTTGAGATAACCGAGGTCATCAAAGTTCTATTGATATTATTATATACCACGCAAGGCAATTGCCAATAAACTGCAACGTGGATTTGTGTTGTAAAATTTTCTATTTCAACTACAAAGGCTTCTTTATCTGGGGAGGACCATCACCCGTAACAGTGGCCACATCATCCGCTGCCTGGAGTCGATCTATATATATTGATGAATACGGTGACAAAATAGAGAGGTTGTCGATTATGTGAGGTTTTTAATTATTGGAAAAAATACTATAGTGATTTCCTTGTTGGCGAAAGTATATTGGAAGTTCGATGCACATCGACCCCTTTTGCCAATAAACACTATCTATAATGGCATTGGAGATTTGGGACAATTACCTTGAATTATCATTCACTTACTATGATTTACGATATCTGATACCCCCTATAGACCTTTGAAATATCCTTGTAGATCCACTTAGGTTATGCCTATTATTGAATAGATAACTTAAATGACCAGTAGAATGTATAGTTATAAAAAATCCAATAAGTTAGAGATTGTTTAATATAAGTTCAATGTTGATTTCAATATGTTTAATCACTGAGAAACCTTGTGTTAAATGGGCATTGACTTTTATCTCTATTGGTGCAAAATATAAGTTTCCTTGTATTGAATTGATAAGTTTGTTATAATTCTGATTCCAAGTCAAGGAAAGTTTAATCTAGGTCTTAGGTGAGTGTCGATGTATTCATGTGGGCTATGACTTAGTGATACTAGCACTAACTATGCTCTTATTATTTATGTGTCCATTTATGGTACTACTGTGGCTCTTTTGAGAGCCTTTGTTGTATTTAATTATGAATAAAATCTTCACACTCTTATTCACTACCTGGAACTTCAAATCTCATCCTCTAATATGGTCCCTATATTTATTCACTGACTCTCAGTATGAATCTCATTCGATAATGGTCTTGTAAAGGCTGAATAAAAATGAAATCACTAATCTATTTGAAGGAGACAAGAGACCCTTCAATAATTGTGGGAGTTTCAAACTGATGTTATGCATATTATATCATTCAATAAATGTTACTCCCGATTAGCCAATTCATTTTGATGGGGTCATCAATGAATTTCCTATGAACTCATAGAAAATTTTCTAGAGCCTCACACCATGAGAAAGCATCCCATCAATCTGAAGAGCTTGGTCCTCCAAATAGACGATAGTTATTTTATAATCACTAAATCAATTCAATGAATTCTGAACCAATGACTCCTACCTCACCGTATTCACTAACTATGAGGATGTCATTCTCGCAAATGTTCTCTATATTGTATTACAGATTATTTGATCTCAAAAGGGGTCAATGTGCGTCGAACTTCCAATATACTTTTTCCAACAAGGAAATAACTATAGTTTTTTTTCCAATTATTAAACACCTCACTTAATCAACAACCTTTCTGGTTTGTCACTATATTCATCAATATGTATAGATCGACTTCAGGAAGTGGATGATGTGTCCACTGTTACGGGTGATGGTCTTTCCAAAGGCATTCTCCTTGACCTTTGTGAAAATGGCCAGAGTTTCATTTACAGCCCTCTACCTTGAAGAACTCCAAAAGTTTTGAGAACCCATGTTCACTTCAATATTTCTATAATTCTACATGACCAGAAGCTAAAGGAAGGCACATTTCAAGGTCTACCACCATTTATTGGCCTGATCAAGCCTAATGATACCTAATGCAAAGCATTTGAATGACAAGTAATATGGTCATAGTGCCAACCGTGACATGATACTATTCATGGAAGCAGTCATTTGTTCATTGTCAAAGGAAGGTGGTTTGTCCAAAGATGAACAATGACTTTCATAAAGGACAATGCCATTAAAATGACAAGCATGGGTAAATAGAGCATTAATTCCATTATGAAGTAGTGATACATAGGCATGAGGAGTTTCACATTGTAGACTATCATAGGAAAAAAAAACATAGAAATAAGCATAAATGATACGCATTTTATGCATTCATTGTGGGGTAATGCAGTGATTTGAAATTCATGAGAGGAATCTTTGTAATCCAATCTTTCTACATTCGTAGAAATAATGGTTCCAGACTATGTAAATGATTAAACTACAACAATTTTGAAATGAACCTGTCAAACAAAAAAAATTTAGCATTCAATCCTCTCTCTCTCTCTCTCTCTCTCTCTCTCTCTCTCTCTCTCTCTCTCAATTCAAAAAATTTAGGGTTCTGCATGGTCCTCTTATTCTGGAGCTAAGCTAAATGCTAATAGTTACAGAGGTAACATCAAAAACAATGTCATTCATGGTCTCTATATGGAAAAGTATATTAGAATTATTAT
This sequence comes from Thuja plicata, assembly GCA_018584345.1. Taxonomy (NCBI): domain Eukaryota; kingdom Viridiplantae; phylum Streptophyta; class Pinopsida; order Cupressales; family Cupressaceae; genus Thuja; species Thuja plicata. The sequence goes on along the minus strand of MU224782.1, from coordinate 1,793,219 downwards.
TTAAGCTACCATAACCTATCCAGTTACACAATCTACTTGGAGATACATAAGGGCTTGATAAAACATAATCAAAATCCAAGAACCAAAAACATCAATATCAAATCATAGAGAATAACTAATCCTAAAAATGGCATTGGGAAATTAGTCATTAATAGACAACCTTAACAACCTGCGGAGCCACAGTAGCCACCACCTATTGCAAGCTGAACATTCTCTACATAAAGCTCCCTCAAATCCAACCCATCATCCAACATCATAAAATCTTCCAATGTTGTCTTTGTTTGTGCTTTCCATAGGATTTTTTTTTCTCTCTTCATTCAGCCATAGCTTTGTTTTACACTGAATGGTGTGAGCATTGGAGATTTCCAACCTTGAATTGATGTGAGTTGAATTGAAGTAGAAAAATTTAAATTCAAATCCCTCAAACACTTGGCATTACTACCCATGATTTGAGAAGCACAATGGTTCCCTCAATCAATGTAAGCTTTAGAATAATTCTCTAAACCAGAATGACCAAGTGATGTAACTAGTGAAGGTGACACAGTTCTTGATCCCATGGTCACCTCCATCATGGCTAACAAACATGGATGAAAGTTTACATGGGTGAGGGATTGGAAATTGAGTACCTCAAACCAAAACTAGTGTCCTTCCTGTTAGTTGAGACAAATTGGTACAGGATTTAAATGTCATCATTAAACAAAGTCAAATCATTAAGGCAATACTACTCCTTAGGATCAAAGCTACATTCAAAATAGAAAACTCAATGACACAATTTGATGCAGGAGCATCTTGGGTGTAAGGGCAATCTTGCATCACCCAAAAATATGTGTTTTTCTATTCAATAAGGGCTATTTTGTACAAAGCTGCTATTTTTGGAAACTTACTATTTTTGGTAAGTTGGTCGTTTGAACTCAGAA
>MU224782.1:1722978-1792252 GCA_018584345.1 Thuja plicata | reverse complement strand
TATAAGAATGCCAGTTGAATTTCATTGCCAGATCATCTGTATTGGCGAAGTTATTAAGGATTTACTATTGAGATTTTAGGGTGCAAAACCTTTGAGCTCAATTTTTAGGACCTTAGAGGCTCCGGATTGAGGTTGAACCCCTAGCTAACTAGCACTTCGCTAGTTAAGCACTGTAGATCACGATCTCCTCTTTTCGGAAAGTGGTTATAATAGCCAATTGGAGCTACGGTTCAAAATTTATGGCTTCCGGAAGTTGGGCTACCTAATCTCATGTTTTGTAAATATTTAAAGCCGGCCCTTTTGTAATAAAAGTGAAAAATAATTAAATGCTAAGGGTAGTCGGCCTTAATGGCTAGATTTCGGGAACCTTCTCGGGTGGTAGAAAATTGCCTATTTAAGGAAGGCCTGTGGTGTTTTCTAGGGCAGTTCTGGGTGGTTATTTGAGGCTTTGTCCTATAGATTATTGTAAGGGATGCCCATGTGGCTTTTGATATTATAATTCTGAAGTTTGTAATTCCACATTTGTGGAGCCAATAAGAAGCCAATTTTTCATTCTTGCAAATTTCTATTGTTTCTCTTTGTTTCTGTCGTGTACTTGTGGTATTAAGGGGAGTCCCCTTCATCACAATTAATGTAATAATTGGTTAATTTATTATCTTCACCAATAGTTACAACAATGTTTCTAGGTGATTGAATCAAAGAGTGACAAAGACCCAAGGTCAGGTTCTGAACTTCCCTAAGAATTTTGTTTAGGCATCAATTAGGGAAGCTACCAACAGTCATCTCTAGTTGTAGAACTCATGATAACATGGGAGTCTTCCTCCCAAAGTTGGATGTTTAAAATGAAATTTGGAATCAAATAATACCCGCAGCAATGCCACTGCTTCAACTCTATTATTAGTCTTGTTTTATAATGGAAGAGAGAAAGTACCAATTCATTTAGTTTAAAAACAACATAGAATACAATCCATGACATCAATAATACATTTAAATTAGAATAATTAATGCCCCAATTAGCAACAATATTAGCTGATTTAATACCTTCTCCAATTTTATAAACAATGTTGCTAGGTGATTGAGTCAAAGACCCAAGTCCAAGTTTTGTGCTTCCCTAAGAATTTTGTGTAGGTGTCAATTGGGGAAACTAATATCCATATCTAGCTATAGAACTTATGATATCCTGCAAGTATCTTGCTAAAATAAGGTTTTTAAAACAACATTTAGAAGAAAATTTTGATACCCTACACCACTGCCACTACTTCAGCTCTATTGTTAGTCTCATTTTGGTGCAGGGTACCTCATGAGCACAAAGAGGGTCACTTGGATTACCTAGGACATTGGAAGTCTAAAATGACGTACAAGGTCATTGAACAATGTAATATGGCCATTTGAGCCATTCAATGTAATACGAATGTAATAGAGATGCAAAATTATATAATGTTGTAAATCATGCAAAAGATGTAATATTGCCAAAATTGGAAAATTAGATCTATAAGGGTCACTATAAGGGGATAATGGCCTAATGGGTAGTATTAACAGGTTTTTTTATAGTTTAATGTCTTTTTCAAGTGTTTAAAACTAATAAGACATGTAGTTGTTGAGTTGACAACTTTAGTTGTCAACTTGACAAAATTTTACATCTTTTTGTAATTGTCAAATTAGGGGAGCAGTTGGTTGTAATTGACTCTAGTTGGTTTATGGTTAGTTGATAGGGTAGTTGGTCAATATTTAAAGTCTATTTACTTTTTATTTTCTAGAGGAAACATGGCATGGTCAAAGGAAAAGAGAGTTTGTAAGTTTTTTCAATAAAAATAATGTTTTCACTACATTTTATTATCTTTTCTCTGTAACAGTCATTTTGACAGCAATTCCTAACCATATAAATGTTATGCTTTGAAAGTATATTTGTTTGGGAATATTATTAGTCTAGATTATCCTCCTTTTGGCATTGGAATCATCTTATTTGGTGTTGTAGAGAGGAAGTTATATGCATTTAGAGTAAAACACTCCTAAACCCTCATTAGGGTATCCAGTGAGTAAATACAAGACTATTGAATTTGCACAAATAACCACTAACGAGACATAGAAAAATAATGTTGAATTTTGTGGAGTTGGTAAAAAAAGAAAATTCCTTGCGATTTGGACTGGACTGGAAGACAAACAATTACTGTCAAATACAATTTTCAAGTTCGGACAGGAAACAATTGCCCCAGTCTTCTAATTCTTGACGATAAGCTATATAGAAAAGAGAAACATGTAAATGTGTGCACTATAACGATATATATTAAAAATAACCCATAATATTGTTTTTTCTTTCCCTTAACTTCTATAAAAGAAGGAAAGTGTGCTATTCAACTTTGAGTTTAAATTGATAAAGTTGATAAAAAAATTTGAGATTTGCCTCACCTCTTCCCATTCTATAAAGCCAGTTCTATCCATATCACACAGCTTGAATGCAACTCCAAAGTAATGAAATGTAGTATCAAGGAATAGAAAATCCATAGTTATGAGCAGGAGCATGCACATATAGTGGATTAAATATAGTACCCATTTTATAGTTCTCTCGACTATAATTGCCAATGATCGGCAAGATATATAATATTTTTGTGATCTACTCACAGTCTATCTTATCATCTTAGGCTGCATTAGGAATGAAAAAACTAAGTGATTGAACAAAATCACTAAAGTCAATAAGACCCTTCTGCTTCACATCATATAATTTGAAAACATGTCCATGCAGCAAGAGAAAAGGTCAATTTTCTATCATATCTTCCTATAAAGTTTTCATTTATTCCATGGGACTATTCAAATAGAAATCAACTTATTTTAAAATGCAATTTGTCTACTTTGAATATACAATTATATAAGATGCAAGTCAAAAATCAAAAAGGTCAACAGCAAGTAGATTTTAGTACCCGATCAGCAAAGAGGTTTTCTTTTTGGCCATTCTTGATCAATGCAAGTTGAAACTCCTCCTATTAAAGGTTTAGCAAGAATCAAGAACATAAGCATGTTTCGAACAGTTGGTGTAGGTAAGCAAGGATGTTGGATCATCTTTGGTATTGTTTGGCATTGCAGGAACATGACTGTCATGTTAGAGGTCTGATCAGATAAGACAGTTGCTTGACAACTTTTGCAACTTTGCAAAAAAAGTTGTCTTTAGTAAACTAAATGTCCAACTAATTGGGAAATTGGTTGGAGATAGTTGAAAATAGCTTTTATGTCTATAAAACCCCTCTTTGGGTCGAGGGTAATCATTATGGAGGAGTTGTATGAAAGTTTCTCAATAAAATATTGTGTTCAATGCCATTTTCATGTCTTTTACTGATCAGCAACGTGGTTCTCTTATTTGGTGATTTGTTTTGTTTCCAAACCTATTGGAACATTAAATATGATGGTTTGGATTCCATTCATATTTATTTTGAAGATTGTTCATGGAGTAAGTAGGAGATCCAATCATTTCTTTCCAAACTGTTCCAAAACCCTCAATACCAAGGGTTTACAATGAGATTGGTTAATAAATCTATTTTACACCATTGAAAAATTCTCAAATTCTAGATTCTATTAGTATTTTTAATTACCTTCTAATGAAATCACTCTCTAATTTAATGGTTGATTATGTGGATAATAACATGATTCCCTAGGAGGAATGGACTGTTAGTTTTCATTAAACTGTGACTGTAAAAGCACGGTTCTTGCTAATCACTGACATTTATGAAGATTCATTTTTCCATTAGAGATTGATAAATGTTGTAAACAATATATAGATTCATTACAAACCATTTGTAAGAGATATTATCTAGTATTTAAGTGTTGATCAGCAAGGTTCTCTACCAAAAATGTCCTAAGTATGTGACAGTCACAATCAAATTAGTTTCCAATGTCACTTAGAATTTGTTTTTTGTTTTATAATCATTGGAAGTTTGAAATGTACCTTCATTAAACCTATACCCCCTTTCTCCATTTGATAAGGTTCCTATGTTGTTTGGCCTTAAAACCACTATCTTACTATCGTGACAGTCACAAGTTTGTTTCATTGTTTGAAAGTTGTATATGCCTTGCAACCATATCAAGGGTCAAATTTTGGCAGTGATTCTTAATACATTCAAGGTGTTGTTACAAAAAAAAATCATAGTGAAAGGAGATGCACTTCAAAGCTCATACAAGAGTTGGAGGTCACTATTTTTGCCTTGAGTTTCCATGGTGTAAGGGGATGGACCAAGGCCAAGGTGTGAAATGTTTGTTAAACCATAATTTGATGGTCTACTAGGTTGCAGATTGAACATTAGATGGAATGTTATCCATTAATCAGAACAGTATTCCTTTGAGAACCTTTTGGGCCTTTGTTCAAACTTTGTATTCATGGATGAGACACAAGCCAATCCTTGAAGTGTGGGTTGATTAATACATTTCCAATGAGTCAAAGTGTTTATAGGGCCAGGGGGTTGAGTTTTTGATGAGTGTATTGTTTGATGAAAGAATTAAACAATGAAATAAATAATACATTAGAATTGAAAACAAATATTACTTACAGTATCGAAATAAAGAGCATATACTAGAGTCTCCTTGCGATTAAGGAAGATTGCCTCAGCTACAATAGGTCCTGAGATTACAAAACAGTAAACTTGTTTGTTGAAAAAGACATTGTGAAAAAATCATTGGACCATCACAGGACCAAAATAGTAAACTTGTTTGTTGAAAAATTCAATGCCTTTAAATTTTTGAAGTTGTCAAGAAACCAACAAAATAAGTTTGATAAGCTCTAGAAAAAGAAAGTTATAAATTCTTACCCCTTAATTGATAATTAATCTACAAAACAATTTATAGATGACCTTGGACCATCATTCAATTCACTATGATATTAATACTTCTATTTTTGGTTTACCCCTAATCGACTGTCTATGACAAATGATCCTTGGATTATCTTGAACTGGGATATAAACCTATCAATTTGTGAATTTGAAACTTAGGGGTTAAATTGGTGTAGAGCACCAAGGGCCCTTTGAGGCCACCATGACCATTTTGGTCAAATAATTTTAATAAGAACAATATGAGGCCATTTCACTTCTTTTGAGGTTAAACAAGGTCAGTATGTATTTGGATTCAAGTTGTAAGGCCATTGAGTCATTTTGTCACCTTTAGGCGAATATGGTCCTCAGTAGGTCAACACTGGTCAACACTACCAAAGGTGGTCAAAAGTGATAAAAATTAGGTAATTCAAGGGTTTATTTCATATTTAGCATGTTGTAGAAGCCCTAGGTTGTATGAGGTCATTTGGTTGAAAATTGTAAAAGTTCTCAAAATTGCTCAAAAGTTGTTATGAGCAACTTTGCAATTTTGTGCAAAAAGTTGTCATTTTGTTCCCAAGCATCGAACTAATTTAAAGGTAGGTTCAAAATTTTGTAAAATTCCTTTAATGATCCTATAAATCCTCTTTGGGCCGAGAATGGACCAACATTGAGATTTATTGTGATTGAAAACAAAAAACATTAATAAAAATATGATTTATGCATGTTAATTTGTTGATCAAAGGGTTGAATCTCATTGGTATTGACTGATCTTTACCCCAAACCTGCAAGGATCTCAAGAATGAAGAGTTTAATTCATTCTAGAAGAGGTTAGATAATTATCCATGCTATATGGAGGGAGCATGAATCAGATTTCTCAAAACTCTCATAAAACCCTCTCCACTAAGGGTTTGGAAACAAATTAAATCATTCCTCATATGTCCACCGTTAGTTTTTTTTGTAACTTTGGAATCTAAAAGGTATTTGGATTCTATTTAAAATGGTTTAAGTCTTTGGTTGGAAGGTTGTGTCTGATGATAATAATTTGATTCCCTAGTAATGACTGTTATGTAATTTTCATTAACTGTGACTACAGAAGTAAAGTTTCTTGTCACTTGCAGGTATAAGTAAGAGTTGCAAATGATAAAAGGTGTTGAATAAGATTGTAATGGATCTGGACCTTCCTTTACAAATGAATTTTAGAGAGTGTACAATGTTTTAAATGTTTTGTTTAAAGATTTGTTGATCAAACAGTCTCAATTTATGACAATCATAGTTTAGTTGAATTCTTTTTATGTTTTGTGAACTTCTAAGGGGATTTGTAACTGATGTCTTGGACACATTTCAAACTTATTTCTGCGCACTTGAATTGGAAGAGTATTGGGATAGGTGACCTCTCAATAAGGTCTAATGCTTCACCTTAGTGAGCATCACCTAGATGTAGTGAGTACAAAGCGTAACCATTAATTATGATTAGAGATGGCTTCTTGTGAACCACAACCCAAGAAATGTTTTCACTATGAACCACAACTCATGAAAAATTGTAACCTCCCAAAAAGAACCACTACTCATGAAACACTGTGAACCATAGATCATAAAATATTGTAACTCCCAGGAATGCCTAATGCTTTACCTAGATACAATGAGCATTAAGTGTAACCATTCATTCTCATAAGAGATGGGTTCTTGTGAACCACTACTCATGAAAATTTGTGAACCACTACTCATGAAAAATTGCGAACCAATGAATTTGACTCCAAAACTACACAGTTGAACCTTGATAGCAATATCATAAGTTGGATGAGAAATGATAATAGACTTCATTAATTGGAATGACAAAGTTATTCAATAGCCTGAGATCAAGGTGACTAAATGGGATAATCAAAATACAATTAAGGTGAAAACATTTAGCTATCTACATTGGATATGCACAAAAATAACAAGCCTTTTAAGCTTTAAAGAAAATGTAATTAGCAGGTGTAAAGACAAATTCTACAACCTTTTTCAACATCCTCCCTACCTGTGTCAAATTAGAAGCTTTGAAAACAATATATAAGCATCTATAAAATCATACAAAACTCATGGTAGTATCCTGCAATGGAATGTGGTCTCACAGATTGCAATTATTACAAGATATGCATAAAAAAATATTTGTGGATAAAGCTTTAAAAACTTTCAAAAAATGTAATTGGTAGGTGTAATGCTAGATTCAACAACCTTTGTTAGCATCCTCCCTGCCTGTGATAAAAGGGGAGCTTTGGAATGGGTATGGATATCCATCAAAGCATAATGAAGTTGGATTTTTTTCAACCATTATTGTCAAAAACACTCTCATAGATATGTATCCAAAATGTGTAAGCACAAATGAGACACATGAACAATTTGAAAGAATGTCACAAAGATATGTCATCCTTTGGAATGCAATGAGAGCAAAATTTCAAGAAAATTAATTTTTTGAAAATTCTTTAGAAACTTTTAAAAAATGTAATTAGTAGGTATAAAAAGCCAAATTCTTTGCCAATGTCCACCTTCCCATGCCAAAAGAGGAGCTTTAGAATAGGGCATGGACATGCATCAAAGAATAATGGTGGGAGAATGTTTCTGAGAGATACAATCATAGATGGAAAATCCTTGGTAGAGATGCATGAAAAATGCAGAATCGTAGAAAATACACCTGGATTGATTGATAAAATGCCTAAACATTAGATATTGTTGTCTACAAGAGAATGTAATATATTTAGGTATTAGTATAACTAAAGGAGGTATTAATATGGATAGCATTTCATCAATAACTGAAATCTAGAGATCTTGGAGAGTCAAAACCATCAACATCTATTCCTTGTAGTGTATTAAAATAATAGCATATCATCAATCATAATAATCAAAGAAACATGAAATAATGTCAAATATCCTTGTGTATAAACACCTCATCTAATCAAAACCTAGGATTTTTTGAGAAAAAATGTACCATCTATTGACAAGCAATCTAAAAACATATATGTAGGTACATCATCCAAAAAGTAATAACATAAGAGAAGTGAGTGTATAGTAGCTTACACATTGTCCATGTTGCTTAGATTCTCAATTTCTTCACAAAATAATAGTAACCACAAGTCCCATTGACAAGAAAAGAATCTCAACTAAATTTTTTGGAGAAACCCTATGGAAATGATAGGATGAGGTTGGAGGAGATGAATCTAGTTATGCCTTAGAGAATGGATACAACTTCAAATTTGTGGCGAGTATATTATGCCGAGCATTTGCAATACAGGTGCATACCCTCAGCTTGAACTAGAGGTAGAAATATTTGAATTGGCGTTGGAGGGTTTTCACATAAAAGTCATCTTAGGAATTCACTTCCCTCCATTCTTCTATCTTTTGTCGCTACTGAAAATGCATAATTTTTTTCAATTTTTAATTTAAGACAATTAAATTAATTTTAGTTTTTAATTTAAAATGCATGACTTTTTTTTCTCAATTTTTAATTTAAGGCAATTAAACTAGTTTAAATTTTTAATTTAAAATAATATTTTTTTTATAGGTAATTGACTGAAGTCTGAGAATATTTTTTAAATTTATTATTATTATTAGTATTTGTATTATTAACTTGATTAGATTCAAACTCAAGACCTCCCAATTAACAGGCTCATATCATACTGCTATGTTATAGGTTGTTGCCTTTAAAATAATAGTTTTTAAGTATTTGAGATTATATAATATTTTTTCCTTTAAAATATCTTAAATTAGTCTCTTGTGTAATAGTGCCTTGACTTGAGTCAGGGCTTCCAGGATCATGAAGCTTTCTCGATAGTGAAATCAATGAATGATATAATCATGATACATGTACTTTAATAAAGCTCTAGCTTTGATTTGTTGGATAATGTTGACTCATATATGTTTTCCTATAAATTCATCGTACTTGTGTGTATATAGTAAAGGTTTAATTTATTTCATATACATTTCACATTGGTATAGTATATTTATTGGTCATGCACTTATTGTTTCATATTTCATTTCTTAAAAGATGTTTGTAAACATGGGTTTATTTGATAGTCTAAATATATGTGTTTTCATAATGTATGAATCCTCTAATGTCAAATTCCTTAGAAATCACATGGGGCCTCTTGTGTTATCTAATAAAGTTTGATGGTTTCACTTGGATGTAAAAAGGAAAGAATTTTACTTTTATCTTATAGACAAAAAATGGGACAAACTAGTGGCAAATAGTGGCCGGTATAATGTTTGCATAATAAGTCTAATGGCGAACACACATTATTGGTGAAATGCAACATCTAAGAATATAAGTATATGATATTATCAAATGTTAATGTGTAAAGGAGTATTAATCATTCATTTAGTCATTTTTATTATAAGGGTGACTAATTATTTAGTCATTTATTTGGTCATTTTACCCGATGACCAAATTGGTCATTTATTTAGTCATTTTACCCGATGACCAAATTGGTCATTTATTTAGTCATTTATATTTGTGAATTGCAAAAAAATGGTAGAACATGATCAGTTTTAGTCACGTGACTAAAATTTTTAGTCGCCTAGTCATTTATTGCCCAAATTCTACTAGTGACAATATCGCCAATCGAATATATTTTTTGGAGACGGTAAATTTTAAAAATTTGCCTACAATTTCAAAGTGGCCCCAAATCAACGACCTATATTTGCCAATGGTTTTATATAAATATATTTTATATGCGGCCCCAAATTTGCCTGGCATTTTGCGGATGCGTGTCTCAAACCGACGTATTTTTGCCAACTTTATTAATCGTAGGAAGTTATTGGACGGCCTGTTATCACCTCGGGAATAAAATATGACATGTTATAATTATGCAAGCTTCGCCAAATATTTGTATACCTAATACTTCCCACCAAATTTTCAAAAAATGATAGGTATAAATACATTCATATATCAGGGTTATTGTACATAGTTTGGTTTGGTTGCTTCTGATATCTCTATTTAATCGATAGAAAAGTTTCTGACCATTGAGTGCATTGGCGACTACAATTGAGGCAAAGGTAAATGATTATTATTCTGATTCCTGACTTCACCCGAGGTTTCACCTCTATCTGTCTACGAATCTACAATTTTGAGTTTATTCTTATTTAGTGAGGACCAGTTAGTGGCCAGTTTTGTGGTCACATGGGAGACCTTAGACATAATTTGATAGCCAATGAATCATATTTATATAAATTATAGTCTATTGTCACTTCTTCAATAAATTAACATTTTTTTAGGCAGCATTTATTTCGTTAGAGATGTCAAACAAGAATAAGGGTAAGGCTCCTGCATGTAAGGAAAGCTAAGAGAGGCCACTTAGGCCAGCACAATGTAGAACCTTATCATTGTACTTTGGTGTTGGAAACATTTCTGGCCAAAATCAAGAAGCTAATTCATCATAATTAGATTTATAAGATTCACAACCTAAACCTACACGACATATTGAAGAAGTCGGTGAACCTGATATCTCAAATAACAATGAACATGAAGAATATTTTCAGGTAAATACCCAAAGTAGCCATAATAATATAATCAACTTGGATGAGACTAAGAATGTTAGAGATGATGATGGTGCAGGGGAGAAGAAAAGAAAATACAATTCAAAAAAAGATAGAAAATCAAAAAAAGATCAGATGTGAGATCTGTCAAGGAATTTTCAAATAGAATAGGTGTCAAACTATCCATTCATTGAACCAGTGGACAATCCAATTGAAGGCGAGCCTCTGGTAGAATGGAAATTTAAGATTTGCACCAAGATAAATACGAAGGAAAAGAGGTTTCAACTAAAAAATTAACACCACAGAGAAGCATATGGACAAATTTTATGAAAATAAATCTATAGATGGAGTTGAAAAATCAGTGATAAGATAAAAAAAAAAAGGAGGAATCTCAACATGTTAGGAATGCAGAATTATTTGAATTTCAGCAGAATATACAGACAAAGCCTGCTGAAGTTAAAGGCTCTATTGAAGTTTTTTTTTAAATCAATGGAAGTAGAACAATGGGAAAGGTTAACACAACCATAACCATAAGTGCCTGGATTTCCTTTTTCCACTTCATTGAAATTTAACTTGATCCATCTATCTCCTGGAGTCATCCATGCAGCCTAAGACCTTTTAATCTTCTTGCTTATGATGTTGATGTTTGGGAGTTTTATAGTCCCCTAATCCTTTTGAATTTTCTTATCTCATTCAGAGATGTACTCTATTTTCCTATCATATATCTTTGTGTTGGCAACTTCACTTATTCCTATCTTAATTTTGTCAATAATTTTCTCAACTGGTAGGAAATTTTTGTCAAAAATTATTCGATTTTGCTTTTTCCATACATGCCATACTAGCATGGAAGGAGAAATCCCCCACAAATCCCCCCAAAAATACTTCCTGTGAAGCCTCAGCCAACTTTTAATGCAATTCTCCAAACAATCATCCATTGTTAAGAACCACTCTAAATTATGACGTAACTAGTTCCAGCATTGCATAGCAAAGGGACCTTCTTAAAGAAAATTATTAGTTGTTTCCTCTTTTTTTTTGCACATAACACATACCAATGGCCTAGAGTAGTGGGAAAAGGATAATGGAGAGCGAGAGCAGGAGAGGAGGAGGACGAGGGTCGGTAGGATCAAATTTGAATTCTGAATCACGTGGGAATCTAGGTAATGGAAGAGTTCCTATCAACACTGTAGAAGGGGGTCAACAGAAGGAGGGGGAGAATTAGGTGAGGGATCCACAAAAGAATCAAATGAGGATAAGGAACCCAAGGATTCTCATTCCCAAGGAGGTGGGCTAGAAAATGTGGCAAATGCTGATAAGTTTTCTTCTGTCAAGAATGCTGGTAATTTTTTGTCTAGGGTACTTGCAAAAGGGAGTTGGTCTTCCTTATTTGGAATTAAACCAATGGCTAAGTCCTCCTTCCCGAGCATTAACGATATATCTAAACCATAAAAGGGAGTATTTGGCATTCAACTTCCTGATCCTCTTGTGGACCATAGGGTATCCACAAGGGTGCTTACCCTGGTAGGAAAATTTACTGGGTCGAGGCCTAATATTGATATGGTTAGACACTCTACAACAAGGAAATGGAACCTTAAGGGGAAAGTAGACGTTGTGGCTCTTCTGAAAGGTTTTTTCTCTTTTTTTTTCTAGTATGGAATATCTTTCAAGAGTGCTTTGTGGGGGACCCTAGATGTTTAGAAAATCATCATTGGCTCTTCAAAAATGGGCGACCAACTTGGACCTAAATGTTGACCTATTTGAAACAACCCGTGTTTGGGATCATTTCCTAGGCCTTCCCCTAGAATACTGGCATGAGGATGTCTTTGCGGGTCTGGCAGGTGCTTTTAGAGAACTCTTATCCATAGACCTAATGATAGCTACAAAATCTAGACTTGTCTATGTTGGAATCTATGTCAATATCCACCAGAAGGAAGATTTTCCTAAAGTTATCTTGATAATGTCAAAGTTGGGTAAGTATATCCAGCTTATGGAATATGAATTTTTCCCTTCTCTTTCTTTACTTGTAAAAAAGAGGGACACTGGGAAAAACAATGTCTGAAGAAACTACAGAAGGAGAAGGGAAATAAAATAAAGAAGCACGAGCCTAGAAAAGAATGGAAGGAAAAAACTAGCACTATGATTCCACACCATAAGGATCCTGAATCAAATCATTAGGAAGAGAATATGGCAGATAAGGATAGCATTGTAAATCCAGCAAAGAATAGGAAAGAAACTAACTTATTGGTAGAAAACAAGGAGGAAAAGAGTAATAAGGAACTAGAGGTGGTCAGGGAGGTAACCGAGATCTTGTGTGATTTGGATTGAGTAGAGAAAGAGATAAACTTGCAATCAGCCTAGCCCTCGACTTTTCCCAACCTAGGAACAAAGTGGAGAATCCCTTAAGAGTCTGAAAAGGGTAATTTTAGGGAATATGGATAAAATTGAGTTCCCCCAAGGCCTCAATATTGTCAACTCTTTAACTCCATTATTCCCAGACTCTGGTGACCACACCTCTAACAGAAGAAACTTTGAAGGAAGCGATGATGAAAATCTATCACCTCTTGCGGACCTATGGAGAGAAGAAAGTCTGGAGAACTACATAATCCCAAGTAAAATATGAGAAGAACCCTGGAATGAGGTTAATGGTAAGAAATTTTGTAAAAGTTCTACAAAAAAAGGAGGAGGATCGAATCAAACCAAAACCTATGGATCAATAAAGAAAATTGATAGTCTCACTCAGGGAGGAGTTCAAACAAGAAGAGAACAAAAAGAAGATGTGGGAACACCCAAAGGTGATAAGAGAGGAATAAAATCTCTCAAAAATACTCATGAGCAAGAAGCTAAATATAATATAGTGGTTGGTCGACAGTTAACCATCCATGAAATATGCTCCCCAACTTTATAAATGAAGATAATATCTTGGAATATCATAGGTTTGAACAGCCCTCATAAATAGGACATCCTAAGAAACTTGGTTAGGGATAGTAAGCTGGATATTTTACTTATTCAAGAAACTAAAATGCTCAGAGAAAAAGTGGAAAAAATCCAACCTTTTAAGAATGGGCGAAGTATAGGTTGTGACTCTAAAGGTGCCTCAGGTGGGGTGGTCATTTTCTAGAATAAATAGACCATCAATTGCACCCTTTTGAAGAGTGAGAAGAATATCATTATGACCAAAGTAAATCATATAAAAGATAAATTCACTTGGAACTTGATAAATATTTATGCTCCTAATACCAGAAATGGTAGACCAAAATTTTGGCAAAATCTGAAAGAGATTCGTAAGAATCACAAGGAAGAAAGTTGGATGGTTATGCGAGATTTTAACATTCCCCTAAAAGATGATGAAAAATGAGAGGTATCCCCTCCCAAATGAATAAAATATCAAACCTTATGGATTACATCAATGATGAAGATTTTTTGGATATGGAGCTAGAAGGAATCGTTTATACGTGGTCCAATAGAAGAACAAGCAATGACCGTATCCAGGTTAAACTGGATAGCTCTCTCTTATCTTGTGACTAGATAGAAAGGTACTCATGTTACCAATCTTCTTTGTTAATAATTGGATTTGAACATTTTCCTATCTCCTTAAATGCTAATTTGACTAATGGAAAGAAAAATATTCATTTTCGGTTTGAAAAAATGTGGACTGCCCATCCCAATCTGAAAGATAGTATAGAAAACTAGTGGAACTACACACTGGGGGAGTTATGTATAGAGCTACTAAAAAAATGATTATGATTAAAGGAAAAGTCAAAAATTAGAATAAGGATGTGTTTGGTGACATCTTTCTTTCAAAAGGAAGAATGCAACTGGAAATAAAGGAAATTCAAGAGAAAATTCAAAATGAAGGCCTCTCAAAGGAACTTAAAAGAACTGAGAACACTATGCTGGAAGATTTCCATAACATCATATCTAACGAGGATTCTTTCTGGAGACAAAGATCTAGAGCTCTCTGGTTGAATACATGGGACAAAAATACAAGATTATTTCATATGACTACAATGAAGCACAAAGAAATCAGTAGGATATCTAACCTGTCTACTAATGGGAGCACCCTTAGGAAAGAGGAAGATATTAGAAAATAGATGCTTGGATACTTCTCTTCTCTTATTACTAAAGAAGATAATTTGGTTTTATCTTATCAGGGAGATATTATATCTGATATCCCTCAACTGGTTGATGCAAGAACTAACAAACTTCTTCAGATGATCCCCTCAGAGAAGGAGATAAAAAATGTGGTGTTTTCTTTTGAAGGGGAGAAGTCACCTGGTCCTGATGGTTTTCCCATGTTCTTCTTCCAGCAGTTCTAGGAAATTCTAGGGAAGGATGTAATGGCAGCGGTTAAAGATTTCTTTGGAACAAAAAATCTCCTCAGAGAAATCAATGCTACATTCCTTGTGTTGATCCCTAAAAATCCTGGAGCCAAAAATTTTGACACCTTTAGACCTATTAGTTTTTCTATTTCCCTTTATAATATTATCTCTAAAGTCATTACTTCTAGATTTTTGTCTATTTTTCCTTCAATCATCTCCCCTCGGCAGAATGGTTTTGTCCCAGTGAGACAGATCTTGGATTCCATTATTGTTGCCCATGAAAATATTCATTCCTTGGAAGCATCAAAAAAACAAGTTTTTTTAATGAAGTTGGATCTATCCAAAGTGTATGACAGGGTGGATTGGTAGTTTTCACATAAAGTTCTCCATTCTTTCAGTTTCAATATCGGGGTCATTAAACTCATAATGTAACTAGTTACTACTATGTCTTCTATGTCATTGTTAATGGAGGTTATTCGAAGTTTTTTAAATATTATAGAGGCCTCGGGCAAGGTGACCCTATTTCTCCCATCCTATTTTCTATTCCTGCGGAATGTTTAGGAAGGTACATTAATAAGCTTGTGGGAGAAGGCCGTATTACTGGACTCCAGCCTTCTTCTACTAGAACCATCTGCTCCCATGAGCAATTTGTTGATGATACTCTCTTTATGGGGGAAGAAACTATCAAAGAAGATATAAATCTTAAGAGAGATCTTACCTCATATACCTCTATGTCTAGCCAACTCATCAGCTGGTCTAAAAGTTCTATTTTTTTCATCAATTCCCCTAAAGAAAGACAGAGAAAAATATCCAATATTTTAGGGTGCAATATTGGTATTCTCCCTTCTTCTTACCTGGGATTATCTCTATGCTCAAAACCTCCAAATAGCTTCTATAATTATATTATTGATAGATTCAACAATAAACTTGCTAGGTGGAAAGGGGCTCTCTTAAGTAATTCAAGGAAAGCTTAGCTCCTCAAATCAACTCTTCAAATTCTCCTTGTTTATGCAATGAGACTTTTCAAGATCCCTCAAAAATTTGCTACGATTATTGAAAGCATCCAGAAAAGATTCCTATGGTCTGGAGTGGAAGAAAAGAAAAGATTTAGCCTGGTGGCTTGGGGAAATGTATGTGTAGACACCTAAATTTGGTCAGGTGTATTTCAATCGATCAGAAGGCAATTTTATTAAATCAAATGGACCAAATCAAATCAAAAGGGACTAAATATCATCAAACCAGTGGATCAATTAATAAATATATCAATTATTTAAATATAAGCCTAAAAGGGATAAATCAAAGCTATATAACTGATTTAATCAATTAATTGTATAGTTTAAATCAAAAATCAAAATGAACCTATTCCCTTACATGACTAATTTAATTAATTAATTGAATTAATTAAATCTTAATTTCTTTCAACAAAGGGGACACGAATTTGAATAACCAATGAGAATCAAGGATTGAAAGCACATGGATCACTCCAAACTTTGCAATCTTGATCACTCATTTAATCCTTCAAAATCCTCACCACTCAATTTGTCTCTTTGTCCCAACCTTTGAGACCACCATTTAAATGGTCTCCCCATTTGAAACCATTTGAAAGGCTTCAACTCAACCATGCTTTGATCATGATCAACTTAACTCTACCCCCTATCCTTAGGAAATCCTATAAATAGCAAGCATTTTGAGAGCATTAAGAATCCTATATATTCATGAGAATTTGTATCTACACTATAGAGAATTTTATCAAGAGCATAGCATTTGAGAGCATAATTGAATGAAATTGCATTGCAATTTGAGAGTTATGAGCTAGATTAGGCATCATCATACATCAATTCTCATTCTAGGATTGTCACTAATGGAGATTAAGGTTGAGTGCTTCATTAGCATGCATAGTTAGAGATTCATGGATCTTAAATGTTATTTTGTCAATTCTTTGGATTAAATTGTACTTTTGTTTCCATAGAACTGATAGATTACACCTTAATTTCATGAACGTATAGTTTATATATACATAAATGGCACTCATAGTGGGGCTTTAAACCTCTAATCTTCATTTTTTATACATGTTTGCATGTTTTGTATGTTTTCGTGTCAATTTTGCGGGTTGCAAGCAAAACGACACTTACTAGATAAATATTCATGCATACAACCAGTAAAGTCACGCTTAAAGAAGTTCTCTTACAACGTACAGACAGTGAAATCACACCTTTGACTACAAATTCATGCATACTAGCAGTGAAACCACGCCTGCACCAATTCTTTTACTATGTGCAATACTTTCTGTCTCGCATTTTCTATTGCCTTTACACACCTTTGCAAGTTATTTTACAGGTGTTAATGTTTAAAGTCACACATAGTAACTTTTTAAATCATGCTTGAAGTAGTTTATAGTTGCACGTAGATAGCAGTAAAGTTACGTGTATAAGCTATTAAATAACCCATACAACTCTCTGTATTTTTTAGGTTGCAGATTATTAAAATAAGTATACTAACACTCTGTATTTCCTAATTTTATAGATGAACAGACATCCAAAAGTGCAGAAACTAGAGAACAAAATATTCAAGGAGAGAAAAGAGGTAAGAATCTTAAACAAACATGCAAAAGAACTTCACAACTTGTCCATTTTGAATAATCTAGAAGAGGAAGAGAAATTGTATGATCATTTTGTCAAAGTTGTTCAAGCTTACAAAAATAAGTTTCCTTCATTGAATTAACAATAAAATTGATATGATCTTTATTCAATTTTGCAAGAATTAGGAAAGCTCTTTGAAATTGTTGTTATTTCACTTTCTTTTGGTTTCCCTCATAGTGTTGGTTTTGTTGAATAACTTGTTGGAGGATACGGAGAGGAAACGATCGTCACTAGGTGAGTGAAAAAATCAAGAAAAATCCTCAAAAATGTGCCTAGCCTTTGCTAGCTACATGGAAAAGGTATTTTTCTAAACAAGCTTGCACTTGCTTAAATTGTGGCAATTTCCACTTTCAAAATCTAGTAATTAAATCCTATTATTGTTCACTCAAGGAAAACATTAGGTATAAGCTCTCAACTTTTTGAAGTTGATCAAAAAGCTAAAAGTTTTGGAATTAAGTGATAGAAAGAAAGGTGGTAATTGAACCAAACATTTCATTTCTAAAAACCTTCTTGTCAAGGGATTCAAAAATAAAAATGTGTGTTTGAAGTGTTTGGAATTAAGAAAATTTGTAGGGACATGATCTTCTCTCTTTGAGTGAATGAAATTCCCCAACCTGCTTGACTTAGTTCATTATTGTTTTCCAAATGAACATGTTAGAGCTTTAGAGGGCCTACCTG
Source organism: Thuja plicata (assembly GCA_018584345.1). Classification (NCBI taxonomy): domain Eukaryota; kingdom Viridiplantae; phylum Streptophyta; class Pinopsida; order Cupressales; family Cupressaceae; genus Thuja; species Thuja plicata. The sequence goes on along the minus strand of MU224782.1, from coordinate 1,774,321 downwards.
CTGAGAATAGCCTTGTGAGGACGGTGAGAGAGAATGACCCAAGTGGGAGACAATCACTTTAGCCATGATAAACATTCAACCCACTATAATATAAACGCATTCATCCTCAAAAGGATCGAGTGACAAATAAGAGCTAAGAATCTTCACCCCCTCTAGTAGTCCTTCGGGATTGTGCAAAATTATATTTTTGTGCGTGTGGGAGGCCCTTATAGTGAGGGTATAAGAGGATTTGCATTTGTTTGAACATATTTACACTTATAAACCATGTTAAAGTAGTAAGCTTACCTTGTAAATTCATGATTAAGAGCCAAAATTGACTTTAGGTAGCTTTCTTGGAAGAAATTCTTGTTTTGACCCTTATAACGTCTGAGAACATACACTTTGTGTTGTTTAAGGTATAGATACAATTTTTTTGTGTGTGTTGTGGTTGTTTCTAAAATTTTCAAACAAGAACATCATGAAATCTGATCACAAACTTTAAACTTTTAAAATTCATCAAAAACATTGATAGATACATTTTACCTGGCAAAGTTACGCGTACAAACATTCTTTTCATATGTGTCAGAACTCCTTTTGTGCCTAAAAAACTCAATTTACATGTACCAGGTTTTAAGTTGTGCGTAGTGACTCTCCAAGTGATGTGTACAGATCTAAAGTGTCGCATGCTAACAGTTAAATGTCACGTACTATATCCTGAAGTTGCACATAACTACTTTCCAGTAAGCGCATAAGAAACACTCAAGTCTCGCATACCATCAAGACACATGTACACACTAAGACAGAAGAACAAGGGGAATTCCCCAAGGTTTTGAAAAAAAATTGAATTTGATATTTTGATACCCATTTGGACATTCTACCTGTTCATCATATTACATTGATCAGAATCCCTCATCTTTGGAGAATTCAAAAACATCATTAAGGGATTGATCCAAAGGGGATAAAAGCCAAGAAAATTATTGATTTATGCTCATGCCAAATTTCACCTGATCCCATTACATAAAGGCTACCTTGAAATTGTATGGAACCTATCTAAGGCAAGAGATCCTTTTCCAAGTGATAACTCTACTTATTCTCAACAAACAATCGAACCAACAAACGAGGTGGAACCAAACATGATGGCTTTTCCTTTTGGAAATATAGATCCCGACCTCATTAACCTCATTTACAAGGACAACACTAACAATAATGGAAATAGTGAGGTTAATAACAATGGGGCTAATGAAAAAGGAATTGACCCTAACAACCAAGGGGTAGACAATAACAATGGAGGTAACAATGACCCTAATGACGAAGAGGCTACCGAAGAAAAATTCAACAAAGTGGTACAAAGCCCATTCTTCATGAAACTCATGGAGAAAGTATTGGAAAGAGATAGGTAAAAATACTTCCTAGACCTAGCACAAATGGGGACTAAACTCCCTCATAATTATGATGTTGACAAGTTAAAACAAAAAGAAGATGAGACCAACTCTATCGACATCATGTACAAGTAATTTAAATTATTCCAAATGCATTTGGACAACATGAAGCAAATGGGGGCTCCTAAACCCTTCTCTATTGAAGCATTGTGTCCATTTCCATTTGATAAAACCTTAATTATGGTTTCATTCCCTAGTAATTATATTTATCCTAAGTATGATAAATACGAAGGAGCATCTGATCCCCAAGATCACTTGAGGGAATTTTGTGCATTGAGCTTGGAGTTCATGCATGATACAATGTATTTAATGAGGCTATTTCCAAGAAGCCTTGGAGGAATGGCGCTGGAGTGGTTTTCAAAATTACCCTCTGGTATTCGCACTTTTGAGGAATTGGCTTCCAAATTTGTGACAAACTACTCGTACAATATTAAACATGAAGTCACAATGATCAATTTATGCAACACCAAACAACGTGAGGGAGAAGGATTCTTTCTTTTCCTACAAAGATGGAGAGAAGTATTTTCTAGATACCCTCAAAGCGTGCCCAAAAAGGAAAAGATGGACATCTTCATCAACAGCTTGAATAATGAAATGAACTATCAGTTGAGGTTAAAATGCCCGCGTTCTCTCCAAGATGTAATTGAGAATGAATTTACTATGGAGGAAGTATTATGTTGCCCCAATTTTGTTCTTCATGATTTTAGACAAAAATGGATGTATTGTGTGTTAGTAATGGTCTTAAAATCATTGTGTAAATCTTGAGTCTAGGTCTTTTTTTCCCCTTAGGCTAGGAGGTCTTTATCGGGTTTTCCCAAATTAACTTCTCCTATTGTAAACCGGGGGGGTTTATCAATTTCATGTTATATATTGGGTAGGTTAGACTCCCAAATCTGATAAATTTCATGGTTTGAATATCTCTAACATTGGCTTTATGTGAATTTGAAATGTTTGGCCTTGATACTTCATTTTGGTATATTGGCAGAAAATTAGTTTTGAGCTTCTCCATGGCGAAAAATTGACTCTCAAGGGCATTTTCCACCAAAATGTTTTAAGTGACAAAAAAAGAAAATGGTGACCTTGAGGAACATTGGTAAGGCCTAAGGATATAACAGGGTTATCAGTTTCAGTTGGGTCAGTAAAATGTGAATCTATGGCTCTTGCCGGAAAATTGATTTTCGACCTTCTCCTCGGCAGATTTTCACTTGCCGAGTGTGTTTTCTGTAGATGACAAGTTCAAAAAAAATATCAGTGGTTGGTGGAAGTGAGAAATAGATTATTTGAAGTTAAAATGACTATTGCACTCAAGAGGAATCTCTACAAGTAAAAGCAATGATCAAATGATGAAAGATTCAAAGTAAAAATTCTCCCCGATGAAAAATTATAATTTAGCTTCTCCTCAGCAGGCTTTGACCCATGAAGGCTTATTGGTGGAAAAGAAGAAAATAGCTTCTCCATTGCTCCAACAAGTGGGTTTTGACTCGCAGGGTGCATTTTCCACCAGATCATTATACAAAAGGTCTATAAGGAAAATTCAATCTCACATGTGACTTAAGGCATAAAAGAAAGATAATGAAGTTGTCATATGTCATTAAAGCATTGTAAAAAGGCTAAAAATATCCTTGGCAGATTTCTGAGTAAGGAGTACTCCAAAAGCATTTCTCCACCAAAGGAGAAGTAGAAAATTAATTTTCCACTACTCCTAGATAGTTACCATTACACTTACCCAAAGTGAAAAGATACTTTCTAACGGCCCGTAGAGGTCAGGTAACAAATTCAAATAAAGTTATTTGCTTCATAACAGACATTTTCATATTGATTATTTTTTTTACTCGTGTGGCACGGGAAGTAGGCAATTAACGATAAAAAGTTAGAAGTTTATAAAAATCAAAGAAGTGCAGTAAACAAGAGTTACCATCTGTTTGATAATTTTCCTAAGTTAATCTTTGATTCTAGTTGCTTCGTGCTTTCATACCATTGAGATAAGCTTTTGGTTCTCAATTCAAGTTGATTTGAGCATGGCCACCAGATTCACGAGATTCGATGGGTTGAACAGTATTACATCTGAGTGGTACAAAATCATAGACACTTCTCTGAGGTTTTTTGACATGCATAGCTTCTAGGACAGATTGAACACAGAAAGGATGCACCCCATTATGGAGAAGTTGAAGGAGAGCAAGTTAGTTGAAGTCGTTGGCTTTCCTGTTGCAATTTAAGCCAAAGAGCTCATCTGTTAAATCATATCCTGTTACAATCTAGATACCAAGCAAATCCATTTACCCAATGACACAGTGCATCTCTCTATCAACTGAGACTTTGTCGACAACTACCTTTGTATTCCAGAGAAGGTTGAATACTCAGAGATGGCCTATAGTCAAGTGGTCACTGAGTATGGAGTAAAAAAGATGACATGGAGGAAAGAGATGATGAAAACCTGGTTCCAGCAGCCCAAGAGCGCCAAGGTAAAATTGCCTAACACACTTTATGGCACGGACCTAAAGTCAAAAATTATAGACATCCTGGTATTACTCCACAGGATCATAGGTGAGAGTGATGCATTCAACTTTGTTGAGCATCATTTCTTTTTAGTCCAAGTGATTTGCTCCCAGCACAATTTTATTGATTTGGCTCACATAGTAAGAAAAAATCTTTCAAATTCCCTCAATAGAGCTAAATACCAGAATGAGTTTTATATATCTTCAGTTTTATTGTATATCCTAGCTACAATTCAAATTTGGCCAGGGCTTCCTAGGATGGAAGAATACCTAGATGATGTAAAAATTTATGAATTATTTCCCTGTTTACAATTGCATAATAGTTACGCTGAGTATATCAAGGTCAATGATGTGTTTACAATGAGATTATGCAGGGAGTTGCAAGGTTGCCTGGAAAGGAGATTTTCTCTAGGAGCTATGGAATTCATCAGCCAATATGGATGTTAGTTTATCCAATTTGCAAATTTCTCATATATTCATCTTGTAGGATTTGATGACTTCCCTTTGAAGTTGCCTAGGTATCTCGATGACATAATTGTGTTGGTTGAAGTAATGAGGCAAGCAACCCAAGAGAACCTGATCTGTGTAGGTGCCAAAAAGAAAGGCTATGACTTCCACATGACCATTGGAGCCTACAGTTGTGCATCCCAGTATAATGCAAATAATGTTTTGAGTGCATTCTCAAAAAAATTTCAATTGGAAACATATGATGTCTTGAGATATCAGTATGACCCTATAAATTATGCTAGAGATTACTTGCAGATGGGTCACACAATTCATCACATAGATGACATAGAAGACTATTGGGCTAACTGCAAGGATGATCTAGAGAGCAGAGAAATATTTTATGCAAGATTAATTGTTGAACAAATCAAAAAGTTCAAAATTAACATTGTAGTTGAAGGCATCAAAGATGATGGAGGGTATATGTATGATGATACATATACAGAGACAATTAAACCCCTCCCTATAAGCTCTGAGCCCATGCTAGGTCAAGCCATCGATAATTTGCAGACCTTAATGGATGGAATCTACAAAAGAACAGAGCAACGGGCCCAATGGATGATGGGGAGAGGGAAGAAATCGGACAAGATGCCTCCTCAAAAAACTCCTAAAACAGTAATAGTGAAAACTCCTGCAACAGCTTCAGTGACTATCCCAACTGTGGCTAAGCAACCAGCTCAACCAGTGGGTGGAGGTGATGAACCTCCAGAGAAGGCAGTCCCACTAGAAAAAAAACATGCGGAGATGGCTCGGTTCCTATCCTTGGTTTGACAAAAGGAGCAGTTGCCATAGATCCAGTCAAGCCTATAGTTCAGCATGTTAAGACTGTGGAAATAGAGCAACTAGCTCAAGATAGCACTTTGGATGTGCAGGGTGACTCCCTGATTATAGTCGAGGTGGGTGAAGAAATTTCTAGCACCTCAGCTACTAAATCAGATGAAAAGTACAAAAAGAAACCGAAGGTTACTTAGGCCACTAAGGTAGTCTCCTCTTCTTCAACTACAGTAAATCCATTCCCCTCCAGATCAAAGTCTACTCCCCCGGTCATTAGGAAGTTGTTTATAGACGAATTGGTCTCTGCGACCAAAGTTACCAGCACCGAGTCTTGGATCGAGAACACTCTAGAGCACAAAAGAAAGAGGATTGAAGAAGGAGCTCCCAGAAAGGATACTCTTTTGTAGGCCTTACAATCTAGTTCCACCGTGAGCAAGGTGAAGAAAGAAAAGATGTTTTCTACCTTAGGCCAAGATCTAGAAATCAGGAACTTCACCATGGAGGTAGCAAAGCCTAAAAAGGAAGGCAGGTTGGAAGATTTGACTACTTCTGATTTTGAGCTACAATCATTTGATATGGGGTTAGCTTGTCATGATACCAAGGTAGATTGGTGGAAATCAACTAACTTAGTAATTGAAGAGGAGCTTGAGGAGCTTAAGGTTGCTAAGGTCCAACTCAAAGAAGAAGTCAATGAATTGACTAATTTCATCAGGTAGTTGGTTACTCCAATTGCAAGAATTCCTAGCCCCCAAACCACTTTCGACCCCAATACTACAGAAAATCAAGCCATCATTGCCAAGTTGCAAGAAGACAAACACTTTGGGTAAATTGGCAAAAGGTGGATCGAGAGACCCAAATCTGAAGGGCTCCTAGCTATTGAACAACTAGGTAATGCTATCCTAAAGCTAGAAAATGAGGAAAATAGTGTTCATGAGCACTTACAGACTCTCACATCAGAAAGGGTGAAGTGTGAAGACTGCATAGTGATGTTGCACATGGTAGTTAAAATGAAAGCTAAAGAGGCAATAAAGGCCAAAATCTTGCATAAGGGAGATGAACCCTTGATAGAATGGCTTCAAAGCGTACAATTTAAAGCTGATATGTTCATCCAAGCTAAAGGAGGGTTACAGCAGATAGAAGCCAAAATCAAAGAAGAATAGAACAAAGATTTTGGACTTCTCAAAGGTCTTCACACAGAGTCACAGAAAAGTGGCCAAGGAAAAGAACTAATCGGAGTGGTTAACATTTAAAAATATTTCTTGATTATGTAGATAAGTTGGCAGAGCAGTCTTCCTCTCACTTGGATAAAGTACCGGAGCTCCAACAATTGAGCGGGTGCATATATAAAGCTATGGAGGAATTGAAATATCGGGTAGATGCGGTTAAGAATTTGGCCAAAGATCATTCTTGATGGCTCATCAGATTTGCTAATGTCCATATTAACAGACATGAGGAGCTTGTTCCAATCATTACAGTTGTTATTGCCTATAAGGAAAAATTATATAAGGGGAAGGAAACAAAGACATAAATATATTCCCCCCTAGACTAATTTTTGATAGATTTTTTAATCGATAAATGTTCACTTATCATTTATCATTTTTGGTTAGAGAGGTTGAACCGTTTCGGTTACATATTTTGTAACGGTCAAGCTCCGAAATCTATATGTACTCTATTGAAAATCAATAAAAAGGTCAGCTAAATTTTGGCGTAAAGACTTTGTTTTACTGATTCAAATTTGTTTATGTTTGAATGCCAATGTTTTAACTGTTCCATTGCAATTATCTTTCTGATTAATTTGAACTTTTCTTTATATTGGATTTTCATCTTGTGATCAAACCAGAGTGTTGTATTAAGATTTAATGCAATTAATTGAGGGAAAATCAGAGTGTTTTTCAAAATCGTGAGAGAAGTTCTTGTGAATTAGAATGATTTATCATTATTGTGTTATCATTGATCTTTCAGTTTTGCATTTGTATCATCGTTATCTACCATTGCACTACCAGTTTTAGGAACTTATATGATTGATAAGGTCTTGATATTGGCTAGATTTAGAATTGAATCTATTCGCCTAAGCTAGTTCCTGTCTAGGCCTAGCTTGGATTACCTCTTCTGTTCTCGGGTCAAGAACACACCCCTTTTAGATTAGGAAAGAGAAAAATTTATTGAAGATCAATCACTTAAGGGATCTATACCTGCAAATTTAGAGGGAAATCAGTTATTCAGTTACATTTCATAACTGTTGTATTCGATTGTTTCTTTAATATTTGGGAATTTAAGAGTTAAAGTGGAAAAGAACAATCTGTTTACCAACATATTAGTAAAAATTGGAGAACTAAAACTCTAAAAGGATAACAAGAATACTAATAAAAATACTTCCAACAACAACAATAATAGGGCTCCTCCTAACAACAACTAGTTTTGGATGAAGAATAATAACAAGGGTGTAGTTAATGATAGAGTTGTGGAAGCAAACAATTTGAAGGCCACTCCATTTAATCTCACAAGAGGATCCAATCAAGCTAATAATGTAAATCAAGCACCCAAAGTTCCCTTCAACAATAACAACAAAAAAAACTTTGGGAACAATCAAGAGGCTAACAAGCCTAAGCCCTTCTTTGCTCCATCTCCTAGAAGGAAGTTCACACTTTTGGGTGAACCACTTGAAAATGCATTGAGAACCCTCATTGTGAATAAGATTATTGACTTACCTAGGGCTCATCCCTATGAACCACAAGTGAAACCCTTATGGTGGAGTTAGTCAAATCATTGTGAATATCATAGAAATTGAGGACATAAGACAAATGATTGCATGCACTTGAAACATGTGGTACAAGAACTTATTGATAATGGTGTGATTAAAGTGGAAGGACCTCAAAACAATGAAGATCACACGACATTCAAAACCCCTTTCTTCAAGCATGAGAAAGGATAATCTTCAAATTCTAACAACAACGGAGGTAACAATGGAAATAACTCAAGAGGTAATAAAAAAGTTAACTTTACCCACAATTATGATAATATTATTAATGCCTTATCTGGACATGATAGTATTATCAATGTTGTGGTAATAAAGGAAAAACCTAACAAGGAACCTCTAATGTTGCTACTAGGGGGGAAACAACAAGAATTACCCTACAAGGAAGTTCCCCTAGAACTTTTGGCCCTACACAAGCAACTACTTTGGCTAAACAAGCATCTTGTTCAACAAGGCCTTATAGTCTAGTGGATCAACTACAAAAAACTCCATCTCAAATTTCCATTTTAGAGCTATTGAAACTTTCTCCCAATCATAAATAAATCTTGGAGAAAGCTCTTTTGGAAACTATTGTTCCTAAAAATTTGGAATAAGAAAGGTTTTCAAACATGGTGGGTCATCTCATAGCACCTCATTGCTTACCATTTTCAGAGCAAGATTACATGTCCATAAACCATCCTCAAAATATCCCATTTCATATAGAGGTTTTGATTCAAAAACACCATGTTAAAAGAGTCCTCGTTGATGGAGGAGATGGTTTAAACATTTGTACCTTGAACCTAGTCAAAGCTTTAGGGTTATCTGATTCAACTATTGATCCCAAGAAACAATTACTATAAAATCTTATGATGAGGAGGAAAGATCTTCTAAAGGAATGGTGGTTTTCCCATTCAAGTGAGTCCAATCAAGAAAGATACCATTTTTCAAGTCCTTGACACGAAATTAACATATAATATTTTATTGGGAAGGCCATGGATTCATGAGATGCAAGCGGTGCCTTTGACCTATCATAAATGTATCAAGTTTACGTACATGGGTGAAGAAATAACTATTGGAGGAGATTCAAATCCCTTTCAATATTGAAATATGGTGAAACCTCTTCATGAGTTATTTATTCCATATAATAGGGAAGGAGTTATTCCTAGTGTCATCACTGAAGAAACCAAAAAAGAAGGTCCTAATTTGACATTAAATTCTACTTCTACTTCAAGTCCTAATGAAACTAACTTACCTACATCAACTAAGGGATTTTTTTGTAATCAAGTTTTACTTCATATTCACATCAGTTTTCATATCAGTTTCTCATTATCAAGTTTTGCATCAGACATCATTGTATCAGATATTAATCAATCAATCAGATTAGATCAGGACATAAATTTTCTTTGAATCAATGTGCTTTGTGCATCAATTCAAAGAGGGGCATTTGTAGACACCTAAATTTGGTCAGGTGTATTTCAATCGATCAGAAGGCAATTTATTAAATCAAATAGACCAAATCAAATCAAAAGGGATTAAATTTCTTCAAATCAAATGATTAATTAATAAATATATCGATTAATTAAATATAAGCCTAAAAGGGATAAATCAAAGCTGTATAATTGATTTAATCAATTAATTTTATATTTTAAATCAAAAATCAAAATCACCCTATTCCCTTACATGGCTAATTTAATTAAATAATTGAATTAATTAAATCCTAGTTTCTTTCAACAAAGGGGACAAGAATTTGAATAACCAATGAGAATCAAGGATTGAAAGCACATGGATCACTCCAAACTTTGCGATCTTGATCACTCATTTAATCCTTCAAAATCCTCACCATTCAATTTATCTCTTTGTCCCAACCTTTGGGATCACCAGTTAAATGGTCTCCCCATTTGAAACCATTTGAAAGCCTTCAACTCAACCATGCTTTGATCATGATCAACTTAACTCTACCCGTACCCTTGGGAAATCCTATAAATAGCAAGCATTTTGAGAGCATTAAGAATCCTAGACATTCATGAGCAATCGCATCTACACTATAGAGAATTTTATCAAGAGCATAGCATTTGAGAGCATAATTGAATGAAATTGCATTGCAATTTGAGAGTTTTGAGGTAGATTAGGCATCATCATACATCAATTCTCGTTCTAGGACTATCACTAATGGAGATTAAGGATGAGAGCTTCATTAGCATGCTTAGTTAGAGAGCCATGGAATGTTAAATGCTATTTTGTCAATTCTTTAGATTAAAATGTACTTTTGTTTCCATAGAATTGATAGATTACACCTTAATTCATGAAGGTATAGTCTATATATACACACAAATGGCACCCACCATGGTACTTTAGGCCTCCAATCTCTAATTTTCATCCATTTTTGCATGTTTTGTATGTTTTATTGTCAATTTTGCAGGTTGCAGGCAAAGTGAAGATTACTAGATAAATCTTCATGTGTACAACCACTAAAGTCATGCTTAAAGAAGTTCTCTTACCACGTGCAGATAGTGAAATCATGCCTTTGACTACAAATTCACACATACCAGCAGTGAAACCATGCGTGCACTAATTCTTTTGTAGCCTGCAATACTTTTTGTCTCGCATTTTCTATTGCCTTTACACGCCTTTGCAAGCTATTTTACGCCTATTAATGTTTAAAGTCACGCATAGTAACTTTTTAAATCACACTTGCAGTAGTTTAAATTTGCACGTGGACAGTAGTAAAGTTACATGTATAAACTGTTAAATAACGCGTACATCTCTCTGTATTTTTCAGGTTGCAGATTATTAAAATCAAAATACTAACACTCTGTATTTCCTAATTTTACAGATGAACAGACATCCAAAAGTGCAGAAACCAGAGAACAAAATCTACAAGGAGAGAAAAGAGGTAAGAATCTTAAACAAACATGCAAAAGAACTTCACAACTTGTCCATTTTGAATAATCTAGAAGAGGAAGAGAAATTATATGATCATTTGGTCAAAGTTGTTCAAGCTTAAAAAAATGAGTTTCCTTCATTAAAAACAATAAAATTGATAGGATCTTTATTCAATTTTGCAAAATTTAGGAAAGATCTTTGAAATTTTTGTTATTTAAATTTATTTTGGTTTCCCTCATAGTGTTGGTTTTGTTGACTAACTTGTTGGAGGATACAGCGAGGGAACGATCGCCACTAGGTGAGTGATAAAATCAATAAAAATCCTCAAAAATGCGCCTATCCTTTGCTAGCTACATGGAAAAGGTATTTTTCTAAAAAAGCTTGCACTTGCTTAAATTGTGGCAATTTCCACTTCCAAAATCTAGTAATTAAATCCTATTATTGTTCACTCAAGGAAAACATTAGCTATATACTCTCAACTTTTTGAAGTTGATCAAAAAGCCAAAAGTGTTGGAACTGAGTGATATAAAGAAAGGTGGTAATTGAACCAAACATTTCATTTCTAAAAACCTTCTTGTCAAGGGGTTCAAAATTAACAATTTGTGTTTGAAGTGTTTGGAATTAAGAAAATTAGTAGGGATATGCTCTTCACTCTTTGAGTGAATCAAGTTCCTCAACCTACTTGACTTAGCTCACTATTGCTTTCCAAATGAACATGTTAGAGCTTTAGAGGGCCTGCCTCCAAAGAATAGCCTTACAAGAACGGTGAGAGGGAATGACCCAAGTGGGAGACAATCACTTTAGCCGTGATAAGCATCCAACCCACTATAATATAAACGCATTCATCCTCAAAAGAATCAAGTGACAAATAAGTGCTAAGAATCTTCACCTCCTCTATTAGTCCTTTGGGATTGTGCAAATTTTTTATGCATGTGGGAGGACCTTGTAATGAGGATATAAGAGGATTTGCATTTGTTTGAAATTATTTACACTTACAAACCTTGTTAAAGTAGTAAGCTTACCTTGTAAATTCATGATTAAGAACCAGAATTGACTTTAGGTAGCTTGCTTGGAAGAACTTCTTGTTTTGACCTGTTATAACATCCAAGAACATACACTTTGTGTTGTTTAAGGTATAGAAAAAAAAAATTTGTGCGTTTTTGTGGTTGTTTCTTAAATTTTCAAACAAGAACATCCCGAAATATGATCAAAAACTTTAAACTTTTAAAATTCATCAAAAAAAGTGACAGATACATTTTACCTGGCAAAGTTACGCGTACAAAAAATATTTTCACACGTGTCAGAACTTTTGTTGTGCCAAAACAACTCAAGTTGTGTGTACCAGGTTTTAAGTTGCATGTAGTCACTATCCAAGTAACGCATATAGATCTAAAGTTTTGTGTGCTAACAGTTAAATGTCATGTACTATATCTTGAAGTTGCGCATAACTTCTTTCCATTAATCGTGTAAGAAATACTCAAGTCTCGCGTACCATCAAGCCAAGTCATGCATACAGACTGATACAGAAGAAGATGCGGCGTTTCCTGAGGGTTTGAAAAAAATTCAATCTAATATTTGGATACCCATTTGGACATTCTACCTATTCATCACATTACATTGATCAGAATCCCTCATCTTTGGATAATTCAAAAAAAATCATTAAGGGATTGATCAAAGGGGGATAAAAGACAGGAAAATTATTGATTTATGCTCATGTCAGATTTCACCTGATCCTATCACATAAAGGGTACCCTGCAATCGGACGACACCTATCTAAGGCAAGAGATTCCTTTTCCAAGCGATACCTCTACTTCTTCACAACAAAAGATCAAACCAACAAAAGAGGTGGAACCAAATTAGGTGGCTTTTCCTTTTGGAAATATGGATCCCGACCTCATTAACCTTGCCAAAAAGGACAACACTAGCAATAATGGAAATGGTGAGGTTAATAAAAATGGGGCTAATGGAATAGGAATTGACCTTAATAATCAAGGGGTAGACAATAACAATGGAGGTAACAATGACCCTAATGACGAAGAGGCTACCAAAGAAAAAGTCAACAAAGTGGTACAAAGCCTGGTCTTCATGAAACTCATGGAGAAAGTATTGGAAAGAGATAGGGAAAAATACTTCCTAGACCTAGCACAAGCGGGGACTAAACTCCCTCATAATTATGATGTCGACAAGTTAAAACAAAAAGAAGATGAGACCAACCCTATCGACATCATGAAAAATCAATTTAAGTTATTCCAAATGCAGTTGGACAACATGAAGCAAATGGGGGCTCCTAAACCCTTCTCTATCGAATCATTGTATCCATTTCCATTTGATAAAACCTTAATTATGGTTCCATTCCCTAGTAATGTTATTTTACCTAAGTATGATAAATATGAAGGAGCTTCTGATCCCCAAGATCACTTAAGGGAATTTTTTGCATTGAGCTTGGATTTCATGCATGATAAAACATGTTTAATGAGGTTATTTCCAAGAAGCCTTGGAGGAATGGCTATGGAGTGGTTTTCCAAATTACCCTTCGGTATTCGCACTTTTGAGGAATTGGATTCCAAATTTGTGACACACTACTCATACAATATTAAACATGAAGTCACAATGATCAATTTATGCAACACCAAAAAATGTGATGGAGAAGGATTCTTTATTTTCCTACAAAGATGGAGAGCAGTATTTTCTAGATACCCTCGAAGCGTGCCCGAAAAGGAAAATATGGACATCTTCATCAATATCTTGATTAACAAAATGAACTATCGGTTGAGATTACAATGCCCATGTTCTTTCTAAGACTTAATTGAGAATGGAGTTACTACGGAGGAAGTATTAGTAAAAAGTGGAGAACTCAAACTCTACAAGGATAACAAGAATACTAATAACAATACTTCCAACAGCAACAATAATAGGGATCCTCCTAACAACAACTAGTTTCAGCTTAATAATAATAACAAGGGTGTGGTTAACGATGGATTTGTGGAAGAAAATAACTTGAAGGCCACTCCATTTAATCTCACGAGAGGATCCAATCAAGCTAATAATATAAATCAAGAACCCAAATTTACATTCAACAACAACAACTTTGGGAATAATCAAGAGGCTAACAAGCCTAAACCATTCTTTACTCCATCTCCTAGAAGGAATTTCACTCTTTTGGGTGAACCACTTGAAAATTCGTTGGTAACCCTCATTGCAAATAAGATTATTGACTTACCTAGGGCTCAACCCTATGAACCACAAGTGAAACCCTCATGGTGGAGTGAGTCGAATCAATTTTGAATATCATATAAATTGAGGACATAAGACAAATGATTTCATGCGCTTGAAACATGTGGTACAAGACCTTATCGATAATGGTGTGATTAAAGTGGAAGGACCTCAAAATAGTGAAGATCACACGACATTCAAAACCCCTTTCTTCAAGCATGAGAAAGGAGAATCTTCAAATGCTAACATCAACGGAGGTAACAATGGAAATAACTCAAGAGGTAATAAAAAAGTTAACTTTACCCACAATTATGATAATACTATTAATGTCTTATCTGGACATGATAGTACTATCAATGTTGTGGTAATAAAGGAACAACCTAACAAGGAAACCTCTAATGTTGTTACTAGGGGGAAAGCAGCAAGAATTACCCTACAAGGAAGTGCCCCTAGAACTTTTGGTCCTACACAAGAAACTACTTTGGCTAAATAAGCATCTTCTTCAACAAGGCCTTATAATCTAGTGGATCAACTACAAAAGACTCCAGCTCAAATTTCCATTTTGGAGCTATTGAAACTTTCTCCCAATGATAAAGAAATATTGGAGAAATCTCTTGTGGAAACTATCGTTCCTGAAAATTTGGAACAAGAAAGGTTTTCAAACATGGTGGTTCATCTCATAGCACCTCATTTCTTATCCTTTTCAGAGAAAGATGACATGTCCATAAACCATCCTCCAAATCTCCCATTTCATATAGAGGTTTCGATTCAAAAACACTGTGTTAAAAGAGTCCTCATTGATGGAGGAGCTGGTTTAAACATTTTTACCTTGAACCTAGTCAAAGCTTTAGGGTTATTTTAGTCGTCTATCAATCCCAAGAAACAAATTACTATAAAATCTTATGATGAGGAGGAAAGATCTTCTAAAGGAATGGTGGTTTTTCCCATTCAAATGGGTCTAATCAAGAAAGATACCATTTGTCAAGTCCTTGAGATGAAATTAGCTTATAATATTTTATAGGGAAGGCCATGGATTCATGAGATGCAGGCGGTGCCTTCGACCAATCATCAATGTATCAAGTTCCATACATGGGTGAAGAAATAACTATTGGAGGAGATTCAAATCCCTTTCAATATTGCAATATGGTGAAACCTCTTAATGAGTTATTTATTCCACATAATAGGGAAGGAGATATTCCTAGTGTCATCATTGAAGAAACCAAAAAAGAATGTCCTATCGAAATTAAATGCTACATCTACTTCAAGTCCTAATGATACTAACTTACCTACATCAACTAAGGGAAAAGAGAAATTTATTTATGAAGGTGAAAGTTCCAATGAAAATTCAGTAAAATTTTCTACACCAAAGGAAGAAATTTTGAGACCTTCTAAGGATGAAAGAGAACAAACCAAAAGGGACAACTATCAAAAGATGAGTGAGATGATGCATAAATTTGAAAAATAATGCAAAATCAATTCAAAAGGAGTGGGGGAATATTTTGTTTCCTTATTTGAATTACCCACTTCCCCAAAGACACATGGGAAACCTTCAAATTCTCATCCACCCAAAAAATACAACTCTCATTTTGTGAGAGAGAGAGTGGCCAATAAGCCATGGAAAAAGAAGATAATGAAGTTTTACAATGACTTTATAAAGATGAGGATAATTCAAATGGTCCCATTGAAAGAGTGCAACATGTCAACATCCAAACTGATCAATATGGCAAGGGATTTCAAATAATGCAAAAAATGGGGTACAAGGGAAGAGGACACTTAGGTATCAGAAATAAAGGCTTTCTAGAACCTATCCAACCTCCTTGGAGATCAAAGTATGAAAAATCAAGAATAGGGTATCAAGAGAAAGGAGTTGGTTCAAGCTATATGCATGATTCTTATGAGCATGTACATATGTTAGAATCTGAGACTGAAGATGAATCTGGAGAATATGAATGGGACTCCCTATCCAAAGATTCTTGTCACAAAAAAGAGGTAGATGTCATTCATACTTATGCTACTATACCTAATGCAAACAATCAAGCCAATATGGATCAAGGGTCAATTTCTACACATGTGCCAATTGTTTCTCAAGAATCAAATGTAGGACAAGCATCTAGTGACAACCAATGGATAGGTGAATCTTGGGTACCTTCATGGGGAGGTGATTCAAACGTTATATTTAATCTAAACTTATTTTTTTCCATGGAAATCCATAGGATTCTAGTGAAGAGAATTTTGATCTTACTTCTATGGAACACCTCAAATAAGCACATGTTATTGACTTGAGAGATACAATGTACGAACCCTAAAATGAATTCATGTCCTTGAACCCTGCAAATGAAAACTTACCTAATGATTCCTTAGCCCTTATTCACCCTAAGCTTATTGATAGGTACTTAACCGAACCTAATGAATTACTCTATTTTCCCAATGACAATATTATAGCCCAATACCTTAATGCAGTTGAGCCATCTTCCACCAAAAATTCAATCCAAATATGATGATGGAGGCAAGGGTCCAATATATTAATCCACAAGATAAAAGAAAAAAAAAAAAAGTAAAAAGGTCTAGTGGTGAAAACCACCATGTGGCAGTACTAGACCCCAAAAAAGTAAATATAATGGGTGTTTCCAAAGGTGAAAACCCAACTGTGGCACCTAAGGAAGAGAGATTGGATATTTTACCTGAACATGAAGAAGAGAGATCTCCTATCCTCATTGAGCCAACAGAAAAGGTCAACATTGGCATAGAATTGGAACCTAAATTCATCCATTTAGCAACATCATTGACTCCAACATAAAGGAAGGATTTCATCAAATTATTTCAAGCATATAAAATCAACTATGCATGGTCGTATGCAGATATGCCAGGATTGGATCCAATTTTCATAATGCACCACCTTAATGTGAGGCTCGGTATAAAACCTGTGAAGAAAAATTTGAGAAAAATGCATCCCCACGTGGCTTAAGAGACATAGCTAAAAGGCAGAATTGGAAAAGTTACTAAAAGTTGGCTTCATAAGAGACATAGCTTATGCAAAATGGATTTCCAATATTGTACCTATTACTAAACATGATAAATACATTCGAGTATGCACTGATTTTAGATATCTTAACCTTGCTTTCCCTAAGGATAATTTTCCATTACCTAGCATTGATGCTATAGTGGGTTTGATGACAAGACATTGCATGTTTTCATTGATGGATGGATTTAGTGGATACAATAAGATTAAATTGCACCTGAGGATCAAGAAAAGACCACTTTCACTTTCCCTTGGGGTACATTTTGTTGGAATGTTATGCCCTTCGGCCTTAAAAATGCTGGAGCAACCTATCAAAGGGCAATGACAACCATCTTTCATGACATGATGCATACCTTTCTAGAAGATTATGTGTATGATATCTTAGCAAAATCAAATGAAAGAAAAGACCATCTACCTATCCTAGAAAATATTTTTACAAGATTGGAGCAATTTAAAGTAAGGTTAAATCCAAAAAATGTGCATTTGGAGTCTGATCCGGCAAGTTATTCGGCTACACAAATTCAGCAAAGGGATAGAAGTAGATCTGAAAAAGTGCAAGCTATCATGGAAATGGAGACACCCAAAAACATTAGTCAAATGAGATCACTACAAGGAAGACTTCAATCTATTAGAAGGTTCATCTCTCAATTAGCAGAAAAGTGCCACTCTTTTACCCGATTGCTACACAAGGATACTATTTTTAAGTGGGATGATGAATGTGAACAAGTTTTTACCCTATTGAAGACATACTTGGTGAAACCACCCATTTTGATGCCTCCCATAAAAGGAAAACCCTTACTATTATACATTTTAGCAACGGAGAGATCTTTAGGGGTTTTATTGGCACAAGAGGATTATGAGGGTAAAGAAAGAGCTATCTATTACTAAGCATAACCTTGATCAAGTATGAGTTGAATTATATCTTCATAGAGCAGGCTTGTCTAGCAGTAGTTTTTGCCTCCCAAAAACTATGACATTACATGTTGATGCACAAGGTTAAGTTGATTGCCAAAATTGATCCACTAAAGTATTTTCTTAGCAAAACAGCCCTTACAGGAATAATTTCTAAATGGGTGATGGTATTAAGTGAATTTGACATTGAGTATGTGGACCTTAAAGCTATCAAGGGACAATTCATAGCTGATGAATTGCCTGAAAATCCTTTAGTTTCTACTCATCCTATTCGGTAAAACAATGATTTTGTTAACAATGAGAGTCCTTAGAGAATTATCAAGTGGTTCACCCAAGGGTGTGAACTTCCTCCTTGGTGACAGGGTAAAGAAATCTCTTGTATTTTTAACCTCTTGTTTTTTTTTCAAGTTGTTGGTATTAGGGTTGTTGTTGTTGTTGTTGTTGTTAAATGGAACCTTGTTTTCTTGGTTCACATTATTAGCTTGGTTGGAAGATCTTGTGAGAGTAAAAGGAGTGGCTTTCAAATTATGTGCCTCAACAACCCCATCATTAACAAGACCCTCTTTGGTGTTCTTAAGCCAAAAATGGTTTTTATTGCTTGAAGTGTGATTATGATTGTTGGATTTTTTGTGATTGTTAGGAAAAAAAAATTTCCTCATATAACTTGATTTCTCCACTATTCAACAAAACTTATTTGGTTGTAACTAAATTTTCAATCATATCTTGGAAGGAATTTGGACATTTCAATCACAATCCATAGTTCATTTCTGTGTTCAAACTATTCATAAAAATGTCCATTTTTTCCTTCTCGGGTACACTTCTAGGGTATCGAGCAAATACTGCCCTCCATCGTTGCAAGAAAGTCAAGAATGCTTCCCCATCGTGTTGCTTGGTGTTACATAATTTAATCATTGTGACCTCATGTTTGATGCTATATGAATAATGAGTCACAAATTTGGAAGCTAGCACTTCAAAAGTCTGAATACCGAATGGTAACTTGGAAAACCATTCCAATGTTGCTCCTCCCAAACTCCTTGGAAATAACCTCATTAAATAGGTGGTATCGTACATGAATTCCAAGCTCAAAGAACAAAATTCCCTCAAGTGATCTTGTGGATCGAATGCCCCCTCATACTTGTCATACTTAGGGAAAACTCCATTTGTGGGGAATGGTACCATAATTAAAGATTTGTCAAATGGAAATGGACATAAAGCCTCGATCAAAAATGGCTTGAGAGCCGTGATTTTCTTCATACTATCCAATTGCATTTGAAATAACTTAAATTTTCTATTCATGATGTCGATTGGATTAGCCTCATCTTCTTTCTTCTTCAATTGATCAACATCATAATCATGGGGAATTTTCACCCCCGCTTGTGCTATGTCAAATAAATACTTCTCCCTATATCTTTCTAAGAATTTCTCCATGAGCTTCATGAAGAATGGAATTTGCACTGCCTCATCTACCCTTTCTTCGGTAGCCTCCTCTTCTTGAGGTTCCTTATTCTCTCCATTGTTATCAATGCCTTGGTTATTAGGGTCAATTCCTCCTCCATTACCCCCACCATTGTCGGCATATTTATTTCCACTATTTTGGTTGTTAGTGGTGTCCTTGTTGACAAGATTAATAAGATCAAGATCCATGTTTTCAAAGGGAAAGGACATCCTACTTGGTTCCACTTATTTTTCAGGTTCAACTGTTTGTTGTGAAGAAGTGAATGTGTCACTCAGAAAAGGAATTTCTTGCCTAAGATAGGTCTCGTCAGCTTGCAAAGTTGAATTTATATAATGGGATCTAGTAAAAGTCGGCATTAGCATGGATCAAATGTTCTTGAATTATCCCTTCAATCAATCCCTTAAAAAATGATTCTAAATTTTCTCAATCTGTAAGCGCTACTTAAAGGTATAGTACACATTATTTTAAAGTACAGTACACGCTCACTGGAAAATAGTAATGTGCTACTTGTTTGTTGGTATGTGCTTTTTGGCTATGTAAATGTGCCACTTGAGGTTTCCAAGCATTAGAATAATATTTGTACGTGCCATAAGAAGTTTTGAATGCGTTGGATAAATATGAATGTTGTTGTCTATCACTGGTTTGATAAATTTTCTTTAAAATTGGTAAAATGATCAGATCTTTTTTGGATTTTTTTCTCTTGCAAAATAAACATACAATCCCAGCACACACACACACCAAATCTTGATATTGACCCCTAATTCTACACAATAAGTGTATATTTTTTATCGTTTCCATGTGTTTCAACAAGAAAAGCTTCCACTTAATCTACCTATGGCCAAATTGGCTCTTAATGATGGCTTTACAAGGTAAGCATTGCTAATTTAACCAAGGTTTTAATCAGGGTTCCATTTGAAATATCATGAGTTTCATCCCCCATTATAGAGGCCTCCCACACGCATAAAAAATGATTTTGTGCAATCATGAAGGACTACTAGAGGAGGTTCAATTCTCAATCTATCTCGTCACCCATCCCAGTAAGGATGAATGCATTTTTATTATAGTTGTTTGTATTACCATGGCTAAGATGGTTGTATCCCACTGGGGTTGTTCCCTTTCACCGTCCTTGTAAGGTAATTCTCAAGAGGCAGGCCCTCTAATTTCCTAGCATGTTCATCATAAAGCGAGAAATAAAGTGAGCCAATAGGTTTGTGAATTCGATTCACCCTAAAAGGGTAAAGAGAATATCCCTACTATCTTCCACTTCCAAACATAATAGCAATATTTTGTTCAATTAACCACCTCTTACACTAAGGGATTCAAAGTGTTTTTGGCTTTTTGATTCACTCAAAGAGTGAAGAGCATCTACCTATCCACTTCTCTTCCACAAACAAGGAGGTATATATTTTAGCATTTGTTCATTCCCAAGTCTTTCTTTCTATTGTCAAAGTTAGCATGTTTGGCATTTTGATCAACTTGAAAAGTTGAGAGCATAGGCCTAATGCTTTCTTTGGCAAACAATAATCGACTTTTAATTATGCTAGATTTAGAACTTTGAAAGCTACAATTTATGCAATGCAAGGACGATATGAAAAATACCTTTAATTGAAGCTAGCAAAGGCTAGGCGTATTTTTGAGATTTTTTCTTTTTAACTACACACCTAGAGGCGATAGTTCCATCTCCTTAGCATCCTCTCCTCCAACAAGGTTAGTCAACAAAATCTCACACAAAATGAGGCAACCAAATTCAAAAACAAAAAGTGCTTCAAATCACTCAAAATTAAGACCTAAATCCAAAGATTTGCAAAGTGAAATGAATCAATTTAATGATGGAAATTTGGATTTGTAAGCTTTTAAAACTTGTAAGTAATGATTATAAAGTTTTTCTTCCTCATCTAATGATTCCAAAATATTTGCATTGTGAATTTTCTTTTCAAACCTTAAGGTCCTTTTGATCTCCCTTTCTTGCCTATGGATCCTAAACGTAGGATTCTTCACCTTTTAATGTTCTGACATCTACAAAGTGACAAGTAAACTTCATTTAATATGTTGTCTGTCAAAAAATTGCAGAATTATAAAAACATTGAAACGCGTTATTTTAAAGTATGCAGAGATTTGCTTTGTTGAATACTACGCGCTACTTTAAATTTAATACACGTTGCTTACAACTTTAAAAGTGCTACTTAACAATTCCAAACACCATTTAACAGATCAAATGCGTTAAAAGAGAATTTAAAAGCGTTGTAGAGAATTTAGGTGTGTCAGGATTTGTCTAACAGACGCTGCTTTGCTATGTAAATGCTTCTGGATTTATGTTTGCATGTGCTCCTTTGTTGTGCAAAGGCGTCAACCTTTACCCTCAGTATGTGTCATTGTGCAATCTAAGGCGATGAGATAAATTTAGACAGAGATAGAAGAAATATTATATGCGTTACTCCACTATGCAAAGGTGACACACTTTACCCCCGTACGCATCATTTCACCTGCAAATTTCAAATCTACAACAAAAAACACTTCAAATTCAACAATTAAAGATCAAAGTTTGTTAGATTTGAGGCATAAAGCCCCAAAGTGGGTGTCATTTGTGTATATAGAATTATACCTTCATGAAATTAACTTGTAATCTAATCAATTCAAAGGATTTAACAAAGATTAACTAATTGAATTGAAAATCAAACAATGAGCATCTAATGGCTCTCTAATTAAGAAACAAAATAGCATGCTCTCAGCCTAAGCATCCATAATGACAGACCTAATATGAGAATTGATGAAGAATTGTGTTCATTTAAACTCAAATGCTCACTAAAATGCAAATTCTAAAGATGGAAATGTTATGAACTCAAGATGATTTTCCTATAGTGATTATGCTTTGCTTCATGAGTGTGTGATGTAAATGCAATAAAAATGGCTTCTATTTAAAGGATTTCCCAAGAGTAGGGCATAGAGTTGATTATCCCATGATTCGAGCTTAGTTAAGTCAATGGTCTCAAAGGTTAAGACCATTTAAAGGGTGGTTTCAAATGAGGTGACAATTTGAGTGATCAATATGCATTTGCAAGATGTGTGATGTAGGATGAATTTAGCTTGATATATGTGAGCTCTCATTCTCAATCCTCATTGGTTGATGAATTTTAACCCATGTGATAGATGAGGAAATTAAGGGATTTATTTAATTGATTTCTTTAGCCATGTGTACCCTTAAAATGGTTGGATTTGATTTAAATTGATGTTTAACTATACAATTAAATGATTAATTTGAATTGCACAATTAAATTGATTTGTTTGATTTGATTAATCCAAGGCTTTGATAATAATTCAATTAATTCATAGTTTGATTTATTTGCATTGATTTCACTTGATTTTTCTCACTTTAGTCTTGATTAATTCACATTGACCAAAATTAGGTGTCTACAGATGCATTGTGATGTATTCTAAGATTTTGATAGCTATTGAGTTGCCTCTAGATCTCTGTTGGTGATACTCTCGTGAGAAGCTTTCTCTACAAGTATAGTTGTAATTTGTTATTAAAATCTGAGTAATATATTGGGCATCTTTTGGAGTGTGGTATTTTTCTCCTGAAAGGATTTTCCCTGTGTAGATCATTGTGTTATGGTATGCGTGTTATTTATATTTATTTCTGCTAAATTTCTATAACTATTGTAAAGATCTAAGAAAGTTTCTACAATACCCTCCTCTCAAGATTAGTGTAGGAAGTTTTTCTGCTACCATAATTTCCTTACAATGGGGAACACGTTCCAAGGAGCATATAGACGCTTGAATGACATAGGATTTACAAAGATAATGAAACCCTATCCTAAAAAGAATCTAGAATATTTTCCATGCCCTATAATGTGATCTATTTATCAAATAAATGATCTCGCTTATGTGTTAATCCTTTGTATATTTCAAGATCAAGTCTATCTACTTAGGTTAGATCCATAATCTATTAGAAACACTGAGAGGGGGGGGTGAATCAGTGTTTATCAATTAATTATATTTCAGCCAATTAAACATAAAACAAATATGCATTCAAGAATCTTAACATAAGAACACATAACACATAATTTGATTACGAAGAACCTTGATCAGAGGAAAACTCCAGTGGGGATTAGTACCCACAAAATATTGTACTAGGTATAATGAACCTGTTAAAGTTCCTTTGCCCTGTTAGAAGCAGTCTTTACAAATTGAGTACAATGACCTAGTTAAGGGTCTGACCCTATTAAGAGTCTTTTACAATAACCATGTTAGGGGTGGTGGACTCACTGTCCAATAAGATAAAGGCTACAACCCTCTGAATGTTGATATGCACTATATCAAAAATGAACTACTATAGTGACACTGTTGTCTGATCAGTTCCATATATGCGTGGATGCTCTTACTTCTTCAAAGAGCTATATCATCTTCTGACTTCATTATAATGTCCCTCTGTAACTTCTTCTTACACAATAATCGACTTCTCTTACACGTTGTAACATAACAATACATTACATACTTATATCTTTACAAACAAATAGGCGCGACCCAAAACATAACACTTAGTCGGCCTCTTAACAAATTATACAACGCTTCCGAACAAGTCGGCTCAAGCATGTTTACAACAACATTAGTTACATCATAACAAACTTATAACTAAAGGCGCATAGCCTTAGTATCACAAAATAATACACGCTAATCAAAACAATAGTCGGCTTCTGTGCTTTGTATTCTGGACTGGTTCCTGGACTGTAGTGTACTAATCTGTCTGTAACTTTTCTGTACTGATGTTTCATACTCTGCGCATTTGGATCTAGCATGTATATACACCATATAGTATATATCTAAGAACGCATATTCTGGTGTGATCTCTAACACGCGCGCGGATGTGCTGATCACTGTATCTGTCTGACTGCTCTGTATTCTGTACTTAGTCATTTTATCTCCTAAGTTATCTTTGACAGAAACTTAGTATGACTTTGTTGCCATGATTGACAACACAAAATAAGTCTTGCTACCTCAACAAGTCAACTTGCCAACATAATCATGTACTCGTCACATGTTTCTTTAACTTTGACTCTCTCAAATGTCTTGTTTATGTTGTTCATTTGCAAACCTTTTTTTTCTATACTCCTTGTGATCTTAGGGTTGGCAGTATTGAGAACTACCTTTCAAGGGTTGTTTTTTCATTCTAAGGAGATGAGTTAACCTAATTCGACCCATAGAAATTTGTATACAATTTAAGGACAATAGACATGGGCTCATATTTTTAGATTCATTACTCATTTTAATGCACCAAATCTAATGTCTCACTATTGATTTTGTCTTAATGCTCTAGATTTGGAGAGGATGCTTTGATGTGTGTGGATGATAGATGAAAGCCTTTGAACTTTAAATATTGGAATATAGCATCAAATTTCAAAAAATGTGTGTTTAGTTGGCTCAAGGTAGAAAAACCAAGCTTGCTGGATTTTTTAAAATTTTGAAATCTGAAAAGGAATGGGTCAATGCTATGACCATATAAATTACCCTTGTTAATAAAATATTTAGACCCAAGTAGTTAATGGCTATGTGAAGGTAGGTGCATAATGGAATGTGATAAATGTGAGGATAATATAAATGTACAAAATTATGTGCATAAAAGGAGAAGGTGGGGGCTAAATGCATATGGATATGTTTGTATATGGATAGATAAAGGATGGGAGATGAACCCAACTTTGCACAACGTTGTACAACTATTTTCCAATATGTACATGTATCAATACATATGAGCATAAACTATGTGGGAAATAGCACCAGAAAACAAATTTTACCATTACTTTAGATTTTATTTATTTATTTATAAAGTTAAATATTCAAATGCATTATAATTAAATCAAATTAAATGAGATAAATATTATATTTAATCACCCAAGACCAAGGTTTTATCATTTATTAATCTACGTCTAAAAAACTAATGCTCATTAATCGGTACATATACATTAGACACCCAAATATAACATACAATCATGGAAATACTTAATAATTTCAATAATGTTCATAATATACACTCAATAATCATCTAAATATAAGATATCTCCACACTCAAATTGCAACAAAATAATTCAATCAATTGAAGAGAACAATAATTTGAGTAATTATTACAACTCTAGTACACTAACATAAAATATGATGTAACAAAACTTTAGAACAAATAATAACATCAAGGATGTCAAGGTTCAAAGAAGTCTTATATACAATATTTTATAAATGTGTTATATTATCAAAAGATTGTAATTCAATGGGTCTAGCACAACTGGTGATTGTGATGGTATGCACCTTGATAGCACCATCCACCAAGGTTAATGCAATCAAGGAAGGAGAAATCCCCAATGGAGATGTCCAACCTTGTAGCCTGAGTCAACATAGCAGAAATAACAAATAAACACAGTGCTAGGAATTCAAACATAACAATTTTTATTGTCATCAGCAGGAAATTACATCAAATTGACTTCAAACATGTCAGGTTGTAAGGCCTTCCCGGTTACGGCCAAATACAAAATTGTTCTTAGATCCTAATTCTGATATGCTTCATCTCAGAACTATCATCCCTAACGATGCTACTCTCTCCTCCAAACACCTCAACACATTACAACACACTACACTTATACATAGCCAACAACAGGTCAGCCCAAACAAAGAATTACAAGGAAACATGTAACAATGTTTAAGACAGGACCCAAAATATGGAACACCAATCATCAAACAAGACATAGGGATACGTGATCATAAATATAGATCCACATGAATCCATGTAACCAAGATCCATGATCGCTCATGATTAAACCCAATAATCACCAATCGCACAATGAATTCTCAAGATCAGTCCAAACAAGAAATGGACACATTACCCACAACCACTAGATGAATCCAAAATTGAACAACCACGAACAAAAATAGATGTGATCATAGGAAACTGCTCCCAGATAGGTCTTAAGAATCAAGGCACAATCGTACACGGAGATTCCTCCCTAAAGATCAGGAAACTCATCATAAACACATTAGCCAACTGGAAAACTGAAGAACATAATAGAACCATACCAATCTTCAGATATCTTCCCCAAAACAGAATGAAACATGATGCAATCATAGTCAAAGCTTCTACAAGACGCCTAGAACAAACCCATTCAACCACATCAGATAAAAAACCAACAAGTGTGATTGCCACCTAAAACACCAAAATTGTCCAATTGGAACATAAGAGCAAATAAAGAAGAAGGAAATCTTTTGGTTGATGCAAGATTTCCAACTGCCCTAGGATGCTCCTGCATCAGACACCCAGGTGAAAATTTGTTCCATGAGAGGATATCATGAACATCTGATGGGATTTAGAACATATATCACATACTTACTCCTCATCCATACATCCTCATGTCCTGCAAGCAACACCATCTTTCCTTTGTCCTCTTTCTGATTCTGCAAGTTCACCTTTCCTGCACTCTTCTCAGAATTCCTATCTACAACCGATAGGATCTGACCTCTACTATCCTCTTTATGCTCTCTGTTGAAATCCTGACCTCTACTATCCTCTTTATGCTCTCTGTTGAAATCCTTCAGCTGCCTTTTCTTACCATTAGTACTTCTCTGACCCACACCATCATCAAACTTACTAATGAGATTCTTCTTCAGTTCAGCGTCATTTGTATCTTGTTGTCCAACACTTACAAGTGTCATCATCTGTTGCACTACCATAGCCAAAAAATGTCATCTTCCTTTTAATCTCTGCAAGTTATTCAGATATGTTTCTCTCCTTAACTCTCTCTTTCAAATCTTCCTTCATTCCACTCATAGGAATAGGTCCATCAGCTCTTATCTTCTCATGTCTTCCAATGTCAATCGGACAACATCTGACAAATCCACATCTTCCAACTCCTTTATCCTACAAAGGTATTAGTTTATGCTTGGATCCTCCCTTCCTTTCCACATAGGTATTACCATGACCATCAAACACAACATGCCTATCAAACTACTAAGGTCTCCCAAGCAATAGATGACAAGCATCCATAGGCAACACATCACATAATATCTCATCATAATAAGCCCCAATCTTAAAACTAACTAAGCATTGCTCTTCAATCCTAGCCTTGGATACATCTTGTAACCAACTAATCTGATAAGGAGTAGGGTGTTTTCTCCTCTCCAACTTTAATTTACTGACCATTTATTTTGAAACAAAGTTATCAGAACTTCCACCATCAATTATAACATTACATACCTTACCCTTAAACTTACATCTGGTTCTGCATAAATTCCTTCCTGGCACCGGTTCATTAATACACGCAACAAATCTCCTATTGAGAAGAACTTCACCATCTTCAGTAGCATTCATTGTACTTTCCCCTGAAGGCAATGTAAATCCTTTATCCAAATGTGCAACCCTCTTTTTAGGACACTGAAAATCCCTATGACCTTTCTCACCACACTAAAAACAAGTACCCATAAATTTACCTCTCCCTCTTCCTCTTTATCCACCATTGTAATCCTTAGTGGTTCGACTACTACTAGATCCTTCATCGGTTTGGTTAGGATTCTCCACCACATTACTCCCAGCAGTTGATTCACTGATCTTACCACCTTGGTTCCTGTTATTTTGTCTGCCTTTAAACCTCTTGTTCAGTTTCTCTTCAATCCTCAATGCCATCTGATAAGCATCTCCTTTTGTTGTCACTCAAACCGTAAGTAACTCCTCTTGAATACTAGGTCTCAGGCCATAGATATACCTAGCAACCTTTTCCTTATCATCCTCAAAATGACCAGTCCTAATCATGATCCTATAGAATTCTTCAATATACTTCTGTACTGATTTTTTAGTTTGTTTCAAGCCTTACATCTTCTTGAACATTTCCAATTCATAATCGACTAGAATAAATTCTCTTCAAATTTTCAACTATCTGATCCCACTTAGAAATCTTTTATTTTCCTTTCTTATTTCTTTCCAAATGATCTTATCTCCACCATATACTTGCATGACCTTTTAGCTTTGTTTTTTGCAAATCAAACCCGACCAGGATCTTCCACCTCCTCATACTCAAATTATTCCTCCATCTCATTAATCCAATCAATCAATTCCTCTGGTTTAAAGCTACCCGCAAATGTAGACACTTCAACTTTTGGTCTCTTCCCAATCTTAAACATAGCTTTTAGAATTCTGGCCTCATCTGGATCTCTGGCTTCTTCAAAGTGTTCTTCTTCCTCAGACTATTCATCAGTATCTTGACCACTCGTTGATGTAGTTCTCCTTCGCAACTCATCTTGTAAAGCTTGCACTTGTCTCTGCAAAGCCATTAGTGACTCCTAAAACTCTTCTCAGAGGCATCTTCAATCTAGCAAATTCTAAACAAAATCCTCTACAATTGCGGGTCAGATCCACCCTCCACCACCCACAACATACCAAACCAGGATGTTGCCACCGCGGAATCTGATCTGCACTCCAACGATTGAAAACCTTGCTCTGATACCACTTAATGCGGTCAAGGAAGGAGAAATCCCCAATGGAGATGTCTGACCTTGCAGCCTGAGTCAACACAGCGAAAATAAAAAAGAAACACAGTGCCATGAATTCAAACATAACAGTTTTTATTGTCATCAACGGGAAATTACATCAAATTAACTTCAAACATGTTGAGTTGTAAGGCCTTCCAGTTATGGCCAAATACAAAATCATTCTTAGATCCTAACTCTGATATGCTTCATCTCGGAACTATCAACCCCAAGGATGCTACTCTCTCCTCCAGATACCTCAACACATTACTGCACACTACATTTATACATAGCCACCAATAGGTCGGCCCAAACAAAGAGTTACAAGGAAACGTGTAACAATATTTAGGACAGGACCCAAAATATGGAACACCAATCATGAAACAAGACATAGGGATGCGCGATCATAAATATAGGTCCACGCGAATCCCAGTAACCAAGAGCCATGACCGGATACGCTAAAACCCAATAATCACCAACTGCACGATGAATTCTCCAGATCGGTCCAAACAAGAAATGGACATGTTACCCACAACCACTAGATGAATCCAAACTCGAACAACCATGAACAAAAAGAGATGCGATCATAGGAAACTGCTCCCAGATATGTCCTAAGAATCAAGGCACGATCACACTCAGTTATTCCACCCAAAAGATCAAGAAATCGATCAGAAACACATCAGCCAACTAGAAAACTAGAGAACAAAATAAAACCATACCAATCTTAAGATATCTTCCCCAAAACAGAACAAAAAATGATGTGATCATAGACAAAGCTTCTACAAGATGTCTAGAACAAGCTCATTCAACCACATCAGATAAAGAGATAACAAGGGTGATCGCCACCTAAAACATCAAAATTGTCCAACTGGAACATAACAACAAACAAACAAGAAGGAAATCTTTTGGTTGATGAGAGATCGCCAATTGCCCTAGGATGCTCCTTCATCAAAGGTTCAAACCCCTAGAGGTATGAGATTGTGTCCCAAATAACTTTGACAAATAGATACGCTCAATCTTTGGCTCTCAAACAAATAGACATCAACATAGACTCACACAAAAAATTAATATAGGCTCATGCTCTCATATCAGAGAGCAAAACAAATTCGTGGATGATATGAAATCATCCATTAAAATATAATATACAATCATTGAAATGCTTAATAATTTCAAATAATAGTCATATATGCACTCAACAATCATCTAAAAGTAAAATGTCTCCACATCCAAATCATAACGACATAATTCAATTAAGTAAAGAGATCAATAATTTTTGAGTTATTACATACAACTCCACTACACTAACATTAAAAAAGATGTAACAAACTTTTACTAGAATTAATAACATCAAGAATGTCAAAGTTCAAAAAAAATATTCTATACAATATTTTATAAAAATAAGTTATATTATCAAAAGGTCGTAATTCAATGGGTCGAGCACAACTCATGAAAGTGATGGTATGCTCCTTGATAGCACTATCCACCATGGTTCGAACCCCATGAGGTACGAGAGTCTCATACAATTTTGACAAAATAGATACCCTCAATACTTGGCTCTCAACCAACAAAATAACTACCCCTC
This sequence comes from Thuja plicata, assembly GCA_018584345.1. Lineage (NCBI taxonomy): Eukaryota > Viridiplantae > Streptophyta > Pinopsida > Cupressales > Cupressaceae > Thuja > Thuja plicata. Next base: position 1,743,836 of record MU224782.1, on the reverse strand, counting down.
AATCCTTGGCTCTCAACCAAAGAGATGTTAATATAGAGTCATGCTAAAGTCAACATAGACTCATGCTCCTATATCAGAAAGCAAAACAAGCTCATGAATGATAATAATCCTTTTAAAAAATTAATACTTAAATAACTTTAGAATATGCATATATTGGACCTTGAAATGAGAACTTATCTTTCAATTGAATTACCCAACTGGAAGAAAAGAATAATGGGCACCTCAATCAAAGGTCAAAGGAGGCTGTTCCCACCATTCCAATCATTTCTATACACTTGCAAAGACAGTTTCCCTTCTTCCTATACCATCACAAATTTCACAATCACAATTCATCTCATCCATTTTTATCCATTAACCTTGGCAAATAGTATTATGTACACTATAGTTTCTCATTCTTTTTTATTAATTTGCTTTGGAAACGTGTTTGAAGAGGATATAACATGGAATTCTACGCATTCGTTGAAGTTGAAATGTGAAGTGGGAACCACAGCAGAAGATGGATTTTTAATGGCCAGGATTCACTCCATATCCTATGTTAATGCCCACGTCAACAAATTAGAGATATTTTTCCAATAAAAATACTATTCCCACCAATCCATAACTCCATTACTTTGTCAAATCTATAATAATTTCATATAAAGTCTTCACGTGACAAATACTCCAATATATGTTAAGATTGTCCAAGACAGTGAGGTTTCCGAGATGTGAAATGGTCTACACCACACATTTGAGATTTGGTATTCTTGGGAGCCCACCTAGACATTGTGGGTTTTGCTAGGGGCTTTACCCATTCCATTTTTTTAATATATTCTTATGAAATGGTATAATGGGTGTTTGATATTTTAATACAATTATACAGATTGTGGAAGAAGATAAGCAAAACTGAATGGCCATATATGAGTCATATTGGTCTTCATTGTACTTCCTTCTGTCATGTGTTAAACAATAGCAATGACTTTCTGCCTCTTTTCTTATAGTAAAATGAAAGGACTCAATAGTTAGTATTTTCAGAATATAATTGTCTTTTGTGGAGGATTCTATGTTATCTAGGAGTTCATTTTACTATTTGAGGATTCTATATTATCTAGGAGTTCATTTTGTTATTTCATAGGAGAGTCAAAGATAATGCTGATGCTCATACTTCTTCAATTAAGAGTCAGGGACTGAGGAGTATCCATTTCACTAGTCACTCAAGGCACAATCTCAGCCTTGTCTCTTATATCATCTAGGAGTTCATTTTACTATTGGGAGGATTCTATACCATTTAGGAGTTCTTTATGTTATTCGATAGGAGTACAGGATGATGTTGATACTTCTTCAACTAAGAGCCAAGGACTGAGGGGTATCCATTCCACTAAAGTCACTCAAGGCACAATCCCAGCCTTGTCCCTTATATCATCTAAGAGATCATTTTGTCATTCAAAGGATTTCTATATCATCTAGGAGTTCATTTTGCCACTCCATAAGAGAGTACGAGATGATCCTAATACTTCTTTGATTGAGAGCCAAGGACTAAGGGGCATCCATTCCACCAGTCACTCACCTTCTCCCTTATATCAAGTAGGAATTCATTTTGCTATTCAAGGGATTCTATATCATCTAGGAGTTCATTTTTCTATTCGACAAGAGACTACTAGATGATGTTGATACTTCTTCAACTAAGAACCAAGGCTGAAGGGTATCCATTCCACCAATCACTCAAGGCACATTCCCAGCCTCGCCCTTCATATCAACTAGGAGTTCATTTTACTATTTCATAGAAGATTATGAGATAATGTTGATGATTCTTCAACTAAGAGCCAAGAATTGGGGATATCCATTCCACCAAAGTCACTTGACGTACAATGTCAGCCTTATCCCTTATATCCTACTTGTGGAAGTTTGAAACTTGGTAGATGACATAATCAAGGAACATAGCATCACTCTATTCAGTTGTACTCAAATTAATTGAACTAGGGGAGAGGACCCACTAGTTGAGCACCCTAACTTTGCACTTCTCATAATCCTACATGTAAATTTCAAATCACTCTCATTTTTTTACAGCAGCTTACATAGCAAGTCCCCTGCTTATAACTAAGGTTGCAGGGCCATATCAGCATGCTTCTTGCCAAGGTGTCCAAAACAACCCAAAAAGAAAGTGATACCAATCATAGTGCATTAGGGACCCCCTACTTGTGCAACTGATGTGGCATCGCACAATTGGTTGCTTTTTAGAATAAGGGACACATTTCATTCAATTATGGTTAGTCATCATTTGCAAAAACAACTTTAAAGTCACAACTATTGGTACAATGTTATCAAAAAAAATTGATATTAAATCAAAAGTGTGGGTATTAAGTTAGCAACTCCTATCACAACCATTGGATGGTGTTCAAGTACTGGGTCCTCTCCCCTACAACACTTTCATAAAATGTAAATTTTGATTTGAATCCCTTTTATATATCAATGATGCAAGTGCATCATTTTTCATCCGTATAATGGAAAGCATAGTCACTGAAATAAAAAGCACAAGCATCTCGATGAAATCACTTTGTGATAAATTCTCAGTACCATTTAAGGGTGGGACAATTGGATGCTATCACTTGGATATATTCCATACTCAATTCATAGGCCTCCCAACTATCAAATACCTATAGACTGTGAAAGGTTGAGGAATGAAACCACATGATTCTTTTGCTTCAAATTCCTTTGGGAATGTGTATCTATCATTGACTACTTTATTTGGTCCACTAATGAATGTTTCACAGACAAGTCTGGGCATCCCTCAAAATGCTTTCGAAACCTAAGGATTCTTTCCAAACTGAGATTTCTGTCTCAAAATAAAACTTTCTTGTAGTTCTTAATAAAGTTACTGATTTTTATCCATGATTGAGAACTCTTTGGTTAAGGCTTATCAACTTCAAACTGCCTTTATATACCGTTTGTTTACTTTCCAGCTGTTGGGACGAGAGATTGTCTGAGCTTTTTTCTTTCTATCCCAAAAATTCAAAGGGTAAACAGTTATTCCAACAGAGAATTATTACATTCATCGTCAGTGCCTAATCATGGTAGCCCCGTGGAGTTAAAGAAAGTTTTTTATCTTTCTACTTCCAGATCATTCATAACATAAGCAAAATACCAACTCTATGTCAATGTGAACTGTCAAGATGAATAATAAAAACAAGCTTAAAGGGCTACTTTGTGAACTTTTAGTTAGCTTATCTAGCCTGGCCTCTTGGGCATGAAAGCACATGGTTTCATTCATCCAATGGATCTAAAAATATTCAGTTCATTTCATATTTGGGAAAATGTGAAACTATCTATAAAAACGACTGTTTGATGCTTGGATAAATGAAAAAATGCAGAAAATGTCACATGTTTTACACTGGCAGAACAGAGATGAACACACTGCGTCAACGCTACCTGTGAAAAATCTGAGATGGTTAAATTACACCATGAAATTAGGTTGCAAGTAATTTTATAACCTGCCTCACAAGGAACGGCCCTAACTTCTTTCAAACTTTTGATGGTTTACTACTTGCAGTTTGGGACTTATTACAGACATGGCTGCTGTTTTCTGCAGTGACTTTTAGTTTGTTTAATAACTCTTTTACCCGTGTCTTAAGATTCTACTGTCATAACATTTAATGAAAGTTCAAAGAATTTATTATGATTCATTATAAAGATTGTACAAAACACGGCACACAACAAAAGCCTTCAGATCTCAAAATGAAAAGACTCGTTGGCTTTCCCTTTAGGTATTATATTTTTATTTACCATGAATAGATCCGGGATCCCCCAAAAATGTAGTCAGAAGACCAAGACTCCTTTAAAAAAATTTACTTCAAAATTTTGTTGAGATTCTCCCTTAATTTAGTTTGGTAAAGATTTTGTTGAGCTCCCATAGTCATTGGCATAAGAACAGGTTACCCACAATAAATATTGCAAGCTATAGCAACAATTCCCACATTCGGAAAAAGCCTTAGCTGCTTTAATCGGTGAAGAAGAGGTGCCCAAACCCACTGTGACATATGTCATGGTCTAGACTCTAACGTAGAAGCAGATAATAAAAATGGATTAAAGGTTAATCTGTGTTTCACAACAGTAACACTCATGCTATTTGCACTTAATATCATGGACTGTGAAACCATTTGCTTATCATTAGCACTTTAACTAATCACAAACTGCTGAAATCTATTAGTGGTCACAATTACAAGGATTGATTTGGATTACCTCCTTGCAATTTAGTCTAAATCTTGGTGTTTATCAAAATATGGAATGACAAAACATTGTTTCAGTCTGCAACCGTAAGCCAGCTCACTTTTACAGATAACAAAGAGAAACAGGAAGCAGCAGTTTCAACTCTCCATAAATATATCATCCATCTTGTATTAATTGATAATGAGCAAGGAACTCTTTTCACTGCTCACACATACATTTCTTTGATTCAACAATGGATACAAAGTATAAAGAATTACCTATTCATCTAAACCACACAGTACAAGAGATAAATGGCTACGGCACAATTTCTCCTTCTTAGAAGGAAGCACAATCTATGACTTGGGAGAGCTCTAAAGCACAAAGAAAACCCAAGTCACTGACTGGCAAAATACCGTATTCATTCTCACTCGTGACTTCTTCCGTTCTATATGAAATATACTAGCATCCTAACCAAAACTCAGTCTTACATACTAAAAAATAAACAATCCACCGTAGCCAAGGATTATCACCTTGGTCAATATATACCTCACATATGCTCAAAAGATCATCTCGGGAAAGCAGGCTGCTTAGAAATTGCTCTGGGATACTAGTCTACAAAAACGCCCTAACGCACCTGAGCTTATTTAAGAATATCAGACATTTATCCAGCTCAGAGCTTCAGAACCTATATCAAAATTTAAGCTGGGAATGGTCTCTTCTTCCAGCAGGTCATCTAAGCAGGACATGTTATTCACTTCGTCCAGAAGATCAAGAGAATCTGGCAAGGAAAGTAATCCCGGAGCAGGACCAGCATGATCCATCTCAAAAACTTGCCCAAACTCATTCAAAAAATACAAATCATGACATGACAAATCACCATATGATGACTCCAGTGCACTGTAACATTGTTCCTCACTGATAGGAGGAATGAAAAAATCCACAAGAGGGGGATTATCTTCAGTTGCTATCTCAGGTTGCTGCTCCATGTTGCTGAGATCTAGAGAAGCATCTTCTGAGACATTGCAGTTGTCTAATTCTAGCAAGAATTCTTCACTAGAACATTGATAGGCATTATCATCCAAATAGTCAGATAAGAAATCTGAAGAGAAGCTACAAGATGTACTGCATTCAATCATGCGAGAGCATCCTGCATCATCAGATCCAAGATCATCAACCAATGAATCAGATGCGGATGCTGAGGCTTCCATAACTGGAGCTTTATATGGTATCCACTCCACATCAGAAGCTTCTTCTGAGATGCAAGAAAAAGAGGTGGAAGATGATGCCAAACAGCTTTCCATTGCATTGGGGTTCGTCTTGGCATTGGCAGCAGACCTTGTCACAACTGAATTGAGCCCTGTTCTGGGTGTACCATAGATCTGCTTCTTAAGTGAAGCTCCAGTATTTCTTTGCGAAGCAAATGAAGACCAGGTGAAGTTATTGGGAGCAGAGGTACCTTTAATTTTCTTAGCTGCCTTGTCATAAGCCTGAGCAGCCTCTTCTGCCGTTTCATAAGTACCCAACCACACTCTGACTCCTCTTGATGGATCTCTGATCTCAGCAGCCCATTTTCCCCAACTCCTCTGTCTAACTCCCTTGTATTTGGATTTCTTCTGAGCAGAAGACCTCAATGCTGAGCTCGATTTGGTGAATCTCCCAGCTTTGAACCGTTCATAAGCTTCCAACATCTTTCGTCCCTTCTTAGAAGCCCTCTTTCCTTTGGTCGTCTTCTTAGTTTTCAAGCGGCGAGGGGTACAAAACTCTTTTGACAAATACTCATACTTCATGGAGCAGGTGGGAAGCTCATATTCCTTCTCAGAATCTGATACCGCAGGCAGAGGACAGTCTATGGGAATGTGGATCTCTTGAACCAATCTTTTAGGCTCGTGAACAACTGCATCTTCGTCACTTGAATAGTCTGTAGCATCTGGGTCAGCGCAAATTACTCTCACTTTTCTTGTTGCAGTGGCCACTGGCCTGTCAAACATGCAGTCTGATGTGGTACCTTGAATATTATTAACCTTAATCTGCTTCTTCACCTTCTTGACAGCCTTAGTTGCAGCAGCACAAAGTGGCTGGGGAAAAAGCTGGGCTCCAGGCATCTTTGTCTTGTAATTTGAATCCTCAATCATACACTTGCTACTTCAGAATGTAAATACCAATGAACAAAACCTCTGATTTCAACTTCCCAAAATCGCCAGGTCCTCTTCTGCATAGCTTAGACCAGCAACTGCAAACAACAATAAGAAACACAGAAGAAAACATAAGTAAACATCTCTAGAAAAGACCATAACGCCAAAACAAGACATTGAAACCACTAGTGCTCGGGTGAAGCATATGACGCACACACAAACACAAACACAAACTACTGTTCACGATGGTGTAACAGAGTCCCCAGGCAAAAGCTCGTGACAACCCCCATTTAAGTATTCCTCCCAAAACAAAACCCCTCCTAAATCTTATGCGCACCAATAATCCCTTACCGTGCTCAGACCTATAAAACAAGCTTTCAATCCCCCTATACAGACCTACAATACAAACCTTGCATATACAGACCAAGCAAGGCACTACATAACAATCAAGCCTGTAAAGGAACCCACTCAATCTGAAAGCAGGTTTATAAGTAAGCCTGCAACCTGAATACCTTCAAACAAGGCCCATTCTCAAACTATCTAAAACCTTTCTAAAACCACCTTGAACTCCAGCAGCAGACACCCCCACCTGGACCCATCTTAAATCTGGAAGCAACACCCACTCTAAACTCAATAAGCCCAATTCAAATCCCAACTAGGAAACCCCCCGCAGAAGTCCTAGCACAAGCCCCATGATAAACCCACCTCCAATCTAGAAAACTAAACTAAATGCCCACAAAACCCCTCTTAAATCTCCAAAAAAGAACAGGGGACCCAAACTCATAACATTTCACAGAAGTCCTGAAGACTAAACCCATACCCAATGCCACACCTGACACGCAACATAAGTCAACAAAACCCAGGTGATAGGACCAATAACAGCATAGCTTGTAAAGCAAGAAACAGACTGATTCCTCAAATGGGCAAACACAACAAGGACAAAAACAAAACAAAAAGATGCACAACACTCACTATGCAATGGAGAGGCAGCAGAAGCAGAAGGAGAGTGTGAGATTCCTGATTGCAGAAAAGGAGGCCAGGCCACAATACCACCAGCGCCGGAAGAGAATGAATGCTACAACAACGCCAAATATGAAAAGCCAGAGCTTCTGAGCTCCAACAGGGAAATAGTAATCTCTAGAGGATGTACTCGACATAAATCCAATACACTCAGTACAATCACCGCCACCAGCAAACAGATCCACAATTCTCTCAATACACTCTAGAAAGCAAAAGGAATCCCCAAATCTTATCAGAAGAACAGGGGGAAGAAGAACAGGAAGGATAAAACGAAATGGGTGGCTCTGAAACTCTTTCTTAGAGCTCCATGGAAGAGAAGAAAAGGAAATGGAAATGGGTAAAGGTAAGTGGCGGAGGAAGAGGGGTGTTGTAGCCTGATAAAAAGGCGCAAAGGAAAAGCTGAAATAGTTAGAGAGAGAAAGGGGAGACCCGCTCTCAATGCTACACAACACACAACAAGTCAATCCGCTGCCCTTTTATCTATTTTTTTATTATTTCTCTCCCGGTCGCCAATTATAATACAACTCGGCCCATTTGCCACGTCATCGTATCTGATCGTATCTACACCATGCACATGCCCATGCCCATCATCATGACCCATCATCACCCATGAACGACATCGTATGGGGAAATGCGAGTCGTGTTCTACGCGATTTACTATGCGAACTGATTTGTAACCAAAAACAAAAAAGAAGGAAAATGTATTTATTTATTTATTAAATGTTTTTTTTTTTCATACAATTCAATTAACCTTGATTTGGGTCACATGGAGAAAGAAAGAAGTGACAGCTTTTGTACATCTTTGACCAGCGACTGCTAATCTATTTTTTGGTCTTGTTTTTTTTTCATGTTTTCCATTTTTATATTGCTGTGATAAAATCAGATTCCGGTAGGAATGTGGTTAGTTACTATTTGCTAACTAATTTCCCTGCATTTAGTTTGTTCGGTTCCGTGGGTTGCGTGCCCCTCCACGACTCTACTCTGCTTTTAACTACACCGGTTTATTCCACTTTACCATGGTTTTTACTCCTACCAAGCGGTGGAAGATGAGGGAGTTTGGGTCTAAGCCTCAAATATTCTTTCATCTTTTCAAAGTGGATTAGGTGATAGTTCATTATAGTGAAAGATATTTTCAGCAAAATCAGCAACTTTCTTATAAAATTGTATTTAATCTTCACGGTGGTGTGGTTGGGTTGGGGTTCTCAGTTCTTCTCGAATATATCCCAAGATTGATTATCATTGCTTTGATTAACCTTGTGAGAGGTTTGTTCGGACTTAGTTTGTTACCACTACTGGTTTGTAGGATGAGCTCACTTTGTCTAGAGCTAAGCTCTTGGTCGCTAGGTTGGCTATATCTGTAAGATGAGCTACCTTGTGAGAGGTTGGGTTCTTCTCATATATGTCCCAAGATTGATTCTCATTGCTTTGATTAACCTTGTGAGAGGTTTGTTTAGACTTCATTTGTCGCCTCAAGTGGTTTGTAGGATGAGCTCACTTTGTCTAGAGCTAAGCTCTTCGTCACTAGGTTGGCTATATTTGTAGGATGGGCTACCTTGTGAGAGGTTGGGTTCTTCTCATACATGTCCCAAGATTGTTTCCCATTGCTTGATTAACCTTGTGAGAGGTTTGTTCGAACTTATTTTGTCACCTCAAGTGGTTTGTAGGATGAGCTCACTTTGTCTATAGCTAAGCTCTTAGTCGCTAGGTTGGCTATATTTGTAGGATGAGCTACCTTGTGAGAGGTTGGGTTCTTCTCATATATGTTCCAAGATTGATTCTCATTGATTTGATTAACCTTGTGAGAGGTTTGTTCAGACTTAGTTTGTCACCTCAAGTAGTTTGTAGGATGGGCTCACTTTGTCTAGAGCTAAGCTCTTGGTCGCTAGGTTGGCTATATTGATTTACTCTAGATAAAAGAAAAATAATAATCTTCATCAAAAAAAATATTGGATAGGGACTTTCAATCGTCAAATTTGTATTCTTCTGTCAAAGTTTGTGTACATAAAAATCAACACATGTATTTTTGGAGATACTTTTGATGGTATCCAAATTATTGGATAGATAATACATTTTTGTGGAAATAAATAACAATGTGTCTTAAAAGACATGAAATTTCTACAATCCATAAAGATATAGTTTGCAATTTCTAAATCAACATATGTCTTTTTAGATAGATTTACGGTAGCATCCAAATTATTGGATAGATAATACATTTTTGTTGGCAGAAATAGATAATAATGTTTTAAAGACATGAAATTTCTACACTCCATAAAGATGGAGTTTGTAATGTTTGGATTATATTGTGGGAATAATTGTTCTTCATCTTAAATTGCTCACATAATTTAATTCAAGAGTGCCCCAACTTCGCAATATGCAAGCCCAATGTAAGGTAGGTTGGGCGCTAGGTTGGGTTGCGGGGATATCTAGCATAACAAAAAAAAAGGCATATGATGGTTAAATTGTGATGTTATGATTCTTACCGCCATGGTTCAAAACCCTATCGAAGTGTTATTGTTTAGTGTTTGTGATGAGGATAAGGTCTCTCATATGTGGTCTCACCAATTCATAACTCCAATCAAAAGCATTTACCCTTACTAAAATAATAATAAAAATAATAATAATATGTCTTCCATGTGAAAGAAAAGTGAAAGCAACGTCATTTCTTGGAAGTGCACCATGTGCTTTTAGAGAGACTAAGTCATCATTTGTATAAATAGTTGTAATTTCTTTTAATATACTAAATAAAATAAATTGTAATAATGAAATATATATATATATTACTTATAGATAGTATATTTAATTATAAACAATCATAAAAGAAATATAGATAAATACATTATAGAAATAGAAAATAAAATAAATTAATATAAAAAATATGAATACATTAATTACTTTTGTTTACCTAAAAATCAAATTATTTTACATATATTATTTATTTTAAAAAAAATTGGAAATGCTCAAACCCAAGCATGTATATTAAAATTATAAAAAACTAAAATAAAAATTGTAATATATTCTTAAAAGGAACTAACCCCAATAATCGACTAAGGTATGCATAATTTGAAATACTTTGTTACTAATTTGACAATTGTAGCACTTAGAATCTTTTATAGACCGTGAGACTCTCTTAATATAATTTTAAAAAATCAACTTAGTACATATGATACATTTGACGTTTTAAAAAAGAAGTCGTTGACATTATTATATGATTGTTAGTGAATTTATAAGTTATTAATAAGAGATTAAGTGGGGAAATATATATTTGATATGGAAATTTGAATAATTTCATTATTATTAAATTTTGGGTTAGTATTGAGAAAATGTTTTAATACATAAATAAATATACAGTATAATTATGTGTGAAGTTGTTTATGTATGTATGTATGTATGTATTTTGGTTGATTATTTTTATGGCCTCCATCATTTCTACATATATAGGTTAAGTTTGTAATCTTATAGTTGTGAACTTGACTCTTAAGGCTAAATTGTTAAAATTCAATTTTCTAATTTTCTAATTTTACCCATTCTTTAGAGAATTAAACATGAGTTTGTATAATTTGATATTATATTCTTGTATTTAAAAACATTCATTTACATCTATTTCAGCATCCTTCATATCTCCCTCATATTTTCTCATCCTAAAAGCATTGCAAAGAGTATGAGCATTAGAAGAACACTTTGGTTAGGTGCTTTCTAAGGTTGCATACTCATTTTATGAGGCTTACTTTTTGTTTTATGATCTTTTACACGCATTTTCAAGGGTCGAACTGGGAGAATGTATCTCTTGCAACATACTAGCAATCCTCCTAATATATTTTAAAATATTGTTAGTTCAAATGGTAGAATAAAGAAGGGTAGACATGAAGTATAAAACAAGAGCACATAAACGATCATATTTGCATGGTAAACATGGATAATTGTATGGATTTAGAAAAGACACTAAATCACAAACTTGACTCAAGATAATTCATAGGTCTAGGATAGAATTGGGGCATTACATAAATAGAGAGGTAGCATTTCTAGTTAGAGACATTTTATAATACCAATCTGTGTCAAAAATCATTCATTCGTCAATCAAATGGCTAAGCACATATCTGTCACATTTACTTCCCTAATTTAGCACTATTTACTTAATTGCATTAACACAATATGCATAACTACTAGTATAGGTTAATCTATGTCAAATTGTAAGCACGTCATTTGATTAGCCTAGCTTAAACTCGGGGAAAGTTTATTTTCCTCTTACAATAGTATTTGAACTATATGGTTGAAGGAATTAAATGTGTGTTTTATATTTTATTTAGTATTATATTGAGTGATATCATAGTCATATTATTGTAGTGTGTAATTTGATTTGTTTGGCATGGAAATTGATCTCAATCTTGAACCTATTAGTCACAAATTCCTTATCCATTATCTTAGTTAGGTTCTATATGGTTTCCTTGATCTCTTATCAAGACTAGGTCGCATATCACAAAGGTGTTCATGGAATAAATGATGCAACACAACCAAGTTTACCAATTTTAAATTTGAAACCTAGTGTACTAAAGATGATTCTTCCAAAATTTGGTTGTTATCTCATTAAATACCTTGAGAAGAATAGCTCAAAAAATGTTTCTAGACAAACTTAGATCATGAGTTCTTATCAAAGAGTATAAAAAGGCATTTCATAAATCATTTTGTGTTTGTGGATCTTTTATATCACTCTTAAGGGGTTCGACTACTATCAAGGAAAATTTGTGTCTTCCCTCTAGCCAAAAAACAAATATCATTGTGCTTGTGAGGATAATCATACACTTAGTTATAGGTGTAGAAGAAAGGAGTGCAATGCAAAAGGATAAATTCACAAAAGATAAAATTATAGTAGAAGTTGTAAAAGAGAAAGATTATAATTTTAGCTATGATGTATTAGCTAGATGATTTTTTACTAATTTTTTCTTCTAAATCTTGGATAAACTTTTTGACGTGACTAGTGATGTTGGCGTGACATGCCCTTTAGTACCACATGGAACACTTTTGACCTAGAGTTATGAACAAATGAGGTCACAAACGAGGACCTCATCCCCAATCATCAATACTGAGGCTCAAACCTCTGAGCACATTGGATAAGTAAAGGCACAAGCCTACAATCACAATGGTCCAATGAGGGCTTGAACCTTGGTGATCAAAACAACAACACCACTCAATAAACACACCATGGGATGAACCCAACTTTTTACTACTTTCACATTACGATTGAAACTAGTTATCTATTGCTTAACAAATCAAATCTACAATCCTAAAGATATTTTAAATTAAAGACCTTTAGTTTACTAGAGAACGAAAAAAATTATTGATTTCAAAAAAATAAAATAATTTACAACATGTTATATAGAATCGGTAAAAGGGGGAATGAAGGAACTTGGCATTAGAAAGTGGAGAAAATTTTAGAGGATGTTAGTACTTCAATAGTTGTGTGTGGGAGGTTATAAATGGTGATGACAATTATTCAATTGTGTATTTTCATTGATGTTTACACAAGTATAGTGTTGTTTACACAAATGTCTAATACTATCTGAGCACAGTCAGTGTCTGTCGAGCTCTCTCGGGCAATGAAGATGACCAAAGTGTTTTTTAGTTCTAACAGAGTTCACTCAGGCATTACAGTGTTGGTCAGGCATTGAGGGATCTCAGTATTGACCGAGCAAAACAATTAGTGTCAGCCGACTAACAGTGGACTATATTTTATGGATAATCAGTTATATGTAGCCAACAAACATGAGTTTTGTTATGTATTTGGAAGGATATCAAGGCCGACTTGACAAGGCTTAACATATATAAGTAAGGTCAAGTTTGGATTGAATTGAGAGAGATAATAGTGGTGATGTGGAATTGCATGTGAAGTGTGATATGAAGAGTGAAGGTGAAATAAGATGTGACTCTGATTGAAGACAGAATACAAAGGACTGCAACAGAATATCCGATTAGTGAAGATCAAGTACTTAATCCAGAACAGATATCGTAATCAGCAAAGACAGTTGCTTATCAAAACAGGTCAATCCATTGTTACTTTCTAACAATTGTAGCAATGATAAAATATCTTAATAGAGTAGACTTAACATTCTTTTGTAAATCCTCTAACAAGGTGACATTTCTACATTGAAGTGTTTGAAGACCTTTCACAAGGCCACTCCTTACAAGGTGAATAAATCCCCTTACCCGATCACACCTAATAGTGTGTTATTGTAACCTTTAACAGGGTTGGCTCCTAACAGGGCTCACTTTAGAAGAGTGAAAAACAGTGACTAGTTGCTATTGGTAGTTTTTCCCATATTGGGTTTCCACGTTAAATCTTGGTGTTATCTGTGTAAATTTCATTTGCTTTATGATTTATGTTTCTGCAATTAATTACTAAAGATAATCACAGTTAATATCTTAAGATTTGCTATGTTAACCAGGTGACAATGAAATATCTATGTTAACCGAGCAAGAGTGACTGATTTGTTTAAGACATCTAAGGGACTTGGATTTGTTTTTGTGGTAACTGATTCACCCCTCCCCTCTCAGTTACTCAACTCATTTCCAACAATTGGTATCAGAGCTGCAAGTGCTTAGAGGGAAGGTTTAAAGGCCTGAGCTAAAGATCAGAGATGTCTTATAAAAGGGAGATCCCTAAGCTCAACAAGGACAAATTCTATGCATGGCAAGATCTGATGAGGCTACATCTATCTACTATTGGAGATACTAGTTTTCAATTCCTAGATCAAAAGTATGTGGAACCATCGAGACCTATGTTTGTGGATCAGATGGTGGAAATGAAGTATCATAACATAATGATGATTGATATATCCTCTCCACTCAGCTATTCCAAATTTGATGAAGTCAAGGACTTCCCTACTTCCTTTGATATGTGGAACAAACTGCATGATATCTATGGAGGAGATGCAAATGTAAAGAGAGCCAAAGCACAAAGTCTCAGAGGTCAATTCGATATGATGAAAATGAAAGAAGGAGAGGACATTACAAAATACAGTGAAATAATCAAGAAAAGTGTTAGTGCCATCAGAGTTATCGGTGGAGTAATTGAAGACACAACAGTGGTTAGCAAGGTATTAAGAACTTTACTTCCTATCTATGCAATTAGAGTTTCAGCTATTCAAGAGATGAGATGTAGTAATGGTATAAGTCTAGATGGATTGATTGGAAGATTATCAGCTTTTGAGTTGGATAACTTTGACAATTATTCTGTTAATCCTAGCAATCTTGAGTCAGCATTCAAAGCTAAATTAAACCTTGGAAATATGAAAGGAAAACAAATTGATAGTGATAGTGATGATGATTCTGATGGTGAGGATCTGGAAATCATTGAAGCATTACTTGTAAGGAGAGCTGCAAAAGGAAAAGGACAATACAAAGGAAGGATACCATTGATTTGCTTTTCATGTGATGACGTTGGTCACATTGTTGCTAAATGTCCGAACAAGGAAGACAAAGGTGAGAAAAGGTTCAACAAGTATAAAGGCAAGAAAGATTACAAAAACTACAAAGACAAAGGTAAGAAATCTTGTTATATTGCTAAAGATTCTGATGGTGATGAAGTGAAGATGAAATGGTTTACATTGCTATTAAGGATGTGTCAGATAGTGAAGACAATGAAAAGACAACACTATATTCTCATATTAGCAAGAATGACACCTGGATAATTGATAGTGGTTGTTCTCACCACATGACTAGTGATAAAACCAAATTTGAACATCTTAAATACTATGATGGCAGGAGTGTCAGTTTTGGGAATGATGAACCCTGCTATATAAAAGGTAAAGGTTGTATTGCTCTTACAAAAGGAATCAAATATGATAATGCTTATTGGGTTGAAGGACTAAGGCATAATCTACTAAGTGTGGCACAACTAAATAACATTGGTTTCAAGGTAGAATTCATGAATGGTAAGGCCAAACTCCTAGATGATAAAGGAAACCTAGTTGGAACTAGCAGAGAAACAAAAGGTAATCTATTTTATCTTGATCTCAATGAAAGTTCATGTTTTATTGCACAAGTAGAAGAAAGCTAGTTATGGCATAAAAGGTTGTGTCATGTGAACTTTGACAACCTAATCAACATAAGTAAGAACAAAATAGTAAGAGGTATTCCTGTTCTAAAGAAACCTGAACTAGAAATATGTGAACAATGTCAAATTGGGAAGATTGGCAAAACAAGCTTCAAGAGCAAGAACTACAATACATAAGAAGTCTTGGAATTGGGGAATACTGACTTATGTGGACCAATTGGAACAACAAGTTACACATATGAGAGGTAATTCATTTGATTTGTTGATGACCATTCCAGAATGATGACTATTATGTTTCTCAAAGACAAATCAGAAGCCTTTCAGAAGTTCAAATGGTACCTAGCCAGAGTTGAAAAAGAAATAGGAAAGAAACTTAAATGCTTAAGATCTGACAGAGGAGGAGAGTTCATTTCTAATAAATTCAATGTGTTTTGCAATGAAAGAGGAATCAAAAGACAGGTATATGCCCCAGGTACACCACAGCAGAATGGTATAGCAGAAAGAAGGAACATATCCATTATGGATTGTGCAAGAACCTTGATGATTGAGAAGGATGTTGCTACCAAATACGAGAAGGAAGCCATTAGCACTGCAATTCACACCTTGAACCGAGTTCAACTAAAGAAAGGTACTGAGAAGACACCTTTTGAATTATGGTATGGCTATAAACCTAATGTCCATTATTTCAAAGTATTTGGAAGTAGATGCTACATTTTGAAGGAATCAAGAAATGGAAAATTTGATGTAAAAAGTGATGAAGGTATATTCCTATGCTACTCCAACAAAAGAAAAGCATATAAATGCTTAAATCTTACTACTCATAAAGTCATAGAAAGTGTGCATGTAAAGTTTGAAGAAAAATAAAGAACAAAGCAGTAAAGAGCCTAAAGGGTACATAAACTTTGTGTATTATGAACCTGATACTATACCTAAGACACAGGAAATGGTGCTTGGACAACAAGCATGTCAACCACTCAATTCATCTTCACAAACCTTGTTGCAACATGTGCAACCAGTGATACTAAATGAAGAAACTGAGTCACAAACAGAAGGAACCGAGTCTTGGACTAAAGAAATCGAGTCGCAGACAGAGGCACTCGAGTTGCAGATAGAGGTACCTGAGTCATAGACAGATACACCCGAGTCTTAGATAGTGGAACTCGAGTATCAGACAGAAGATCATCACAGAATATTTGAGCATGGTGAACATAGTGGAGTAAGCCCAGAATCAAAGAGGAAGGATCTTGTACTTTCTAAATATGTTAGAAGGCATCATGCACCTGAACAAATAATTGGAGATAAGACAGAAGGTGTAATGACAAGGAGAAAGATAAAAGGTACATGTTTACTTAGTGAAATTGAACCTAGAACTGTTAAAGATGCATTGAATGATGAGAACTGGATTGAAGCAATGAATGAAGAAATTGAGAAAATAGAAAAGAACAAAACCTGGACTCTTGTACCTAGACCAAAAGGTAAGAATGTAATTGGTACTAAGTGGGTTTTTCAGAAACAAGATGAATGAGAAAGGTGAAGTTTCTAGAAACAAAGCCAAACTAGTATGTAAAGGATATGCTCAAGAAGACGGTATTGACTATGGAGAAACTTTTGCTCCTATTGCAAGACTTGAAGGAGTCAGAACTCTTCTGGCATATGTTGCACATAAAGGATTCAAGGTATATCAAATGGATGTAAAAGTTGCATTCTTGAATGGAATTCTTGAAGAGGGAGACTACATTGAGAAACCTAAATGTTTTTTAGAACCTAACAAAAGGAATATGGTTTGCAAACTGCACAAAGCATTATATGGACTGAAGCAAGCTCCGAGAGCCTGGTATGAAAGACTACATGGTTACTTGATAAGTATTGGATGTTAGAGAACTAATGACAATAGTATCTTCTACATCAAAGAAGGACCTCAAAACAAGATACTATTAGCAGAAATATTTTTTGATGACGTATTGTTCACTGGATATGATGATTTATGCAGAGAATTCTCAAAAGCTATGAGTAAGGAATTTGAGATGTCTATGTTTGGTGAAATCAAATTATTTGTTGGCTTACAAGTTTATCAGATGAAGGATGGTATCTATATACTCGGTCTAAATACATAAAAGAGATACTGAAGAAATTTGGGATGGAGGACTCTAGACCAGTTGGAACACCTATGCCTACTAAACATAAGCTATCTAAGGATGATGATTCAAAGGAGGTTAATAAGACTACATACAGATCCATGATTGGAAAACTTCAATATGTTGTTTACACTCGACCTGATATTGCATTAGCAGTCGGTATTGTTGCAAGGTTTTCAGCTAATCCTAGAGAGAATCATTTGATGGCTATCAAAAGGATTCTGAGATATCTTAAGGGTACTGAAGATTATGGATTATGGTATAAGAAAGGAGGAAACTTTGATTTAAAGACTTTTACTGATGTTGATTGGGCAGGAAGTGTTGATGACAGAAAGAGCACAAGTGGAGGAGCACTATTTCTTGGAAAGAGGTTTGTCTCCTGGACAAGCAAGAAATAGAACTGCATTTCTCAATCTACAGCAGAAGCATAATATGTTGCTGCGGTAGTGAATTGTTCAAACATCATATGGTTCAAACAATTGTTGTCAGGTATGAAGGTGGAAATCAAAGAACCTATCATTATCTACTGTGACAACACCTGTGCTATTAACATTTCAAAGAACCCTGTGATGGATACCAAGACTAAACATATTGTAATAAAATATCATTTCTTGAGGGAATTGGTTCAAAACAAAGAAGTAAGATTGGAATATGTGAATACTAAAGAACAAATTGCAGACATATTCACAAAACCGCTACCTAAGGATGCATTTTTGTATCTTAGAGGAAATCTAGGGGTAATTCCCCTAACTGAGGCTCACTAAAACACAGTTTAGTGATGTATCAACCGAGCTACAGAACAAACTTAACATGTTGATGTAGATATTTAGAGCTTATTGCATATGAATCAGTATAGACAGGTACATTCAAATTTCATTG
Source organism: Thuja plicata (assembly GCA_018584345.1). Lineage (NCBI taxonomy): Eukaryota > Viridiplantae > Streptophyta > Pinopsida > Cupressales > Cupressaceae > Thuja > Thuja plicata. Next base: position 1,725,444 of record MU224782.1, on the reverse strand, counting down.
GATATGTCAGTTGGTGTCTTTGGCATTGGTTGTCAAAGGGGGAGATATTACTATATGTCATAAATATTCATGAAAGAGGGAGAGATTACTGATGGAGAGTTTGATGACAGAGGGATAACTTTATCAGAGACAAAGATTAATGTAATAGGGAGAAATTTGTATTTCAGTGATTGAGGGAGTTTTGGCTGAGAATCAAAATGAAGATAAAAACATTAATAAAATTGGATGTGAATTGGAATGAAGCTAAGGACATTAAAAACATTTCATTTTTATGTCTGTTGCTCTATAATTCTTTGTATTATGACATGTTGTGTTGCCATCAATGCCAAAGAGGGAGATTGTTGATGACAATTATTCAATTGTGTATTGTCATTGATGTTTACACAAGTATAGTGATATTTACACAAATGTCTAATCCTATCCAAGCACAGTCAGTGTCTTCCGAGCTCTCTCGGGTATTGAAGATGACCAAAGTGTTTTTTAGTTCTAACTGAGTTCACTCGGGCATGACAGTGTTGGTCAAGCATTAAAGGATCTCAGTATTGACCAAGCAAAATAGTTAGTGTCAGCCGACTAACAGTGGATTATATTTTATGGACAATCACTTATATGCAGTCGACAAACATGAGTTTTATTATTTATTTGGAAGGATATCAAGGCCGACTTGACAAGGCTTAACATATATATGTAAGGTCAAGTTTGGATTGAACTGAGAGAGATAATAGTGGTGATGTGGAATTGCATGTGAAGTGTGATATGACGAGTGAAGGCAAAATCATATGTGATTCTGATTGAAGACAGAATACAAAGGACTGCAACAAAATATTCGATCAGTGAGGATCAAGTACTTAATCCATAATAGAGATCTGAATCAGCAAAGATAGTTGCTTATCAAAATAGGTCAATCCATTGTTACTCTTTAACAATTGTAGTAGTGATAAAATATCTTAACAGAGTAGACTTAACAGTGTTTTGTAAATCCTCTAACAAGGTGACATTTCTACATTGAAGTGTCTGAAGACCTTTCACAAGGCCACTCCTTACAGGGTGATTAAATCCTCTAACTAGACACTACAACATTTGGGGTCAAATTTTGATGCCAATTCGCGATGGCGCTACCATTTGTGTTTTTTTGCAAGTGCCCCCGATGTTGTCGTAATAGCGACGATATCGTCGTAATTGTGACACCCTCTTGATTATAAACAAAAAAGAAAAGAAAAAGAAAGGCTCATTTGTGATCGAGCTGTGCATTCGAGTGGAAGAGGGCCCTAATTAGTACACTATACCATTGTGCAAAGAGGGCTCTTATTGTATTGAATCCAGCAGTCACAACTAAAGAATCCAACAGCTTGTTCATCGCCAGTTAGCACTATTGTTACCATGGGTTTGCAATTCAGCTGGTTTCCTTCACGCTTAGGGTATAACAACTTGTAATTTCTAAATTTTTTGATGTTCAAATTATTTCATTTGCGGTAGTAGCGCATTGAAAAGTCTTTTTTTTAATTCTATCAGTGACTTCAAGTATAAGATCAACAAGCCACCGTGTACTCATCAACAAGCCACTGCGTACTCACCATTTGAGGTATGTCTTATTTTTTAGCCTTTGGTTAAGATTATATTACATGACTAGAGGCGTATACCCTAAGATGGCCTGATTGATATTAGTCAATATGATGAGCATATTATAACTTTTTTGTCTGAGGACCTAATGAGAACATACATCCTGATTTCATCAGAGGTAGGGATCCCTTTAGCGGATATTTGTCAATATGATGATCACCTGCGTTAAGATTTAGAAAGAATAGGTGAGTCACAACATTTTGATTATTTGGCCAGCATTGCAAAACCTAATCCATCTACTAATCATTTTGATGTTGAACATGTCGATTAACCATGTATGTCCATATCTCATCTCTTGCCAAGTCAATGTCACAATTCTATCCCTGAGCAACCTGATAAATTTGGCGTTTGATATCTCTATCATTACTGTGACTTGTGAGGAAATATCAAAGTGTGTGTCTCTTATACGACTCAGTAAGCTTTCTTCTTACCCTATTAAAGATCTCATTATTTCTTACTTTCTAGATGTGCCATAAATATTTAGTTGTAAAAGAAAGCCAAAATAAGCTATGTGTACTTTTCATGCCTCCAACTTAGCCAAAACAATCTCAATACAAATATTGTTATAATTGTTACTCCAAACATGGAATCCATTACAAATCATATAGCAAGTATCTTTAGAAAATAGACAATAAAAAAAATGTGTCTAATGATATTAGTTTTCTTGCATATATAGCACAAATGAGAATTAAAACCATGCATTTATATGGCATCCTTTCGAGGATCATTAACCACCTAAAACAAGTCTTTTTAGTTTCCAAAATGTTAGTCCATAATATTATAATTTTAGTTTCTAAAAGTGTTTTTGTAATATTATATTCTCAACATTAATATTCCAAGATCTAT